>CM062812.1:209005843-209568089 GCA_031772625.1 Pinus tabuliformis | reverse complement strand
ACGCGATATGGACAGCTTTGCGCAGATCCTTCCGGCTACCAGAAGCGGCGCATCGGCTTCAGCAGCTCCTCTGGAAACGCAAACACCCTTTAGGAACAAGTTAATTTTGAAATCCCCATATTTTCGAGGGTCCAGATAGACGCCGATGCCGTAGATAAATGGTTAAATTGCTAGAGGTTATTATTCTGTTCATGAATTTTCGAGTCGGGAAAAGATTGTTTTTCTCTTCTCAAAGCACCCCCCACGTCAAGGACTGGTGGGAAACCTACTGCGAGCAGAAGGATGAAAGTACTGGCTCACTATTTCAGCCGCACCCACCTGGGATTCGTTCCGGGATGCCATCAAGGAGCAGTACTACCCTGTCGGAAGCTATGAGGATGAATACATAAAGTGGACCACGCTGCGGCAGGGAAGGACCAAGATGTGCCGGAGTTCACCAATCTTTTCCACACCCCCTTCGCTCACAAAGTTGGGTATCAAGGATTCGGAGCAACATTTGATACTCAAATACCGTGCTGCCTGCACAAGTACATCCAGGAAGAAATACAGTTCCTAAACATCCCCTCGCTCGCGCAGCATACCGGTAGCCGTCAAAGTCGAGCAGAAGTTTAAACAAAGAGCGAGACTTTGGATCTGCGAATCCAAAGCAGGGGAAAGGTGCCCCCAAACCACAGAACAAAGGACAAAGCCAAGGCGGGACAGCCCAAGACAACCAGCTGAAGCTGCAAGCAAAGAGCAACGCCGCGAAGCCGAGAAAGGACACTGAAAATGGTGCGAGTTCCATAAGAGCTCCACTCACAACACAAGTGATGTCGGGCCAAACAGTCACTGGTGGCTGAGCTAAAGGTTTTCAGAATCAGATGCATGTTCCGACTCTGAGTCAGAACCCGATAAGGGGTATGAAAAAGGGAGCAGATCATTGATGCGGATCCCAGCGCCACTGTTGCTACCGCAAAGATCCAGAAAATGAACCCGAAGATCCAGAGGAGGAGGAGCGTCTCTTCCACTCCCAGATGTGGTCAAGGCTCCCCGATACAGTTCATTGTTGATAGCGGGAGTCAAAAGAACCTCATTTCGGCAGAGGTCGTGAAGCGGTTGGGCTTACCGACCACAGCACATCCACAACCATACACCATTGGGTGGCTTACCAAGGGCGAGATCTTCGCGTGAGCCAGCAGTGTCGCCTTCCATACAACATCAAGCCCCCTTCACGGATGAGGTATTGTGTGACATTGCTCCCCTTGAAGTTTGTGATGTATTACTAGGACAACCATACTTGTGAAGCGACATGCTGTGTATGAATCAAGGCCCCGTGCTGTTATTATTACATTGGGAAATAAGTTGTTCAGGATACCAGAGGTACCACCACCTGCCGCCATCTCTTGATTACTGCAAAACAATGCAGTAAGATCATTTCCAAAACCAGGAAATTTGTTTTCCTGATGATACGCCCTCAAGGGAAGAAGAAGACAGTGGCCGCGGCCTCCAAACGAGGTCCCTCTGCACGGCAGCTACAAATGGACAAGATTGTGGAGGAGTACAAAGACATCTTCACCTCCCCGGCAGGGGTTCCTCTGCACTGTCAAGTCAAGCACTCCATTGATCTGACCCCAGGTGCGCCGCTACCCAATGGACCAATTTATCGGCGCTCCGTTCTGGAGAACAATGAAATCAAGAGGCAGATTCAGGAGCTCCTACAGAAAGGTCACATCCGTCCGAGTTCTTCGCCCTGTGGGAGCCCGATAGTGTTGGTACAGAAGAAGGATGGGACGTGGAGACTCTGTATTGACTATCGGCGCTGAACAAGATCACTGTCCGTAATAGGTACCCGATCCCGCGGATTGATGACCTCCTAGACCAACTAAAGGGGGCGAAATATTTCAGCAAGATCGATCTGAAGTCAGGATATCACCAGGTACCAATTGAACCCTCAGATGTGTGGAAGACTGCCTTCAAATCCAAGGAGGGCCTCTTCGAATGGTTGGTCATGCCTTTCGGATTGACGAATGCTCCTGCAACCTTTAAGGCTAATGGATGACATCTTGCGGCCATTCACCAACTCCTTTGTAGTAGTATACTTGGATGACATTCTGATCTTCAGCCAGAGTTGGAAGAGCACCTCCACCACACACCGACAGGTTCTCCAAACACTGCGGCAACACAAGCTATGTGCCAATTTGGAGAAATGCACTTTTGGCATGACCGAGGTCCAGTATCTGGGATACATCATTGATGAACAGGGGGTGCATGTCGATCCAGCCAAGGTCCAAGTCATTCGGGATGGCCCTCTCCAAACCACTCTAACAGAGCTCCGCAGCTTTCTAGGTCTTGCCAACTTCTACCGCAGGTTGTGTTGGGATTTTCTCATATTTCTTGGCCCTTGAGTCAAGTCACCAAGGGCGGGGAAAGCAAAATTCTTTTGGTCTGAATCTCAACAGAAGGCATTCAGGGAGTTGAAGGATCGCCTCTGCACGGCACCAGTGCTCGCGTTACCAGATTTACAACAACCATTTGAGGTCGAGACAGATGCCTCTGACTATGCTATTGGGGCAGTCCTTACTCAACATGGACATCCAGTGGCATATCACAGTGAAACACTTTCAGACACAGTCCGGAAGTACCCCACTTATGATAAAGAGATGTATTCCATTGTACAGGCCTGCCGACAATGAAGCATTACATTTTGGGGAAGGAAACGGTCATCCACACAGACCACGACCTCTGCAATTCATACAGACCCAAGGAAATTGCAGAATGATCGCCATCAGAAGTGGTCTACATACCTGCAACAGTTTCACTTGAATATCAAGTATAAAAAGGGCAGCAGCACCAATAATGTTGCAGATTGCCTCAGTCGACCACCGATCATGGCGCTAACCACCGTGCTCAACTCTTGCGGGCACGAGACTTCTGATTGGCCACTTCTCTACAAAAGCGACCCAGAATTCGGCCACACATACCAGACACTCTTGGAGGGTCGGCAGGTTGCAGATTTTCACCTCCAGGATGCCCTATTATGCCACCTCGGTCACCTTTGTGTTTCCTTCAAGCGAGCGTGCCAAGATGATTTGGGAAGCACACTACAGTCGGGCTGCTGGGCATTTCGGGGTCGAGAAAACAGTGGCAGTACTGCAAAACTATTTCTATTGGCCGAATCTTCGACAGGATGTTGGGAAGTACATCCGATCATGTACTGCCTGTGCCATTGCCAAACCGACCATTAAAAGCAAGGCCTCTATACCCGTTGCCTACCCCTAGTCGACCTGGGAATCCATCTCCATGGATTACATGTCAGGCCTTCCTTCCACTAAGCATGGAAATGACTGTGTTTTTGTGGTCGTCGACAGGTTCTCAAAGATGGCCATTATGATGGCCTGCAAGAAGAATATCACAGCAGAAGCCACTGCTAAACTCTTCTTTGAACGAGTGTGGGTGCACTTTGGGATCCCACAGTCTATCATCTCAGATCGGGACAGTCGGTTTCTCAGCACATTTTGGTCCAGTCTCTGGTCAATGCTGGACACCAAACTCACGAAGTCCACAGCCTTCCATCCTCAAACTGATGGCCAGACAGAGGTTGTCAACAGGATGATTGTGCACATTCTGCGCATGTATAACTCAAAGCATCCACGCACATGGGACGAGAGCCTCCCCTATGTTCAGCACAGCTACAACCGAGCTCTTCACAGCTCCACTGGCCATAGCCCTTTTCAGGTGGGTTTAGGATTCCAGCCACTATGCCCCATTGATGTGGCCATGCCACTTGCAGCTACTCACATGAATTCAGCTCATGTCCAGTCCGAAACAGATAAGGCCACCAGCTTCATTGAGCGCATCCAACATATTCGCCAGCAGGTCCATGACATTCTTGAGAAATCAAATGCCAAGTACAAGCACGACATGATCAACACCGGGTGCCACACAAGTTTCAGGTGGGCGACAAAGTCTGGTTGCATTTGCAAAAGGAACGCCTTACTGGAGCCTATCGGAAATTGAGACCACTTCGATATGGTCCTTACACCATTACTAAGGCTATGGAGACAATGCATTTGAGCTCAGCATTCCCCCATTCCTTGGCCTGCACCCAGTGTTCAATGTGGACCGCCTTCGGCATACTTTCCACCATTGCTAGACACATCCGACATTGCAGAACAGCTCAAACCCACAGAATTAAATCCCGATTGCATGGAACAAGCTGCAACTGATCGGATCATGGACACACAGATCAAGAACACTCGCCAACAGCATATCCAACTGTATCGAGTTGTCAAAGCAGGCCAACTCCTTCAGCAGGGCAAGTGGCTCACCAGGGAACAAGTTCAGCAGAGGTTTCCTCATCTCATGGAGGAGCTCAACGCAATGGGGACCATTGCTTCCTAAGGGGGGAGGAATGATCCAGGTGGATATTGGTGGCCACCTGCCAGGTCCACCTGGACCCCCACCATTGTCTTTCTCAGCATTTTCAGTTTCCTTAATTGTAGCACACAGTTTACTATTTTTAGCAGTTTTTCGGGTCCTGAACTTCCGGAGCCGTTTTGAGGCCCTAAACGACGTTTTTTGGAATTCTGGGGCGACCGAGCCCTATGTGCCTCCCAAAGTGGTAGTACTCGGATAGATCTTTCTAACGAGCTATCGTACGCGTCAAACGGAGATTGTATGCCAAAGTTACGACCCCGGGAAATTGATGTACCAATTTACCCAAACGGGGCCCACAATTTGGCGTTTCATCTCTAGGGTTAGGTTTCGGTATGTGAAGGGTTTTCCATTGTTTCTCAACAATAAATAGGCCTTCGAGCCTCATTGTAATACAGTTCAGAACAGTTCAGAGGCATGTAGCCATCACATCTCTTCTCAGAGATAAGCTACCATCGCGCCTAGCTAGTTTATTGCCATTTCTGTTTGTAAGCATATGTCAGTATTTTCCATTAATGAAATGAAGTATTATTTCCGCTGCATCTTTGTGTATATGGTTATCTCTGTAATTTGTTGCGTTCCTGTTTCCTGTTTAAATCTGGATCAGTGGTATCAGAGCGGTCTGCTTTTTCTCTGTTTTTCTTTGCATGTCCCCAACAAGGTCGGGATATAAGGAGTTAGGGCTTGAACTGGTTGAACCTTTGCAAGACCAGCCTCGCAAATCCCGACGGCCTCCCATGGCGGACGAGAAGAAAGACGAGGGGGCAGGAGATCCCATCAAAATCTTGCTCGAAGAAGCGCTCGAGCGACAACGGAACGCGATGATGGACAGCTTTGCGCAGATCCTTCAGCGGCTACCCAGAAGCGGCGCATCGGCTTCCAGCAGCTCCTCTGGAAACGCCACACCCTTTAAGGTACAAGTTAATTTTGAAATCCCCATATTCGAGGGTCAGATAGACGCCGATGCCGTAGATAAATGGTTAAATCTGCTAGAGGGTTATTTTTCTGTTCATGAATTTTCGAGTCGGGAAAAGATTGTTTTTGCTCTTCTCAAAGCAGCCCCCCACGTCAAGGACTGGTGGGAAACCTACTGCGAGCAGAAGGATGAAAGTACTGGCTCACTATTTTCAGCCGCACCCACCTGGGATTCGTTCCGGGATGCCATCAAGGAGCAGTACTACCCTGTCGGAAGCTATGAGGATGAATACATAAAGTGGACCACGCTGCGGCAGGGAAGGGACCAAGATGTGCCGGAGTTCACCAATCTTTTCCATACCCTTCGCACAAAGTTGGGTATCAAGGATTCGGAGCAACATTTGATACTCAAATACCGTGGCTGCCTGCACAAGTACATCCAGGAAGAAATACAGTTCCTAAACATCCCCTCGCTCGGCGCAGCATACCGGTATGCCGTCAAAGTCGAGCAGAAGTTTAAACAAAAGAAGCGAGACTTTGGATCTGCGAATCCAAAGCAGGGGAAAGGTGCCCCTAAACCACAGAACAAAGGACAAAGCCAAGGCGGGACAGCCCAAGACAACCAGCTGAAGCTGCAAGCAAAGAGCAACGCCGCGAAGCCGAGAAAGGACACTGGAAAATGGTGCGAGTTCCATAAGAGCTCCACTCACAACACAAGTGAGTGTCGGGCCAAACAGTCACTGGTGGCTGAGCTAAAGGTTTCAGAATCAGATGCATGTTCCGACTCTGAGTCAGAACCCGATAAGGGTATGAAAAAGGGAAGCAGATCATTGATGCGGATCCCAGCGCCACTGTTGCTACCGCAAAGATCCAGAAAAATGAACCCGAAGATCCAGAGGAGGAGGAGCGTCTCTTCCACTCCCAGATGTGGGTCAAGGGCTCCCCGATACAGTTCATTGTTGATAGCGGGAGTCAAAAGAACCTCATTTCGGCAGAGGTCGTGAAGCGGTTGGGCTTACCGACCACAGCACATCCACAACCATACACCATTGGTGGCTTTACCAAGGGCGAGATCTTCGCGTGAGCCAGCAGTGTCGCCTTCCATACAACATCAAGCCCTTCACGGATGAGGTATTGTGTGACATTGCTCCCCTTGAAGTTTGTGATGTATTACTAGGACAACCATACTTGTGGAAGCGACATGCTGTGTATGAATCAAGGCCCCGTGCTGTTATTATTACATTGGGAAATAAGTTGTTCAGGATACCAGAGGTACCACCACCACCTGCCGCCATCTCTTTGATTACTGCAAAACAATGCAGTAAGATCATTTCCAAAACCAGGAAATTTGTTTTCCTGATGATACGCCCTCAAGGGAAGAAGAAGACAGTGGCCGCGGCCTCCAAACGAGGTCCCTCTGCACGGCAGCTACAAATGGACAAGATTGTGGAGGAGTACAAAGACATCTTCACCTCCCCGGCAGGGGTTCCTCTGCACTGTCAAGTCAAGCACTCCATTGATCTGACCCCAGGTGCGCCGCTACCCAATGGACCAATTTATCGGCGCTCCGTTCTGGAGAACAATGAAATCAAGAGGCAGATTCAGGAGCTCCTACAGAAAGGTCACATCCGTCCGAGTTCTTCGCCCTGTGGGAGCCCGATAGTGTTGGTACAGAAGAAGGATGGGACGTGGAGACTCTGTATTGACTATCGGGCGCTGAACAAGATCACTGTCCGTAATAGGTACCCGATCCCGCGGATTGATGACCTCCTAGACCAACTAAAGGGGCGAAATATTTCAGCAAGATCGATCTGAAGTCAGGATATCACCAGGTACCAATTGAACCCTCAGATGTGTGGAAGACTGCCTTCAAATCCAAGGAGGGCCTCTTCGAATGGTTGGTCATGCCTTTCGGATTGACGAATGCTCCTGCAACCTTTATGAGGCTAATGGATGACATCTTGCGGCCATTCACCAACTCCTTTGTAGTAGTATACTTGGATGACATTCTGATCTTCAGCCAGAGTTGGGAAGAGCACCTCCACCACATCCGACAGGTTCTCCAAACACTGCGGCAACACAAGCTATGTGCCAATTTGGAGAAATGCACTTTTGGCATGACCGAGGTCCAGTATCTGGGATACATCATTGATGAACAGGGGTGCATGTCGATCCAGCCAAGGTCCAAGTCATTCGGGATTGGCCCTCTCCAACCACTCTAACAGAGCTCCGCAGCTTTCTAGGTCTTGCCAACTTCTACCGCAGGTTTGTGTTGGGATTTTCTCATATTTCTTGGCCCTTGAGTCAAGTCACCAAGGGCGGGGCGAAAGCAAAATTCTTTTGGTCTGAATCTCAACAGAAGGCATTCAGGGAGTTGAAGGATCGCCTCTGCACGGCACCAGTGCTCGCGTTACCAGATTTACAACAACCATTTGAGGTCGAGACAGATGCCTCTGACTATGCTATTGGGGCAGTCCTTACTCAACATGGACATCCAGTGGCATATCACAGTGAAACACTTTCAGACACAGTCCGGAAGTACCCCACTTATGATAAAGAGATGTATTCCATTGTACAGGCCTGCCGACAATGGAAGCATTACATTTTGGGGAAGGAAACGGTCATCCACACAGACCACCGACCTCTGCAATTCATACAGACCCAAGGGAAATTGCAGAATGATCGCCATCAGAAGTGGTCTACATACCTGCAACAGTTTCACTTGAATATCAAGTATAAAAAGGGCAGCACCAATAATGTTGCAGATTGCCTCAGTCGACACCACCGATCATGGCGCTAACCACCGTGCTCAACTCTTGCGGGCACGAGACTTCTGATTGGCCACTTCTCTACAAAAGCGACCCAGAATTCGGCCACACATACCAGACACTCTTGGAGGGTCGGCAGGTTGCAGATTTTCACCTCCAGGATGCCCTATTATGCCACCTCGGTCACCTTTGTGTTCCTTCAAGCGAGCGTGCCAAGATGATTTGGGAAGCACACTACAGTCGGGCTGCTGGGCATTTCGGGGTCGAGAAAACAGTGGCAGTACTGCAAAACTATTTCTATTGGCCGAATCGACGACAGATGTTGGGAAGTACATCCGATCATGTACTGCCTGTGCCATTGCCAAACCGACCATTAAGAAGCAAGGCCTCTATACCCCGTTGCCTACCCCTAGTCGACCTTGGGAATCCATCTCCATGGATTACATGTCAGGCCTTCCTTCCACTAAGCATGGAAATGACTGTGTTTTTGTGGTCGTCGACAGGTTCTCAAAGATGGCCATTATGATGGCCTGCAAGAAGAATATCACAGCAGAAGCCACTGCTAAACTCTTCTTTGAACGAGTGTGGGTGCACTTTGGGATCCCACAGTCTATCATCTCAGATCGGGACAGTCGGTTTCTCAGCACATTTTGGTCCAGTCTCTGGTCAATGCTGGACACCAAACTCACGAAGTCCACAGCCTTCCATCCTCAAACTGATGGCCAGACAGAGGTTGTCAACAGGATGATTGTGCACATTCTGCGCATGTATAACTCAAAGCATCCACGCACATGGGACGAGAGCCTCCCCTATGTTCAGCACAGCTACAACCGAGCTCTTCACAGCTCCACTGGCCATAGCCCTTTTCAGGTGGGTTTAGGATTCCAGCCACTATGCCCCATTGATGTGGCCATGCCACTTGCAGCTACTCACATGAATTCAGCTCATGTCCAGTCCGAAACAGATAAGGCCACCAGCTTCATTGAGCGCATCCAACATATTCGCCAGCAGGTCCATGACATTCTTGAGAAATCAAATGCCAAGTACAAGCAGCGACATGATCAACACCGGGTGCCACACAAGTTTCAGGTGGGCGACAAAGTCTGGTTGCATTTGCAAAAGGAACGCCTTACTGGAGCCTATCGGAAATTGAGACCACTTCGATATGGTCCTTACACCATTACTAAGGCTATGGGAGACAATGCATTTGAGCTCAGCATTCCCCCATTCCTTGGCCTGCACCCAGTGTTCAATGTGGACCGCCTTCGGCCATACTTTCCACCATTGCTAGACACATCCGACATTGCAGAACAGCTCAAACCCACAGAATTAAATCCAGATTGCATGGAACAAGCTGCAACTGATCGGATCATGGACACACAGATCAAGAACACTCGCCAACAGCATATCCAACTGTATCGAGTTGTCAAAGCAGGCCAACTCCTTCAGCAGGGCAAGTGGCTCACCAGGGAACAAGTTCAGCAGAGTTTCCTCATCTCATGGAGGAGCTCAACGCAATGGGGACCATTGCTTCCTAAGGGGGGAGGAATGATCCAGGTGGATATTGGTGGCCACCTGCCAGGTCCACCTGGACCCCCACCATTGTCTTTCTCAGCATTTTCAGTTTCCTTAATTGTAGCACAGTTTACTATTTTTAGCAGTTTTTCGGGTCCTGAACTTCCGGAGCCGTTTTGAGGCCCTAAACGACGTTTTTTTTGGAATTCTGGGGCAACCGAGCCCTATGTTGCCTCCCAAAGTGGTAGTACTCGGATAGATCTTTCTAACGAGCTATCGTACGCGTCAAACGGAGATCGTATGCCAAAGTTACGACCCCGGGAAATTGATGTACCAATTTACCCAAACGGGGCCCACAATTTGGCGTTTCATCTTCTAGGGTTAGGTTTCGGTATGTGAAGGGTTTTCCATTGTTTCTCAACAATAAATAGGCCTTCGAGCCTCATTGTAATACAGTTCAGAACAGTTCAGAGGCATGTAGCCATCACATCTCTTCTCAGAGATAAGCTACCATCGCCCTAGCTAGTTTATTGCCATTTCTGTTTGTAAGCATATGTCAGTATTTTCCATTAATGAAATGAAGTATTATTTCCGCTGCATCTTTGTGTATATGGTTATCTCTGTAATTTGTTGCGTTCCTGTTTAAATCTGGATCAGTGGTATCAGAGCGGTCTGCTTTTTCTCTGTTTTTCTTTGCATGTCCCCAACAAGGTCGGGATATAAGGAGTTAGGGCTTGAACTGGTTGAACCTTTGCAAGACCAGCCTCGCAAATCCCGACGGCCTCCCATGGCGGACGAGAAGAAAGACGAGGGGGCAGGAGATCCCATCAAAATCTTGCTCGAAGAAGCGCTCGAGCGACAACGGAACGCGATGATGGACAGCTTTGCGCAGATCCTTCAGCGGCTACCCAGAAGCGGCGCATCGGCTTCCAGCAGCTCCTCTGGAAACGCCACACCCTTTAAGGTACAAGTTAATTTTGAAATCCCCATATTCGAGGGTCAGATAGACGCCGATGCCGTAGATAAATGGTTAAATCTGCTAGAGGGTTATTTTTCTGTTCATGAATTTTCGAGTCGGGAAAAGATTGTTTTTGCTCTTCTCAAAGCAGCCCCCCACGTCAAGGACTGGTGGGAAACCTACTGCGAGCAGAAGGATGAAAGTACTGGCTCACTATTTTCAGCCGCACCCACCTGGGATTCGTTCCGGGATGCCATCAAGGAGCAGTACTACCCTGTCGGAAGCTATGAGGATGAATACATAAAGTGGACCACGCTGCGGCAGGGAAGGGACCAAGATGTGCCGGAGTTCACCAATCTTTTCCATACCCTTCGCACAAAGTTGGGTATCAAGGATTCGGAGCAACATTTGATACTCAAATACCGTGGCTGCCTGCACAAGTACATCCAGGAAGAAATACAGTTCCTAAACATCCCCTCGCTCGGCGCAGCATACCGGTATGCCGTCAAGGTCGAGCAGAAGTTTAAACAAAAGAAGCGAGACTTTGGATCTGCGAATCCAAAGCAGGGGAAAGGTGCCCCTAAACCACAGAACAAAGGACAAAGCCAAGGCGGGACAGCCCAAGACAACCAGCTGAAGCTGCAAGCAAAGAGCAACGCCGCGAAGCCGAGAAAGGACACTGGAAAATGGTGCGAGTTCCATAAGAGCTCCACTCACAACACAAGTGAGTGTCGGGCCAAGCAGTCACTGGTGGCTGAGCTAAAGGTTTCAGAATCAGATGCATGTTCCGACTCTGAGTCAGAACCCGATAAGGGGTATGAAAAAGGGAAGCAGATCATTGATGCGGATCCCAGCGCCACTGTTGCTACCGCAAAGATCCAGAAAAATGAACCCGAAGATCCAGAGGAGGAGGAGCGTCTCTTCCACTCCCAGATGTGGGTAAAGGGCTCCCCGATACAGTTCATTGTTGATAGCGGGAGTCAAAAGAACCTCATTTCGGCAGAGGTCGTGAAGCGGTTGGGCTTACCGACCACAGCACATCCACAACCATACACCATTGGGTGGCTTCACCAAGGGCGAGATCTTCGCGTGAGCCAGCAGTGTCGCCTTCCATACAACATCAAGCCCTTCACGGATGAGGTATTGTGTGACATTGCTCCCCTTGAAGTTTGTGATGTATTACTAGGACAACCATACTTGTGGAAGCGACATGCTGTGTATGAATCAAGGCCCCGTGCTGTTATTATTACATTGGGAAATAAGTTGTTCAGGATACCAGAGGTACCACCACCTGCCGCCATCTCTTTGATTACTGCAAAACAATGCAGTAAGATCATTTCCAAAACCAGGAAATTTGTTTTCCTGATGATACGCCCTCAAGGGAAGAAGAAGACAGTGGCCGCGGCCTCCAAACGAGGTCCCTCTGCACGGCAGCTACAAATGGACAAGATTGTGGAGGAGTACAAAGACATCTTCACCTCCCCGGCAGGGGTTCCTCTGCACTGTCAAGTCAAGCACTCCATCGATCTGACCCCAGGTGCGCCGCTACCCAATGGACCAATTTATCGGCGCTCCGTTCTGGAGAACAATGAAATCAAGAGGCAGATTCAGGAGCTCCTACAGAAAGGTCACATCCGTCCGAGTTCTTCGCCCTGTGGGAGCCCGATAGTGTTGGTACAGAAGAAGGATGGGACGTGGAGACTCTGTATTGACTATCGGGCGCTGAACAAGATCACTGTCCGTAATAGGTACCCGATCCCGCGGATTGATGACCTCCTAGACCAACT
Source organism: Pinus tabuliformis (assembly GCA_031772625.1). Lineage (NCBI taxonomy): Eukaryota > Viridiplantae > Streptophyta > Pinopsida > Pinales > Pinaceae > Pinus > Pinus tabuliformis. The sequence continues at coordinate 209,555,733 of CM062812.1, read as the reverse complement.
AAAGGGGGCGAAATATTTCAGCAAGATCGATCTGAAGTCAGGATATCACCAGGTACCAATTGAACCCTCAGATGTGTGGAAGACTGCCTTCAAATCCAAGGAGGGCCTCTTCGAATGGTTGGTCATGCCTTTCGGATTGACGAATGCTCCTGCAACCTTTATGAGGCTAATGGATGACATCTTGCGGCCATTCACCAACTCCTTTGTAGTAGTATACTTGGATGACATTCTGATCTTCAGCCAGAGTTGGGAAGAGCACCTCCACCACATCCGACAGGTTCTCCAAACACTGCGGCAACACAAGCTATGTGCCAATTTGGAGAAATGCACTTTTGGCATGACCGAGGTCCAGTATCTGGGATACATCATTGATGAACAGGGGGTGCATGTCGATCCAGCCAAGGTCCAAGTCATTCGGGATTGGCCCTCTCCAACCACTCTAACAGAGCTCCGCAGCTTTCTAGGTCTTGCCAACTTCTACCGCAGGTTTGTGTTGGGATTTTCTCATATTTCTTGGCCCTTGAGTCAAGTCACCAAGGGCGGGGCGAAAGCAAAATTCTTTTGGTCTGAATCTCAACAGAAGGCATTCAGGGAGTTGAAGGATCGCCTCTGCACGGCACCAGTGCTCGCGTTACCAGATTTACAACAACCATTTGAGGTCGAGACAGATGCCTCTGACTATGCTATTGGGGCAGTCCTTACTCAACATGGACATCCAGTGGCATATCACAGTGAAACACTTTCAGACACAGTCCGGAAGTACCCCACTTATGATAAAGAGATGTATTCCATTGTACAGGCCTGCCGACAATGGAAGCATTACATTTTGGGGAAGGAAACGGTCATCCACACAGACCACCGACCTCTGCAATTCATACAGACCCAAGGGAAATTGCAGAATGATCGCCATCAGAAGTGGTCTACATACCTGCAACAGTTTCACTTGAATATCAAGTATAAAAAGGGCAGCACCAATAATGTTGCAGATTGCCTCAGTCGACCACCGATCATGGCGCTAACCACCGTGCTCAACTCTTGCGGGCACGAGACTTCTGATTGGCCACTTCTCTACAAAAGCGACCCAGAATTCGGCCACACATACCAGACACTCTTGGAGGGTCGGCAGGTTGCAGATTTTCACCTCCAGGATGCCCTATTATGCCACCTCGGTCACCTTTGTGTTCCTTCAAGCGAGCGTGCCAAGATGATTTGGGAAGCACACTACAGTCGGGCTGCTGGGCATTTCGGGGTCGAGAAAACAGTGGCAGTACTGCAAAACTATTTCTATTGGCCGAATCTTCGACAGGATGTTGGGAAGTACATCCGATCATGTACTGCCTGTGCCATTGCCAAACCGACCATTAAGAAGCAAGGCCTCTATACCCCGTTGCCTACCCCTAGTCGACCTTGGGAATCCATCTCCATGGATTACATGTCAGGCCTTCCTTCCACTAAGCATGGAAATGACTGTGTTTTTGTGGTCGTCGACAGGTTCTCAAAGATGGCCATTATGATGGCCTGCAAGAAGAATATCACAGCAGAAGCCACTGCTAAACTCTTCTTTGAACGAGTGTGGGTGCACTTTGGGATCCCACAGTCTATCATCTCAGATCGGGACAGTCGGTTTCTCAGCACATTTTGGTCCAGTCTCTGGTCAATGCTGGACACCAAACTCACGAAGTCCACAGCCTTCCATCCTCAAACTGATGGCCAGACAGAGGTTGTCAACAGGATGATTGTGCACATTCTGCGCATGTATAACTCAAAGCATCCACGCACATGGGACGAGAGCCTCCCCTATGTTCAGCACAGCTACAACCGAGCTCTTCACAGCTCCACTGGCCATAGCCCTTTTCAGGTGGGTTTAGGATTCCAGCCACTATGCCCCATTGATGTGGCCATGCCACTTGCAGCTACTCACATGAATTCAGCTCATGTCCAGTCCGAAACAGATAAGGCCACCAGCTTCATTGAGCGCATCCAACATATTCGCCAGCAGGTCCATGACATTCTTGAGAAATCAAATGCCAAGTACAAGCAGCGACATGATCAACACCGGGTGCCACACAAGTTTCAGGTGGGCGACAAAGTCTGGTTGCATTTGCAAAAGGAACGCCTTACTGGAGCCTATCGGAAATTGAGACCACTTCGATATGGTCCTTACACCATTACTAAGGCTATGGGAGACAATGCATTTGAGCTCAGCATTCCCCCATTCCTTGGCCTGCACCCAGTGTTCAATGTGGACCGCCTTCGGCCATACTTTCCACCATTGCTAGACACATCCGACATTGCAGAACAGCTCAAACCCACAGAATTAAATCCAGATTGCATGGAACAAGCTGCAACTGATCGGATCATGGACACACAGATCAAGAACACTCGCCAACAGCATATCCAACTGTATCGAGTTGTCAAAGCAGGCCAACTCCTTCAGCAGGGCAAGTGGCTCACCAGGGAACAAGTTCAGCAGAGGTTTCCTCATCTCATGGAGGAGCTCAACGCAATGGGGACCATTGCTTCCTAAGGGGGGAGGAATGATCCAGGTGGATATTGGTGGCCACCTGCCAGGTCCACCTGGACCCCCACCATTGTCTTTCTCAGCATTTTCAGTTTCCTTAATTGTAGCACAGTTTACTATTTTTAGCAGTTTTTCGGGTCCTGAACTTCCGGAGCCGTTTTGAGGCCCTAAACGACGTTTTTTTGGAATTCTGGGGCAACCGAGCCCTATGTTGCCTCCCAAAGTGGTAGTACTCGGATAGATCTTTCTAACGAGCTATCGTACGCGTCAAACGGAGATCGTATGCCAAAGTTACGACCCCGGGAAATTGATGTACCAATTTACCCAAACGGGGCCCACAATTTGGCGTTTCATCTTCTAGGGTTAGGTTTCGGTATGTGAAGGGTTTTCCATTGTTTCTCAACAATAAATAGGCCTTCGAGCCTCATTGTAATACAGTTCAGAACAGTTCAGAGGCATGTAGCCATCACATCTCTTCTCAGAGATAAGCTACCATCGCCCTAGCTAGTTTATTGCCATTTCTGTTTGTAAGCATATTTCAGTATTTTCCATTAATGAAATGAAGTATTATTTCCGCTGCATCTTTGTGTATATGGTTATCTCTGTAATTTGTTGCGTTCCTGTTTAAATCTGGATCAGTGGTATCAGAGCGGTCTGCTTTTTCTCTGTTTTTCTTTGCATGTCCCCAACAAGGTCGGGATATAAGGAGTTAGGGCTTGAACTGGTTGAACCTTTGCAAGACCAGCCTCGCAAATCCCGACGGCCTCCCATGGCGGACGAGAAGAAAGACGAGGGGGCAGGAGATCCCATCAAAATCTTGCTCGAAGAAGCGCTCGAGCGACAACGGAACGCGATGATGGACAGCTTTGCGCAGATCCTTCAGCGGCTACCCAGAAGCGGCGCATCGGCTTCCAGCAGCTCCTCTGGAAACGCCACACCCTTTAAGGTACAAGTTAATTTTGAAATCCCCATATTCGAGGGTCAGATAGACGCCGATGCCGTAGATAAATGGTTAAATCTGCTAGAGGGTTATTTTTCTGTTCATGAATTTTCGAGTCGGGAAAAGATTGTTTTTGCTCTTCTCAAAGCAGCCCCCCACGTCAAGGACTGGTGGGAAACCTACTGCGAGCAGAAGGATGAAAGTACTGGCTCACTATTTTCAGCCGCACCCACCTGGGATTCGTTCCGGGATGCCATCAAGGAGCAGTACTACCCTGTCGGAAGCTATGAGGATGAATACATAAAGTGGACCACGCTGCGGCAGGGAAGGGACCAAGACGTGCCGGAGTTCACCAATCTTTTCCATACCCTTCGCACAAAGTTGGGTATCAAGGATTCGGAGCAACATTTGATACTCAAATACCGTGGCTGCCTGCACAAGTACATCCAGGAAGAAATACAGTTCCTAAACATCCCCTCGCTCGGCGCAGCATACCGGTATGCCGTCAAGGTCGAGCAGAAGTTTAAACAAAAGAAGCGAGACTTTGGATCTGCGAATCCAAAGCAGGGGAAAGGTGCCCCTAAACCACAGAACAAAGGACAAAGCCAAGGCGGGACAGCCCAAGACAACCAGCTGAAGCTGCAAGCAAAGAGCAACGCCGCGAAGCCGAGAAAGGACACTGGAAAATGGTGCGAGTTCCATAAGAGCTCCACTCACAACACAAGTGAGTGTCGGGCCAAGCAGTCACTGGTGGCTGAGCTAAAGGTTTCAGAATCAGATGCATGTTCCGACTCTGAGTCAGAACCCGATAAGGGGTATGAAAAAGGGAAGCAGATCATTGATGCGGATCCCAGCGCCACTGTTGCTACCGCAAAGATCCAGAAAAATGAACCCGAAGATCCAGAGGAGGAGGAGCGTCTCTTCCACTCCCAGATGTGGGTAAAGGGCTCCCCGATACAGTTCATTGTTGATAGCGGGAGTCAAAAGAACCTCATTTCGGCAGAGGTCGTGAAGCGGTTGGGCTTACCGACCACAGCACATCCACAACCATACACCATTGGGTGGCTTCACCAAGGGCGAGATCTTCGCGTGAGCCAGCAGTGTCGCCTTCCATACAACATCAAGCCCTTCACGGATGAGGTATTGTGTGACATTGCTCCCCTTGAAGTTTGTGATGTATTACTAGGACAACCATACTTGTGGAAGCGACATGCTGTGTATGAATCAAGGCCCCGTGCTGTTATTATTACATTGGGAAATAAGTTGTTCAGGATACCAGAGGTAGCACCACCTGCCGCCATCTCTTTGATTACTGCAAAACAATGCAGTAAGATCATTTCCAAAACCAGGAAATTTGTTTTCCTGATGATACGCCCTCAAGGGAAGAAGAAGACAGTGGCCGCGGCCTCCAAACGGGGTCCCTCTGCACGGCAGCTACAGATGGACAAGATTGTGGAGGAGTACAAAGACATCTTCACCTCCCCGGCAGGGGTTCCTCTGCACTGTCAAGTCAAGCACTCCATCGATCTGACCCCAGGTGCGCCGCTACCCAATGGACCAATTTATCGGCGCTCCGTTCTGGAGAACAATGAAATCAAGAGGCAGATTCAGGAGCTCCTGCAGAAAGGTCACATCCGTCCGAGTTCTTCGCCCTGTGGGAGCCCGATAGTGTTGGTACAGAAGAAGGATGGGACGTGGAGACTCTGTATTGACTATCGGGCGCTGAACAAGATCACTGTCCGTAATAGGTACCCGATCCCGCGGATTGATGACCTCCTAGACCAACTAAAGGGGGCGAAATATTTCAGCAAGATCGATCTGAAGTCAGGATATCACCAGGTACCAATTGAACCCTCAGATGTGTGGAAGACTGCCTTCAAATCCAAGGAGGGCCTCTTCGAATGGTTGGTCATGCCTTTCGGATTGACGAATGCTCCTGCAACCTTTATGAGGCTAATGGATGACATCTTGCGGCCATTCACCAACTCCTTTGTAGTAGTATACTTGGATGACATTCTGATCTTCAGCCAGAGTTGGGAAGAGCACCTCCACCACATCCGACAGGTTCTCCAAACACTGCGGCAACACAAGCTATGTGCCAATTTGGAGAAATGCACTTTTGGCATGACCGAGGTTCAGTATCTGGGATACATCATTGATGAACAGGGGGTGCATGTCGATCCAGCCAAGGTCCAAGTCATTCGGGATTGGCCCTCTCCAACCACTCTAACAGAGCTCCGCAGCTTTCTAGGTCTTGCCAACTTCTACCGCAGGTTTGTGTTGGGATTTTCTCATATTTCTTGGCCCTTGAGTCAAGTCACCAAGGGCGGGGCGAAAGCAAAATTCTTTTGGTCTGAATCTCAACAGAAGGCATTCAGGGAGTTGAAGGATCGCCTCTGCACGGCACCAGTGCTCGCGTTACCAGATTTACAACAACCATTTGAGGTCGAGACAGATGCCTCTGACTATGCTATTGGGGCAGTCCTTACTCAACATGGACATCCAGTGGCATATCACAGTGAAACACTTTCAGACACAGTCCGGAAGTACCCCACTTATGATAAAGAGATGTATTCCATTGTACAGGCCTGCCGACAATGGAAGCATTACATTTTGGGGAAGGAAACGGTCATCCACACAGACCACCGACCTCTGCAGTTCATACAGACCCAAGGGAAATTGCAGAATGATCGCCATCAGAAGTGGTCTACATACCTGCAACAGTTTCACTTGAATATCAAGTATAAAAAGGGCAGCACCAATAATGTTGCAGATTGCCTCAGTCGACCACCGATCATGGCGCTAACCACCGTGCTCAACTCTTGCGGGCACGAGACTTCTGATTGGCCACTTCTCTACAAAAGCGACCCAGAATTCGGCCACACATACCAGACACTCTTGGAGGGTCGGCAGGTTGCAGATTTTCACCTCCAGGATGCCCTATTATGCCACCTCGGTCACCTTTGTGTTCCTTCAAGCGAGCGTGCCAAGATGATTTGGGAAGCACACTACAGTCGGGCTGCTGGGCATTTCGGGGTCGAGAAAACAGTGGCAGTACTGCAAAACTATTTCTATTGGCCGAATCTTCGACAGGATGTTGGGAAGTACATCCGATCATGTACTGCCTGTGCCATTGCCAAACCGACCATTAAGAAGCAAGGCCTCTATACCCCGTTGCCTACCCCTAGTCGACCTTGGGAATCCATCTCCATGGATTACATGTCAGGCCTTCCTTCCACTAAGCATGGAAATGACTGTGTTTTTGTGGTCGTCGACAGGTTCTCAAAGATGGCCATTATGATGGCCTGCAAGAAGAATATCACAGCAGAAGCCACTGCTAAACTCTTCTTTGAACGAGTGTGGGTGCACTTTGGGATCCCACAGTCTATCATCTCAGATCGGGACAGTCGGTTTCTCAGCACATTTTGGTCCAGTCTCTGGTCAATGCTGGACACCAAACTCACGAAGTCCACAGCCTTCCATCCTCAAACTGATGGCCAGACAGAGGTTGTCAACAGGATGATTGTGCACATTCTGCGCATGTATAACTCAAAGCATCCACGCACATGGGACGAGAGCCTCCCCTATGTTCAGCACAGCTACAACCGAGCTCTTCACAGCTCCACTGGCCATAGCCCTTTTCAGGTGGGTTTAGGATTCCAGCCACTATGCCCCATTGATGTGGCCATGCCACTTGCAGCTACTCACATGAATTCAGCTCATGTCCAGTCCGAAACAGATAAGGCCACCAGCTTCATTGAGCGCATCCAACATATTCGCCAGCAGGTCCATGACATTCTTGAGAAATCAAATGCCAAGTACAAGCAGCGACATGATCAACACCGGGTGCCACACAAGTTTCAGGTGGGCGACAAAGTCTGGTTGCATTTGCAAAAGGAACGCCTTACTGGAGCCTATCGGAAATTGAGACCACTTCGATATGGTCCTTACACCATTACTAAGGCTATGGGAGACAATGCATTTGAGCTCAGCATTCCCCCATTCCTTGGCCTGCACCCAGTGTTCAATGTGGACCGCCTTCGGCCATACTTTCCACCATTGCTAGACACATCCGACATTGCAGAACAGCTCAAACCCACAGAATTAAATCCAGATTGCATGGAACAAGCTGCAACTGATCGGATCATGGACACACAGATCAAGAACACTCGCCAACAGCATATCCAACTGTATCGAGTTGTCAAAGCAGGCCAACTCCTTCAGCAGGGCAAGTGGCTCACCAGGGAACAAGTTCAGCAGAGGTTTCCTCATCTCATGGAGGAGCTCAACGCAATGGGGACCATTGCTTCCTAAGGGGGGAGGAATGATCCAGGTGGATATTGGTGGCCACCTGCCAGGTCCACCTGGACCCCCACCATTGTCTTTCTCAGCATTTTCAGTTTCCTTAATTGTAGCACAGTTTACTATTTTTAGCAGTTTTTCGGGTCCTGAACTTCCAGAGCCGTTTTGAGGCCCTAAACGACGTTTTTTTGGAATTCTGGGGCAACCGAGCCCTATGTTGCCTCCCAAAGTGGTAGTACTCGGATAGATCTTTCTAACGAGCTATCGTACGCGTCAAACGGAGATCGTATGCCAAAGTTACGACCCCGGGAAATTGATGTACCAATTTACCCAAACGGGGCCCACAATTTGGCGTTTCATCTTCTAGGGTTAGGTTTCGGTATGTGAAGGGTTTTCCATTGTTTCTCAACAATAAATAGGCCTTCGAGCCTCATTGTAATACAGTTCAGAACAGTTCAGAGGCATGTAGCCATCACATCTCTTCTCAGAGATAAGCTACCATCGCCCTAGCTAGTTTATTGCCATTTTCTGTTTGTAAGCATATGTCAGTATTTTCCATTAATGAAATGAAGTATTATTTCCGCTGCATCTTTGTGTATATGGTTATCTCTGTAATTTGTTGCGTTCCTGTTTAAATCTGGATCATGGAACCCTCGAGCTACAAAAGCTCACAAGGAGTACCAAAAGACAACAATAAAGAGATTTGCAAGGCAAACTAAGGTAGCAAATTTTCACTTCCTCTCAATACCACTCATGACCAAGCTCAATAGCTAGAGATCTTAGGATTTTAGTAAGAATTTCAGATTTCTTTTGGAAGCAATTGGCTACTCTCCATATCTCTCCCTCTCACCATTTTCCTCAAGTCTCTTCCACTCTTGGCATCATAATCCACCCCCAAGTGAGAATACATGAGACTCATATATAGGAGGAGCAACCAATTCTTGTCATAAAGGAGGAGTAATGTGCATGCATTGTATTCCATTTAGAGGAGTGTAACTTATGAAATTAAGGAGAGGTATGCATGCCTTAGTTAAGAAGAGTGTAACATATTCATTAAAGAGAGCGTAAGAGGAATATTTTATGACATATTTTTAATGAGTGAAAAGGAATATGTCATTCTTTGATGAGTGCATAAAATAGAGTGTAATTTATTAGTTAAAATAGAGAGAGAGTTACATAGAGCCATGAGAGTCATGAAGGAGAGGTGTGAATTGATTGAGGAGATGAAGTTGACTTGTAATTCCTTTTTAATAATAATATCATAGTCTCATAAAAGATAATAATAATATTAATAATATTGAGGATTCAGTCAAGATTGAACTATTAGGATTGATTAATGATAAGTTAAGTGGTTTTCTTCAACTACGTTTGATTGCCAATTTATGCAAGGCTATTTACTATTTTTGGGAAGTCGTGCTTCAAATGTTGGACATGATTTTCTATTTTTAGAAAGTCATTCCAGAATTGTGAGAATGAATTTTTATTTAAGGAAATTCATCCATGAGTGGTATTTTTCTTCTTGAGAATAGGGATTTCGCACCCCTATTTCATGCATCTCCGTGCCTTAGTAGATTGAGGACTCCGAGCCTTGATCTACTCCAAAGATCCAAGATTCCTCAACTTGATCCTTTTAAATATTTAGGACTCCACACCCTAAATATACAAGACTCCATGTCTTTATCTTTCTTGGATTTAGGACTCCACGCCCTAATTTCCATGCCCTCTCATCAACTGTGCTTTGAAACTCTGCGTTTCTCCTTATGGTACTGATTGTGAGCTTTTACCCATCTGATGGTTCGCTGGTAAGGCCTTGTTCAAAGACCTGTACACATTACAATCTCATAGATCAAAGGAATCAAATGAATTTCATAATGAAATTAACTTAATCACATTTTACCGAGAATGGTTCATGACTTCCATAGTCATTTTGGTTTTGAAGAAATGACTTCCACAGTCATTCATAATTGAACATCCTTGTTGTAAAACGACCAGGTACCCTACCACATCCTACTTAGTACAATATTAGACATATATAATCACATAAATCATGTATCGTCAATAAACCATAATTAACCATCTATTCCACATAACCATGAGCATCCATGGGTCTATGTGTCTTAATCTTGGATCACCAGCCATGCCATACACCTACTTCATAAATCAGATGGAAAAAGAGAAACATGTGTATAACATTTACTTAACCAAAACCATCTAATACAGATAATCAAAGATACCACGCATAAGAGGAAGTATAACTATATAAAGCATTGTTCCCCAATCCAGTGATCAATCTGCCATACATAAACATAAAAGGAAATATAACTATGTATATAACACATTATTCCTCAATCAAGTGATCAATCTGTCATATATATAACTCGTCAAAAATCACCCTTGATAGGAGTGACAAAACTATACTAGAAAAAAAAATAGGACACTACACAGGGGGATAGAGAGCCAACTTCTTGTTAGATTTTCCATGAGAAATATCATATCCCCAGATCTACAGCTGATGTATGCATCAACAATTGCTAGCCATGGCCTTCCTAAAATCAAAGGATATTCCCCGAGATTGGTTTTTGGTTTTAGAACCATAAAGTTGGTAGTGTATTCCCATGAATATATGGAAACAATTATATCTCCAACATTAGGTCACCTAATTTCCCTATGCCATGAAAAGTCTTGGGGTCCATCTTTCTCATTCCTGGCCTCTGAAGACAGAGTTATTGAATGACCTTAGCATAAATTGGAACATATTTTATGGCTTGGAATAATGGAATCTTGACATAGACATTTTTAAGTTCCCCTATAAAATCAAACTCTAGTTTTAATGAAGGTTTTTCTAAACATAGACTTTATGGATATGGGAGAACTGGCTCTTTTCTTGATGTGAATTTAGGAAGAGAGGGTCTATTTTTAGATTTAATTGGACTTGAAAGGAATTCCTCATCATCCTACTCTTGGATAACAGGGGTAACAAGATCGTTGATCACCTTCCTTGATCGCGAATGAATATCTTGGCAATATATTGGAGTGATAACATAAGTAGGAAAATGGGGTAGCTCAACATTGTAGGTGGGTTGTGCTACTTTATTATTTGGGTTAGGAATGGGTTGAGCAAGTAATTGCGGTGGTTTGTTGGATGGTAGCTATAGTTGTTGAGGTTGAGGGGAGGAATATTGTGGAACTTGTGGTGGCATGTTCATGGAAGGAGAATGCCATCTCTAGCGTTGAGGACAGGTTTGATTTTGCATTGAAGCGGGCCATTGCTGCCAGGATGCCATGAAATACCAACAAAGAAATGGATTTTGGTAGGGGACAAAGTACTAAGAGGTGTCTTGTGTTGGATGGACTAGTTTGGGTGGCTAAGGCTTCTTTTGGGCTACACAACATATTTTTTCATTTATTTCATTAGCCTCTTCGAAGATTGCTTTAAGCCCTTATAAGGATGGGAAACTATGGGTAGCATGCTTTTCTTCATAGATGGTACATACTTCCATACCATTGAGGCGACACTCTCGAAGAGGATGTTTCTTCTGACATTTGGAACAAAATATAGCTAGAGCCAGTTTAGCTTCTTCCCTTTTATTTTTAGCTTGTAAGGTATCTATTTGGGAACAAAGCATGCCTATATTATTAGCATTCAAGTTATCCAACAGGTTTCCTAATTCAGCTTTGGTCACACCAACACCTTGTGGTCGACTAGTTTTAAAAATAAAATTTCGAGAATCTCTTTCATACTTAAAACTTCCCTATAATATTGTCGACATAATTCACAAATGTCTTGATAGGTTAATATGAAAACGTCCCCTGCCCTATAAGGTTTAAGGTGTCTTCATTTAAAATGTTTTGTTTAGTCTTTTGTAGATTGTATTGAAATATCTCTACGCAGTCCTTAAATTTTTCATTATCTCTTTGGGACATCTTGAATATTTCTTCCTTAGTATCTCAAACCTTACAATAATCCTGATACTTCTTTGAAAATTTGGTCTTCATCTCATCCCAAGTTCGAGTGGTATTTTTCCCAAGTCCCATAAACCAACGAAGGGTTGAGTCCTTTAAAATGGCTAGGAATAACTTCAAAATTTGTGGAATTTTCGAATAATCATAGATATTACAAAGGACATCAAAATCAAATAGAAAAGTGCCCGTGTCTTCACTTGTGAGACCCTAAAAGTATGGAAGAACATAAGGAGGGATGGTTTTCATTAAAATCATTCCATCATGTTGTATGGGAAATTCAAATGTGACAGGCCTCTTTGGTTGATTTTTCCCTTCCTCCCCATCCCTATGAATGGTTTCTCTTTTTTTGGGTCTGTTGGAACCTTCAAAACTTTCAAGTTCCTCCATGGTTACTAGTTCTTCCCTGTGGAGTTGAGCTATGGTGCTATGGCATCCTTCTAGAGGATTGATTATCTTGCCTCTACCTACAAGGATGTTTAATATTGGTGACTCCTACTACACCACATAATGGTTTTTTGTTTTTAATGGTTTTTCAATGCACCTATCATGCCCTAATATGCAGGATAACAAGGATGTATTTAATTGAAATGGGTATTCGACGGTTCCCTTCAATCGTTTCTAGTCCTGGTATCTCTTTATTCTAACTAGGTATGGAACCTTAATTCTTTTGAGTGCCTCCCTAGCAACGGTGCCAAAAATGACGGTGTATTTATATGCTTTTCTTTTCAATTAAATATTTTAGGATACATTGTACATTTATCTTGTCAAACCGAGGTTAGGAAACTTGCGAGGCACCCCATGCAATGTACACAAGAATTGAGCTCCTCACATTGTCCTTGTTGAGAAATCTAGGGCATAGAAATTAAGAGATTTATGTTTAATTAATAATTGCTTGTGAATGCTTTTTATGTTATTAGATTAGGATCTTCCTTCACTTAAATTATTAGTGTTATTTTTCCTCAAACAACAACCAATGCATAAACTATAAAGAGACAAGAGACACAGAATATAGGCTATAAGCCAGGGCCAAAACCTCTCCTCCTTAAGAGGAAAACCTAAACAAAATCTTCTTCTTATAGAGATTCTAATTGATGAATACCGAGACTGAGACCCTTGACCTATTCGCCACTCCAAGACCAAGACACAAGTTCCCTTGATGAGATCCTTAGTCAATGATATTCAACCTTTTTCTCCTTCCTTCCTCTTGGCTACTCTTCAACATCAGAATTTTGGCCTCCCTTAATTAGGTCTGCAATTTTTGACTCTAATTCATAAACCCTAATTCATTCATAAGACCTTCCCTTTATGACTTGATTCCCTTCACTTTAGAGGGAGTTCCTTTGCTTGGTAACTTAGCTAGAGATAGAGCCTTGTCTTCTCTTGATTTGTTCTCAAATATGACTGTTAGACAACATGGATTCTTTGCAGTTTGGACAACATGGATTCTTTGCACATGTGGTTAACTTCATCCCTCAAAATAGACCCAAAACAAAGCTAGGGACTTCGCTCTTCCTTCCCTTCCTTTCACTGATTATAAAGCTTCCTTTTTATGACCTTCAACCCCTTACAAACTTCAGAACTGCACTGAAATTCCTTGCTCTGAAATGAGGCAGAGTGGCCTATTTATAGTTGTTGGCTATGATAATAAGCCGACTTGATAGGAAGATGAGTCGACATGTCCTTTGAAGAGATATAATTATTCCTTTTGAAGTCGACTTGAAGGGAGATGCTTGTGCTTGTCTTGGAGGGCTATTTATGATTATCTAATGACTCATACAAAATGTAACATGCCCAAGAAGGGTCCTTCATACATGACATAGCCTCAAATTGACTTTTATGACTAGATGACAAATCCTAAAGGCTCACAATGGGAACCATCACTAAAAATAAAATTCCTTGCTCATGAAACCCATGAGACAAGCATTACAATAATAATTTTATTTTTCTTCTTCTCATCAATTACATAAAATCACAATTACACATGTCGTTATGAAGACCGAACCTAGTTACACTTTTCAACACCCCGTCTTAACTAGGGAGGTATTCATAATGGTACTTGGTAATTCTCAATCTAAATAATTTCTCATAAGAAGAGTCAGATTGGCAACCCATCTGTTTAGCATCATATCAACCAACATTGTCACATAGCAAGGCCTTGACTAAGACCTCTATCTCTGAGATCTGAGCACAATTCTGGCGAGACCAATGATGTATAGACACCCTCATCATTGTCTCTCTCTACAACTACTCTTATCTTGGATGCCCTAACACATCCTTAAATAGCATCAAATGCCAAATGTTTACCCAATCCTCCATTTTGTCTTCCCAAGTGAAGACAATAATGATGTGTCTATCTCTCCCTCTTAATTAGGGAAGACATATGTAATCCAATAAAGGAATGTACCTAAGCTCCTTCTTGGATTAGGAATTTTGCTTCGAATTTTCTACCAAGTAAGAAACTTGTTTCTAGGCTCCCTCTTAATTAGGGACCTACAACAACTCCTTAGGTGGAGATGGTGGGGCAACCAGTTGCTTGAATAATTCCTCCTCATGATGTCGTGAACTTCTTTTCGTTATCTAGGAGTCTTCATGTTTGGGACTTCTTCATAGGGCATAGACCATCCATCACTTTCATCCATGAGTTAGTCATGTCATCACAGAAAAGCGCTCCATTAGCCCATATCTATCCTTCCTTCATGCCATGTTGCCTTCTTCATGCCATATTTCCTTAAGGATCTTTCATCCTACTACATGGGCATCGGTGGTGGAAGACATCCATAGATCTTTCCTTGGAAGACCTGCATAAGCCCATCCAGATATTTGTTCAAAAATAAGAAATGAACACTTAAATAAAAATTACCTTTGTGATGGTATTTCATCATGACATCTTCTAGTTTGTATCAACATCCTGCATACATATCGACACATCTCCCAAAGATATATATTGTCAAGCGTCTCTCTCTTTTTTTAGACTCCATCAGAGTCTTCATATTTTTCATGGAGATACCATAGTCAAATCTTCTTGGTCTTAGGATGTTGATTTCCTTTTTTCATGGTTGCATATCCCATGATTTCTTCCTTCCTTTCTACACACATTTCATCCCCAGGAACTTCCAGTCAGAGTTCCTCAATTATAGTTAACAACCTCATATTACATATGAGGACATATTTTGTTGATTTCATCTAGTGAATGTGTGACCCATGCATTTATGCATTCCTTCAAAGGAGGAGATCCTTCCTTTGATTATGTTCTCAAGTAGAGCATTGATCCATGTTACCAGCATCCATATGACATGAATCTTCAATATAGACTATAATCATACATACCTCATTTTCCTTTGGGTCATCTTGCAACAACTTCCTTGGTTGAAAGAGCTTTAATCCCTTAATCTGCTTCTCCTTTTGTGTCATCAACCATCATCCCATGAATTCTACAAGTTTGGCACTCTTGATGAAACAATTGCTTCCTCTCTTGATCAATGATCCTGATGAAGATTCCATCAAAGAATCTTAAGGATCTAGATTATCCCCATCCAATAGATGTTTCCTTTTGACAGATGTATGATGAGCCTTGTATTAGATGACATTTTTCTTTATTTCCCATAAGTGTCACCTATGTTACAAATGAGGTTTCCAAGAGCTATACCTTTCCATAGTTGACTGCCATGCTTTTCTATGTTGATGTCACGATCTCTTGCTTTCAATGTTTTTATGATGCCATGTGCATCCCATCATTTTTCTTAGTGAATAATGATATCCATATCTTACAAAGAAGACTTAGGAACTTGAGAAGAACTTCGGTGAGGAAGACTATCTCAGTCATAGTAGATATCTCTTACTTCCTCTTTCTTGGACTTCTTATTTTCAACTTCCTCCACTTCTTCAGTGATATGAGCTTCTTCTCTTCCTCTTTTTTCATTGTCCTTCTTGATCTTAGAACAATCTCTTTTGTAGCGCCCATTGTCTTGAAACCCATAACATTGTATTTTAGCCATGTTCTTCTTCTTTTTATGAGGACCAAACTTTCCAAAATTTCCCTTTCTTTTTTTCATTGTAGCATAAGCTTGATTTTTCTCACATGTTCCCACATCAGATTTGGTCTTTAGTCTAGATTCTTAAATCTTGCACATTGACCATAGATCCTAGAATGGAGTAGCCTACTTCTTCCCATAAATACTTGAAATAAAGTTACCCCACTCGCACGGTAGTGCATTTAGTACAATTGTAGTCATTTCTCTATCAGACATGACTTCTCCCAGATCTTGTAGTTGATCTTGGATTTCAAATATCCTCATAAATTATGGGGCTATTATGTCTTCCCTTGAAATCTTCAGCTTGTAGAGTTCTTGCCTTAATGAAATGACTTCTCCGAAAGTGCTTACGGAATACAACTATACTAATTTGTCATAGATTTCTTTTGAAGTTTCGAGTTTAGATACATATGGGATTAGAGGATCCTTGATGGATTCTATGAGAATCCTTTGAGCCCTAATTTCCCCTTTCATATACTTTGCAAGAGCTTGAGCATATTCCTTTCTTGGTTTAGTGATATATCCTTTGATATGTTCCATAACCTTATTTTCAATGAGATTCAGATCTGTCCTTTACTTCCACGCAAGTTAGTTTGAAGCCCCAAACAATTTGTTGCTTTCCTTGCAAAAAGACATTTTGACATATTCAGATGTGGACATAAATATACTTACTTGATAGGATGCTCCTTCTCCTTGTTGCTTCCTTGATGTTGATGATGATATAGAGAATATAAAACTTCTCTTTGATGAAGATAGTTTTCTTCAATAATGATCCTTGATCTCACAGAGAGGGAGATCCATTTTGATGGTGAAGTCTTGTTGATGAAGATCAATGATGACTTCTTGATGATGTCTTCAATGGTAGGAATCTAGGGTTTTGATGATTTCTTTGTAGATCTTGACTTCAAGATAATCTTCGCTTTGATGCCTTCCTTGAGATTTGATCCTTGAGTGTCCCTTGATAAGATTCCCTTCCTTGACTTAGTCACCTTAGCTCTAATACCATGTTGAGAAATCTAGGACATAGAGATTAAGTGATTTCTCTTTAATTAGTAATTGTTTGTGAATGCTTTTTACTTTCTTAGATACATATATCCCTTTACTTGAATTATTAGTGTTCTTTTTCATCAAACAACTACCAATGCATAAACTATAAAGAGACAAGAGACACAAAATATAGGCTATCATCCAGGTCCAAAACCTCTCCTCTTTGAGAGGAAAACCTGAACAAATTCTTCCTCTTATAGAGATTCCAATTGACAAATACCAAGACCAAGACCAAGACCCTTGACCTATTTTCCACTCCAATACCAAGATACAAGTTCCCTTGATGAGATCCTTAGTCAATGATAGTCAACCTTCTGTTGCTTCCTTCCTCTTGGCTCCTCTTCAGCTTCGGCTTCCTTCTGCTTTAGACTTTCGGCCTCCTTGAATTAGGTCTGCAATTGTTGACCCTAATTCAAAAACCCTAATTCATTCACAAGACCTTCCCTTTATGAATTGATTCACTTTGCTTTAGAGGGAGTTCCTTTCCTTGGTAACTCAACTAGAGATACATCGTTGTCTTCTCTTGATTTGTCCTCAAATATGATTGTTAGACTTCAACTACTTTCTGCAGCTTGGAAAACCAGGATTCCTTGCATGTGTGGATAACTTCAACCCTCAAAACAAACCCAAAAAAAATTCTAGGGACTTCTCTCTTCCTTCCCTTCCTTTTGCTGATTATAATGCTTCCTTTTTCTAACCTCTGCACCCCTTACAAACTTCATACTTGCACCCAAATTCCTTACTCTGAAATGAGTCTAAGTGGCCTATTTATAGTTGCTTTCTGTGATAATAAGTTGACTTGACAGGAAGATGGGGCGATGTATCCTTTGAAGAGATATAATTATTCCTTTTGAATCTGACTTGAAGGGAGATGCTTGTGCTTGCCTTGGAGGACTATTTATACTTATCTAATGACTCATACAAAATGTAACATGCCCAAGAAGGGTCATTCATACATGACATAGACTCAAATTGACTTTTATGACTAGATGACAAATCCTAAATTCTCACAATGGGAGACATCACTAAAAATAAAATTCCTTGCTCACGAAACCCATGAGACAAGCATTACAATAATAATTTTATTTTTCTTATTTTCATCAATTACATAAAATCACAATTACACATTGGATTTAAGAGATCTGTGGTTAGTATCTTTTGATTCAGTTACCGGAGAATCCACAGTATGAACATTTTTATGCCAACGTTTCAAATCCCAACTGGGATCCATCATCAGGGCTTATGAATGATGATAAAAGAAAAGCCGCTAAGAAGGAAATAAATAATAATGAGGAAAATAAATTTTATAAAATATTATAAATAATAATGAGGAAAATAAAATATTAACTTTTTATAAATAATAATGAGGAAAATAAAATATTAACTTTATATATTTATTAAGAATTTAATTATTTATATAAATTTATTCGCTTATTTATTATAATAGTTATTATTAATTTATAGGTTAAGAATTTATTTTCCTCATTATTATTTATTTCCTTCTTAGCGGCTTTTCTTTTATCATCATTCATAAGCCCTGATGATGGATCCCAGTTGGGATTTGAAACGTTGGCATAAAAATGTTCATACTGTGGATTCTCCGGTAACTGAATCACAATTACACATGTCATTATGAATATCGAACTGTTACACAGTAATTTGTCACCGCTTTCACTCCCGGTCTTCCCGCTGTGTCATGTGTCCGAGTCGAACATGCTTACGACAGACAAATGCTCTCCTATGCTGCCAATTGACCCACTTTTCCAAAGTTGTCTGCCTCATCGCGGTTATGGGTTTAATAAACGCGCTGAAAGGCGTGAATGCACAGAATTACTGCACTGCCAGTGCAAGTACACGTGTTTCTCGCGCTGGCTCGATTTTATGCATCAGCGCGTGTCTGTGTAGCCTCTTCTGCGATGGTCTGACTATCTGTACTAATCACTTGGGATGTCAGCGCGGAAGGCCAGTTATGTACCCGCGATGATCCAGATTGGGCAAATTCGTTCCAACAGTCGGCCTTCCAGATGACTCCAGACCTGGTTGTTGGCCTAGTTTATGCTGCCCTTCCTTCTTGGTATGGCAGTTCCGTCAATTGTGCTTCCTTCCTTGAGGATAAGCTCCCTCTCCCTCATTTCATGGAGGCCCCTCCTCCTATAAAATCACTCACCATTGCTATGCATTGCTAGTTTTCTGACAGTTGGAAAATTCTTGGATTGAGCAAGTGCTGTTAGTGTTTGTAGATAGCTAGTGTGAGTGTGATAAGTGTGAGATTGTTGACAGTTTGTGGAAGGTTGTGAAGTGCCCTTGACATTGTGTAAAACTTATGAGTGAGAGAGATTTGTATGTTGGGAGATCCATCTTCATAGAGTGAATCCTTGAGGAACATGCTGGCTGGATCCCTCTGAGAAGGCTTGTGACGTCAAGACTTCGGTTGTAAGTTGACTCTTATTTCATTATTAATAAAATCAATGATGTTTTCCTATGTATTGCATGTAATTTACTTGATAGCTCATGATTTCTTGATTTTGTGAGTAAACAAATCATCGTTGTATTCTGGTTACGTGCTTTGTTGTATTTCTTTTGCATTGTTTCAGGTTGATCACTCTCTGGGAGAAGGAAGCGGAAGCTGGAGCAGCGCAACGGAACTGCATCGACCACCGGTTGAGGTAGGCCTCCAACTATGATTGTTTAAGGAAAATTGTTGTTGATCTGTCGTTGTTTGTGACTAGACCCACTCTAGGGCTAGAGGGGTTGTCTCTGTCCGCAGAGAGAACACTTTCCTGCATCACAAATTGGCGACTCCACTGGGGAGTTTGTCCTATGTTCTTCTCTTGTTTGCTCTTGTTTTAATTTTGATTTGGTCTCTCTCTTGAATTTTGGGGATTAATTATTAGTCTTTTGAGTTTCCTGGGTTGATCTGGGAAATACCTCTATTTGATTGAAGGGTTGACTGGTTTTGGTTCGGGAGTTTTTGTTCATTTGTCATTGTTTTTTGCATCATCGCAGAAAAAAGCCTAACAGTCGCGATGTCATCGCCACTTTATAGCTTTGTACCCGCGATGATCTCGGGTTTCTAGTTTAATTCCCGCGACGACTCTTGAAATCGCATCATCGCGGAAAATAGGTGTTTTTCCGCGATCATCTCGGGTTGTCTGTGTAAAACTTGCGCTGACATCTCTAGTTGTCTGTCCATCACTAGCGATGGTACCTAAACTAGCGATGACATCTCTAGTTGTCAGTGTACAACTTGCGATGATTCCTGTAAAGTTGTTTTTATAACTTTTTACCTCCTGAATTCATCAATCTTGCTTATCCCCTGTTGTTTCTTGTATCTCATTAGCTTGTTTTAATTGCTTTTGGTTAGGGTACTGTCTCTTTGATATCATTGAGTGAGTCTTGTGTTTTTTGACCATGTGACCTAGCCCTTTAGAAGTTTCATCGAGAAATCGTTTGCTTGGGTTACTTGTCTGGTTCATCCACAACCCTCTTGTTGATTTGCTTGAGGCTTTTTCACTGCTTGTTTCTAGTTGATTTTTAGTGTCGATTATTGAACCAATTGTTTATGTTGATTCGATTTATTCACTACCAAGCATAGATCACAATTTTTTGGATCGATCAGTTCACACTTGCTTGTTTGTCTCTTTAAATTCAAAATAGAAAAAATTAAAGGATTGCATTCATTAGCATACGAAAGTGAAAGTACATTTGCATTACGAATTTTCATGTTTGAGAAACTGAAAAGAGAACTCTAAATCTTTCATTAGTAGTATCGATGCATCATGAGATTAGTGTATTGATGCATTGTGTTTCTTAGTGTTTGCATTCGCTTGTCTTGGTTTGGGAATGAACTCTCTACCTTTCTATAAGTAGCTGTTCATCGAAATGAAAGATGCTTTATTCATTCTAGTTGCATCTTAGGATTTGTTGTATACATATGGTAAGGCCTGGAAACTGAAACATAATTCAAGATCAACTCTAAAATGAACTGAATAAATCTAACAACGCATTGGAACATAACACACACTATTTAGAGGTCTAGGCTAAAGACGTGCTCTGACGTCGTTAAACCTAGTCACTTTTGTTTCCACTCAAGGTTGGGTGCTTCCTCCTTCTGTGACTCAATAGTGGTCTAGTACGAATTTTTGCTCCCATGTACCATCGAGTATATGTTGGGAGACCCCACTAGGTTATCATCCTTTATCCTTAGGAAGTTGTGTCTGCCGCCTTACAAACCGTAACACACCAAACACAGCATTCGGGAAGATTGACTACCGTACGGAAAGTCCTTGGTTTTCATATGACTGCCAAGGTGTATATGCAGTTTTACAGGTTGTTTGGTAAACCTTTTGCCTAGTTCTCCAGAGTAGTCACTTTCGTTCCTTTTTGGACTCCTTAAAAGAAAAGGTCCATCTGAGCACTTGTCCTTTCAGGCTCATTAAACCTCGAAAGAGATAGAGTCACCTTTTCATCCTTTTCTCGACTCTTGAAACATGAAAAGGTCAAGTTTTGTTCATGTGTCATAAAATTTATTTGCCCACGAAATATTCCTGGTAATAGTTCGAGTTCTTAGTTGTGAGAAGAGTGTTTTTTTCAGGCTCGTTCTCGATGGCAACATTCCCCGAGTCTACCAGCCAAGGTTTTCCCCGAGACGGAAATCCTGGTCCATTTCCTTCTTTTGGAAACGCCGGTGCTCCGTATATGGCAACATTGTCCTTGCCTGGGTTAACCATCGATTTACCCATTTGGTTGTTTTCAACCTCGGTGGTCCCGAGTGTCATGATTCCTGTTCCACCATCTCCGTCTACTCCCGAACCACGACATGTTGATTCCAATGTTGAGCCTACGCTTTCTTCCCCTGTTTCTTCCTCCTCCTCTCCTCCTCCGCCTGGTGAAAGTTTCACATCTAGTAACCAGGAGGCTACCAAGCAGAAGAAGAAGATGAAGAAGAAGAAGAAGTCCGATAAATGCAAGGCCACCTGTGTAGTTACTTCTCCAAGTCCATCTCAGGTCGGAACACTTTCTGCTCCTCCGCAGAAGGTTAAGTTTCCTTTTAAATTGTGCAAGGGTGACCATATTCTTCGCGATTGCCCTGGCCTTCCTAGGATCTTAAAAGTATGGTCTCACGATCTGGCTCGTCCCTCATCGTCCTCTGAAACTCATGGCGATGCTATCCTATCAACTGGCAACAGTAAGAAGGGAGGGAAGATTCGATTCCCTTGTAGACTGTGTGAAGGCAACCATCCCCTTCACCTTTGTCCACTCATGGATGAAGCTTCCGCCATTTTGGAAAGTCTTACAACTGCTTCATCCCAACTTCCCGTTGGTTATCAGAGGCTCTCTTCAAACCCTCCCTCCATCGACAAAGAGATTAACTTAGATTCTTCTCTTGTCCCTCCTCCTCCTTCCGAGCCTGGCTGTGCTAAGCTTGTTCCCGACCAACCATTGGTCGGAGAGAGTGTCGACTTGGGTTCACCACCTGCTGATCACTCTGTTTCGGAAGAGCATAATGCTCATGTTCTTCTCGTCTCGTCAGATTCTCCTGAGT
This sequence comes from Pinus tabuliformis, assembly GCA_031772625.1. Lineage (NCBI taxonomy): Eukaryota > Viridiplantae > Streptophyta > Pinopsida > Pinales > Pinaceae > Pinus > Pinus tabuliformis. The sequence continues at coordinate 209,533,384 of CM062812.1, read as the reverse complement.
CCGAAAACGACCCTCCTATCCCCGTTGATCCAAAGGGTCCTTCTTCGGTTCCTTTAGAGCATGGGGCCAATCATACGATTCCCCCACCAAGTAGTTTGGTCGTTTCCTTCGACTGGAGTCACTTGACTGCTTTCCGCCTTCCATCCTATGTTCCTTTTGAGATTACAGTACACGCCTATGATAAGGCAGTACCTGGCACTGTCCTGGATGAGGGTGCATCTGTCAGTCTTATGCCTTCCACTACTTGGCAAGCTTTGGGTTCCCCACAGCTTGTGCCGGTCACACAGAATCTGTTGGCCTTCGACGGAGGAGCCTGTCAACCTGTAGGGATCCTCCCAAAGTTGCCTGTTACTTTGGGGGGCAAAACCGTCTATATAGACGTCATGGTTGTCCAAGGTGTGAATTTCAGTCTTCTCCTTGGTTGTGACTATGTTTATGCCATGGGGGCCCTCGTCTCTTCACTTTTTCGTGTGGCTTGCTTTCCACACGATGGAAGAATGGTGACCATAGATCAATTATCGTTCTTTAGTCCCCCGGTGCCTCCTGTGTAGCTGTCATCCCCTCTCGGTTCTTGCTCGCAAGCGGTACCTTCCTTGCCATAGGTCAATTATGTGGCTACTCGTTCCGTCTCTGCCTCTGCTGATGATCATGCAGATGGTCTTGTACATCATGTACTGGAGGCATTGGAACTCGATCTGTCATTAGTACCTCATGACATGTATTCCTCCCGGAGTGCGTTTCTTCCATCCTGTGAAGACCTCTTGGGAGCCATGTTCTCGTATGGCCCATGAGCAGGAGTCCCGAGGATAGTTCTTTTCTTGTGTCGACCTCATTAAAAAACGAAACAAGGTGGCCGAGGATAGTTCTGATCTTGTCTCGCCCTCATTAAAAAATGAAACAAGGAGTCACGAGGATAGTTTGTTCCTGTGTCAAGCTCGTTAAAAAATGAAACAAGGAGCATGGAGCACAGTTCCTTGTCTTATGTCAAGCTCGTTAAAAAATGAAACAAGGAGTCTTGAGGAAAGTTCTTGATCCTATGTCAACCTCGTTAAAAAATGAAACAAGGGTTATGAGGATAGTTTTTTTACTGTGTCAACCTCATTAAAAAATAAAACAACTCTCCCTTTCCAAATGGAGTCTTTGATTCAGATCTCGTAAGATCCTAGTCGAGTCTTTCCAAGATCTCGAATGTGAACCTTCATTCCATCCACCTCGTTGAATGCAATGAAGCTTGGGGGGCATGCACCTCGATTTGTGTCATTATGCTGGGGGCATGCAAACTTATAACAAGCATAGTTTTTTCATTTCAAGCTTGTGTAAACATGAAACCGAATCCAAGCAGAGTTCTCCATGGTTCGAGCTTGTGTAAAAATGAACCCATACCCGATTTACATCTCGTGATTGCTGTTTTTATCCGCTAAATTCTGCTAGATGAGCCTTGGTTGTTTCATTCCATCGCCACCATCTCTTTGGCCGATCATATGCTTTCACTTGGTTGTTTTTCATTTCCAGAGGAACCGCAATGATGAGTGGTTTTATTAGCATCGTCTTGACCATTACATGTTTTGAGCAGTTCCACCATTGCCGGAACCAATTGCTACCCTTTATACCACTCGTTCCTCCAGGACGAGTCTCCTATAAGCTCTTTTCTGACTCGTAAAAGATGAAAAGATTGCCGAGTATTTTTCCCTTTTTGACTCGTTAAGGACAATAAAAATGGAGGTATGCTTTCAACTCTTTTCCGACCGTTTAAAGACGAAAAGATAGCCGAGTTATTCCTTTTGACTTGTTAAACGAAATAAGAGGCGGTCTGCTTTAAGCTCTTTTCCGACCGTATAAACGTGAAAAGATTGTCAGGCTTTTTTCGTTTCGAGCTCGTTATTGGTTACGAAATGACGTGACGTCGATCGCTTTTCTACTTTTTCGGGTCGAGATCACTAATCACGAAAAGTACTCCTTGATCGTAATGGTCAAGCGGTTCTTTCAAGTATCATTTTATACTTTTTCGGGCTCGAGAGACACAAATCTACGAAAGAGGACCCCCCCTGGAGTTTTCTTTTCTGTGTCTTTTTCAAACTCTATAAACATGAAAAAGAATCCGAGTTTTACCTATGTCGGACTCGTTAAACCCTGACGACATTGGACTCGTCACCATGACGAGACTCGAGCTTCTCCTCCCCAGGGCTCGTTAAACCATCACTAGGTTGGATTCGATCGACGGACGAACTTATATCACAAGCATATGCTATCCCCTTCAAGTTTGTTTTCAAAAATAATTGGGGTACTAGCCAGCAATGGTGGGGGGAAATTTGGAAATCATCATTGGCAGCTAGTCACTCTTGAACATCGACACTTTTGCCTCTTGTCGGGTTGGGACATCCATACATCGTCACTTGGTTTTCCACGGGTTGGGTTGTCATTTAGCCTCACTCCATCTGATTCACGCCGTCTCCATCGAGCCTCTAATCCCTTGGTACCTGAATGCTGCCACCCTCCGGAGTCGTGTTGCCAAAATGTTCAAGAGTATAATCCTTCTGTAGTTTACATCCTTGCCTCCTCCTCTGCTACTCTGTTTCGCCATCTACCACTTGTTCCTTATCTCGTGTCGTTGATGGGGGAAACATTATGGCCCTCCTGCGATGGATCGTCTCCTGTCCACATCAGCCCCTTATCCAGGAGATTGATCTAGAGATCCCCTTTGGTACCTTAGAGCTTGCATGCCTCAATGGCAAGTTCTTCGCGCCTGATGGTCGACTTTCATCATTGGTCGTTGATTGGTGATTCCACGAGTGTTTGACTTCAACTCATTTTTCACACTTCGTGGGCTGTACTGCACAGTACCTTGAGAACCATTGGCATTATTGGTGGTTTCTCTCGCACTTGTTAACGGTTTTCATCATTGACCGGTAATCAAGTGACTTTCTATCATGCTCGACCTCAGCACATCTATTCGCATGTTAGGATCTGCACTATGATCGGATGGGTTCAAGACCCCGAACTCAGATTACATATGTTCAGGTTGCGTGGATTGGTTCGTGATTACATGACTCATTGATGGATGGATGCGACCATACCTGATTCCTCATGGATGGCTGCGACCATACCTTTATCATTATCATGGTCTCATTAGCTGGATGGCTGCGTCCATACCACAGACCTAGCTCGTATGTCTTTTGGATGGCTGCGCCCATGCCTAGACTACATGTACTTCATTATCAGAGATATTAGTTTGACTTGCGTGTAGGTTCTTCTAGATGGTGTTCCAGCTCGGTCAGTTTCGTAAATCATTTCACCCCTCCCACTCTCTTGGGCTTCATACTTTAGAGGGCATCTGTTACACAGTAATTTGTCACTGCCTTCACTCGCAGTCCATCTACTGTGTCATGTGTCCAAGTCAAACATGCTCATATTGAACAAATGCTCTCTTGTGTTGCCAAAAATCCACTTTTCCTAAGTTATCTGCCTCATCGTGACTATGGGCTAAATAAACGCGCTGAAGGGCGCTCATAAATAGTTCAGCTGCGCTGCCAGCGCAGAAGTACACCTGATTCTCGCGCTGGTCCGATTTTATGTCCCAGCGCGAGGTTATTTGTAATCTTAGGCGATGACTTGACTGGCTGTATTACTCAATAGCGGTGTCAGCGCTGATTACCAGTTATATACCTGCGATGATCTGGATTGGGCGATTTGTTCCAACAGTCGGCCTTCTAGATAACTCCAGGCCCGGTTATTGACATAGTTTGTATCACCCTCCTTTCTCTGGCATGGTTGTTTCGTCATTTATGCTACCTTCCTTGAAGATAAGCTCACTCTTCCACTTTTCATGGAGACTCCTTCTCCTATTTAAACACTCACCTGTCTTATGATCAGCTAGTTGGAAAATTCTTGGATTGAGCAAGTGCTGTTAGTGTTTGTAGATAGCTGGTGTGAGTGTGATAAGTGTGGGATTGTTGATAGCTTGTGGAAGGTTGTGAAGTGCCCTTGACATTGTGTAAAACTTATGAGTGAGAGAGATTTGTATGTTGGGAGATCCATCTTCATAGAGTGAATGCTTGAGGAACATGCTGGCTGGATCCCTCTGAGAAGGCTTGTGACATCAAGACTTCGGTTGTAAGCTGACTCTTATTTCATTATTAATACAATCAATAATGTTTTCCTATGTCTTGCATGTAATTTACTCGATAGCTCATGACTTCTTGACTTTGTGAGTAAACAAATCATCGTTGTATTCCAATTACGTGCTTTGTTGTATTTCTTTTGCATTGTTTCAGGTTGATCACTCTCTGGGAGAAGGAAGCGGAAGCTGGAGCAGCGCAACGGAACTCCATCGACCACCGGTTGAGGTAGGCCTCCAACTATGATTGTTTAAGGAAAATTGTTGTTGATCTGTCCTTGTTTGTGACTAGACCCACTCTAGGGCTAGAGGGGTTGCCTCTGTCTGCAGAGGGAACACTTTCCTGCATCACACGAACCTAGTTACACTTTTCAATAGTCCTAAATGAGCTAAGCCCATTAAGCAAGAAAGTCTATGGGACATGGTTTTGGATGGAAGGTTTTTCCAAAGGATGGACAACAAGTCAACTAGATGGCACCTCATGCACCCAATTCTTATTTTCAAGTGACTAACTCTATGTCACTGGGTAGGCTTGAGTCTTGGAAATTGCAACATGATGATTCTATTACATCTACTTGCCACGACTAAAAGAGGGTTGACTCTGTAACAACCAATTACAAGTCTTGTTCCCCAACAAACAAATCTCAACGAAATGGGCCCTAGTACTTTCAATCAATAAATTCACAAATCCACCCCATTCAATGATATAAACTACTTCAAAATGAAATATACTTAAATTAACTTAGCATGAAAATACTCAATTAACATGAAATTACTGTAAAATCAATTATCATTCTACTTTCCGAAACAAAGAACAAAAGATAATCACAACACGTACCTTGAGTGCATCCTTCCCTAAGGTGAGTTTGTGTCTTCTACATTAATGAACTATCAACACAAGCTCGAATGCATCCAAATTACTCACAACAAGAAATCAAAACATAATCACAATTCTTGAATCACTTTGAAAACACTCACACATCTTTTATATTTGTATTAAAACTGATAACATAGACAAAGTATAAAGCGTTGACTTCTAAGGATCCCCTTGCTTAATAGAAGCGTTCATATTTATAATTTGAAGGGAATCATTATTTTCAATGTGTAACAAAATGATTCCACTGAACTATGGACAAAATAAGCAAATAAGCGTCTCTATTTCAGTAGAGACAAAACAAATACAATAATTCAAGTTGTTAATGCCCCTCGTGATTTATGTTGGCCATATAGGCCGATGGAATAGCTACCAATGTTGCACGATGAACCAACCTAAACCTTGTTCAAGCTCAAGATTCCTGCACTTTTTTGGGCGTTGGATATCACCATATGTGTATTGCATAACTCATTGTTTAATTGTCGTTGTGACAGATATTCACTTTGCAAGTTGGCATGGCCGGCTTGGAAATATGACACTAGTTTCTTCCTTTGTTGGGAAAAATGTTCCTCATGGACTTCAAAGGTTCCAACCACAAAGCTGCTAGCGCACCCTTGCATCTTTATACTTGTGATTTTGATAATTAATTTGGGATTAACACTTCCAACACCTAACCATCTATAGCTTAAAAATATTTCAGAACCATAGTTTCATTCTTCTTTATTATGTACACATCATAACCTAGACACACACACACACGCGTTTACATAGGCTTGATAACTCTTCAAAATCTTTCCTTAATTCTAATCTTAAATTATAAATCAAAGAAACATAACAAAGATAGATACATTTGATCTGAAAATGATAGAGAGCATGTTTAATGATTCAAAAATAGGAAAAGAAGAATGAACATAAGTAAAAAAGAATTGGTTTGATAAGCAAAAAGGATGTCAATTTGGCAACTCATCACAATTAAAGATAGTGAATTTAATCGAAAGTTATCAAATGACCATGTGCACAACCTTAAAATGGTAGGATTAAACTTAACTTTAATGAGTTGTCAAGAGGAAAACTTTTATTAACAAGCACTAATGGTATGATAAATACCATGCAAGAAAAGTTATGTATTTGTTTTACAACTCGATGCACCATGATAGCACCAATAATAAATAAAGTTAGGAGTCTATCCCCCAAAAATAGAATGAGACTAAAAAATGACACACACACATATACTCACTCACAGATAGGGAAAATTTTCGACATGGGGAATTAAGAAATAAAAGGAGACTAAAGGAATTTCATATATATAGAATTACTCGCGGGTTAGGAAAATGTTTGACATGGGAAATTGAAAGTGTCATTTCCATGCTAGAGAAATGATATATAACATTGGGATACTACAACTTAACATAACAAAGTTAATAAAGTCAAAGTATGTTAATTATGTTGTATACCTATCATTTAGAACTTAGAGGTTTTCCCTTAGTTCAGGATAAGTATTTTGTTCAAAATTAATTTTGGGTTTCTTAAAATAATTTAATATGTGATTGATCCTTATGTGTTGGAAGGTAGGATTTATATATAAAATGTTAGGATTCAACCATGTTTAAATAGGGTTTCGATCCAAACCCCCATAATAAATGGAATGCAGACCCACAAATTATGAATACGATCCAGAGATAGACACAAACTGTAGATAAACCAAATCTCGTGTAAGTAACCTAAACCACCATAGGTACCACCCATCAGATAAAACACATAACCCGCGACACAAAATGCAAATCCAATCACATCAATCCATGCAGTCATCTAGTGGTGGAAGGGTTCAATACGACTATTCTCATGGAATGTGCAACACTAGTGTAGCATTGAGAAATCCCCCCAAAAATGAAATTTGTTCACATGCCAAGTGTGCCCAATAGAAAATGGATAAGCAAGGCGAGAAATGTGATGGGTAATGGTTGTTATTACATTGTTATTATGGGGTAAATTGACACCACTTTACATAGTATTTTCATTGGGTTCCTTATGTTTTGGGTCATGTAGGAGGTTTTTCTTCTCTCTATTATTGTGTCTTATGTCGTGGTTATTCGTTTCATGTTTGGTCAGTGGTCGATGCACATTTTTTCTCATAGGGTAGTAATGAATGGTTTCATGAGAGATCATTGCAATTTGGTTACATAGCCTTTCCATGGTTCCTATAGGCATTAATTTCATAGTTTCATGGATGGTTCTTATGCATTATAGCCAGTAGAGGGGTTATTGATTTGCTATTCAATTGATGGTTTCATGGGTACTCATTATGATGGCTTATAGATGTGGAGGGTGGAGTGTGTTATGATAATTTTTTATTACCATATGGGTTCATTAATATGGTCAAAGGTGGTTGTTATTACAATGTTATTGGGGATGGTTTCAACCATGGGCAGGTAAGCCCAATTCTATATGTATTTGTTGGATTCTCTATGTTTTGTCTCATAGAGGAGGTATATTTTCATGGTTTCACTATGTTGTGGCTCCCTGGTTATTCATTTCACAATTTTGGTTGGTGTTCATTGTGTATTCTACTCATAGAGGAATTATTGATTTGTTACTCATTTGAGAGTTTCACATTTGGCCATTTTGTTCATTCATATTCGTGAATTGTTAAGGATGTTAGTATTATTGTTTGGTTCCCTTGCATTCTTACTCATGCATGCAAAGTTGTGGTGAGTTGTAGAAATGGAGGGTTATGGTGTTATTGATGCTCCATCGAGCATGTGTTTTATCATTATTATTAGTGACTGAGAGGATGTTGTATTGTTATTATTGATTTGTTGTTATTGCATTATGCTTAATATTGTGCACATTGTGGTGTGTAGTCTATAGCGGTTAAAAGTGGTGGATGTTTATGATAATGTGTAAATTATGTTGTGGTTGCTTTACAAATTTGTAGCTAGGGATTACTTGGATTGGGAATGCATTGTCAGTATTAGGGTTTTCCTATGTTGAAAGTGGTTCCTTTTAATGGGGTTTAGGAGATACAACTCATTATGGTGCTTTGTTTAAAGTGATTGATTTAATGTGTGGTTTGCTTGTCTTTTTATACCATTGTTTATGTTTGTGCAACTCATGACAAGTTGGTTTTCTAGATGACAGGATTATGTAAATCTACTTGCATTAGTGGCTATTATCTTAGATGTAGTGGCATTCTTCATTATTGTCTCTACTTTTGCTTTTCTTAGACCTTGGTTTAGAGAGAAAGTTGGAATCATTGGATTTGTGCACATTATTTAGATTAATATTGAGTTATTCTACTTGGGCTTAGAAAATGTGAAGTTGGGTTACACTTCTGGCCCTTTTTTGAGGAAAAAAATATCATTTTTAAAAGTTTTTCAACTTTCCGTAAGCAAAAGTAATTTTTCTGTTTAGAATTCCATTTCACATTAAAAAGAAAACTTGTCAGAAATTTTATTAGCTTTCTATTGCTTATTTTAAAAAAAAAATTTATTCACATTTTATATGTCAATTTAATAATTGCTTGACTGTGTTTTCTTTAAAAATCAAGGGATGGATAAAAAGTCATGTTTTTGTGCACAAATATTCCTTGTTAACGTTGTGTTTTAAAAAAAAATATATACTACAACAATCTAGACAAAATCTGCTTTGGCGTGGCTATATTTATGAAGCCAACAAATGCATATCATAATTACTAGAATATTTTGAATTGAACCAATGTGAAAAAATTGCAGATTTTGAAGATGTTTATCAAAGCACCACGTTTCTCATCATATTAGTTTAAAACAACCCATAAAAGAGGATGGACCAATGTAATGCACCATATTTTTTCCATATTTTTTCACAATGTATTTTGGAAGATACATAATTTGATTTCATTAAATCATAATGATCTTCAGAATTTTTTTGCACATTTTACTAGAAAATTAGTTAAAATTAACAAATATCTATGAAATTATATAAAATTTATATACAATGGAAGTAGATTCAAATCTACAAATGCTAGTGTTGGTTCCAAAAGTAAATTCACTATATTTGATAGAGTTCAACTATTTCTAAATGGGAGTAGGGTGAATAGATGTGTAGGTGTAGGTTTTTTTTTTTTGTTTTTTGTTTTTGTTTTTTTGTTGTTTTTGTTGTTTGTTTGTTGTTGTTTGTTTTTTTGTTGTTGTTGTTGGTTTTTTTTTTTGTTTTTTTTTTTGTTTTTTTTTTGTTTTTTTGTTTTTTTTTTTTTTTTTTTCGTCAAAAGTTAAATTTAACGGAAAAATGTTTTCGGCCGAAAACTTGTACTTTCTACTGAAAACATTTTTTCATTGGCTACGAAAATAACACGGTGTGACCATGTCAAACGAAAGGATGTCATGTTTTCGACCAAAACCTATAAATAAACTCGGCCGAAATGTCATGTTCTCACTCTCATCCCACATTTTCCATATGCAACTTTTGGATCTACCTTTTGGATATTAAACTTTTTTGGGCTAGATTTTGAATAATGAACTTTTTTGGCAAATAAGATTGTGGATAGCATATTTCAATATGCAACTCTCTTTACAAGAAAAAGTTTATCATATCTTTCATTGAGTTTCTTATTGAAGAATGTTGAATTGTTGGTTTAAGTTGAGCTTGTCAAAGCTCTCGATTCATGGTTTGGTTGTATGAATATTTAGGATGTATTACTGGTGTTAATGTGTCATTATATTGCTAGATCAAATTATTATTCAGGGTTATTAAGGTTGCCGATCACAAGGATTTACTACTAAAGCGACTAAGTTTAACAATGTTAAGCAGATTTGATTATAGAGTTGGTTGATTATATTGATGATATGCATGAACCATGGTTTAATACTTGTTGTATGACACCTAGAGTCTTTGAGTGTTATTGGATTGTACAATTAGGGTTTGGATTGATAATATTTGTTGAGTAGGATTGATTGTTGACTTATCTTTGAGGGTTGATAAGGTTGAAGCAGAAGATAGGGTTTTCATTTATATGCTAAATGGATAACAAACTTTTTTGGATCTACCTTTTGGATAGTGAACTTTTTTGGGCTAGCTTTTGGATAGTAAACTTTTTTTAGTAACAAATTTCTTGAATAAGTAAATAAGATTATGGATAGCATAAGTAAGATTTTTTAAGGTTTTAGTATTAGAGTTTTTTTCAAACTTTTCTTTTAATGAAAATTTCTATTGCCCACTTTCTTCTCCATGATTGTAATTTTTTTTAATTTCTTTTTAAAGTATAATTTTTTTGCTTTGAAATTATATTTCTTAATATAAAATTTTCATTAATTTTTTAAAAATATATATAGATTGAATTATCATGGGGAATCGAAGAAATTGCAAGAGAAAATATGATCAAATTAGAGACATTGAGGTTTGTAGAGAACACTCGAGAAACTATTACAAAAGAAAGAAGGAAGAACATTTAAATATTGAAAGGGAAAATCAATCTCAATAAGAAGAAGTTGAACTAGGTATGTAAATGTACATATTGTAAATGATATTTAAAATTTAATAGTGTATTGTGCAATTTAATTTTTATTTGATGAACTAATTTGAAAAATATTTTGCAATGTAAACAGAGAGAGATTTGCCTCATAACATTGATGATGAGATTGAAAATGTTGAAAGAGAAAGTGAAGAAGAAAATGAACGAGTCATTGATGAAGTTGTTGAAGATGTTGAAAGAGATTCAAGTGAAGAAGAAGTTGAACCACCCATAGGTATGTATATATATGTCATGTATTATTGAAATTATACATATTTACTAGTTTCAATTTCATTCTCTATTTTTTAATTTAATTATTTAATGTATATTTATACTCATTTACATTAAATTCTCATATGTACAGGTGAAATCAATATTGATGATGAGATGTTAGAAAATGTCGACACTGACACATATGGAAATAAAAAGTTGAAAATGTTACACGATATCATGTTAAGCTGATTATTGATAAGTTTCTCAAAGATGAAAATGTGACATTTTCAACTCAAATTTTGAGAGGTCCCTTAACATCGAAGAAATTAAAAGAAGTTACAACACTATTGGGCATTCAAAAATCAACAAAAGATAAAAAAGTGAAGAATAATGTGATTTTGAATATAAGTAGTGCTCTAAATTCAATTGGAAGATCTAGAAAGAAAAATGATCTAGATGCACATAGAGCAATACAAACAACAGTGGTTTCCTCAACTACTCAACAAAATTGTTTGATAAAATCTATGGCAGAAGCATTAAGGACCTCACGAAAACATTGAACAAGCATACGAAATTTCGATTGCAAGTAGATGCAAATGATGAGCTTGCTTGTTGGACAATCATATGTAGGCAACCATACAAAGATAGACTTGGAGAAAATGTTTTTTTTTTCTCAGTAAAATTAAACTATTTCTATTGAGTAAAATATAGTACAATCAAGAGAGACAAGAAACCGGCCGACCGGAAATGATGAAACTATCAACCTCGGTTCCGGAAAAGGAATGAACCATACAAAGAGCTACAGCAGTTAACTTGAGACCAAAGACTGACTTTTACCCCACAGGGGCAAAATTCTCAACACGATGTTTTTTCCCTTTCTTTTTATTGACTTTTATCCAGCCATCCTGGGGAGAATGAGCTAAAGCAACTTGAAGACTGGAATTTTCCGTCAGGGGGATCTCCTTATCTGATTCAGAAGAGGAGGTCTCATGGATGCGTTTCTGGGAGATTGCTGAGCCAGAGGGGTGCACAGGAGTATCAGTAGGCGGATCCATCGATTGAGGCGCCTGGTCTGGTTCTGCATCGCTCTCTTCATCGTCCGAACTTGAGGAATTAGAGATCATTACTGGCGGCGGAGGACAAGGGACCCAGCATTTGGGTTTGATCTTTGCAATGTTGCCCTTTTTCGCTTTTGCAGGGAGCGATGGGCAAGAATTCTGCAGGTGCCCTGTTAGGTGACAATGGCGGCAACGGAAGGCAGTGTTTTCGTAGTCCAGGTTCTGGGTCCAAACAAAATCGTTGATCTTAAGATTGATTTTATCTGGCAGACCCTTGCTTAGGTCTAGCTCCACACATATTCTGGCATATGTGTAGAGACCTTGATGTTCCCGCATAGAATCTCCCATTAAAAAGCAGCCCAAGGTGTTACCTATACACCTATAGACTGCTAAATGCCACAGGTGAGCTGGTAAATTTGGAAGTCTAATCCAGACAGGCGCTTTGGTGATGACTGCAGATGCTGGGTCAAAATCTGGGAACCATGGAGTTAAGAAGAGTCCTGCTGTACCCATAAACCAAGGACCTTCTTCTAAGGCCTGTTCATAATGCTTAGGATTGTCAAACAGAACTATAAAATATCCTTTTGAGCAGAAGCTGACCTTGCAATGGTGAGTCCAGTTGACATGGATCCAGTCATAGAGGTCCTTAGAGCGTGGCCAAAGCCCGTTGAATCTGCAGATGATGGCCCTTTCTGCAAATTTTTGAAGGTAATCTGCAAGGCCAGGGTGGGAGATCTCAACAGAGGGAACCTCCTCTAACTTGTCAACCAGGAAAGGCTTGGGTTTGGGAGCCTCAGGGGAAAAGGGAATCTCAGAGTGTACAACAGCTTTGTAGGAGAAGGGAGGAGCAGAAGAAGATTGACCTGCAGCGCCGCCTCTCAAGCGAAGGGAAAACACTAAAGAGCTATTATTTTTAATGTTGTAAGAAGAGAGGGGAAGAGGATCATCAAGTTGTTTACCTTGAAATAGAAGTCTCTGTAGGGCAGAGGGGATCCCGAATTGGCGTTCCAGTTTTACCTTGAGTTCCTGCACCAGATCTGAAGGGGAGACCCATTGCAGAATGGTCTTGCCTGAGATCTGTGAGATTTGAACCTGAAAGGGGGCAGAGAAGTTTTTAAACGCTTTCTGGATCAACGCCATGCTTGAATCTTTTGGGTTTTCCGTCTCCTGACGAACTGAAGGCGGTGGCGGAGGAAAAGGCTTCTGCAGATGGAAGCTAATGCTCCAGCCCTGATCCGCTGCTAAGGATGGGCCTGCGGATCTGTGGATGGTCCGAATGAACCTTTGCATCATACAAACCCCTGCCTCGTTGCTGATTTGGAGAAGGGCGAGAGAGGCCCCCGTTTGGAGCGCCGCATCTCTGCATCTCGTCGCCGCCCCTCGATGCGATGTTCCACAGTCTTCCCGCCCCATGGGGTTCATTGTGCTCAAGAATACAAATGTGCCTAGAGATCGCCAGAGGAAAACGACATTTGCGGCGGCCTTGGTGTGGCCAATAGAAAGCATGATCTCATCATCCCAGGAGCCGAAGGGGGGCTGGCCGTCGGAGGAAGTGGCCGCGATCTGGCCAGACAGACGACGCCGAGGGATATCGTGCTTCACAGGCTTCCTGGTTATGTTCCACAGGCGGATCAGTTTATCGCAGGAAGAGAGGACGATCATGTCCAGATTGTCAATCGCGGTCAAGAAGGCTGTGTCCGCGTCTGAGAGGCACCCCACGCCCAAAACCAGTGCTGCCGCCATTGCTGCTTCTGATCGCGCTTCTGCAAAACCCTCGGCCGGGAAGAAGAGTGGTTCCCTTGTGACCTATTACTTACTAACCTAGTGAATTACCCATAGAAGCCCACTATTGTTGACTTGGAGAAAATGTTAAAAATATGATATGTGAATATTGGATGAAAGAATCATGTGTTTCACTAAAAGAAATGGATGTGATGCGAATAAGAATAGCACAAGATCAATATGAAGAACATCCAAAACATATCTTGGAAACCACTCAGATAGACTTGTTCAAGAAGTTCAAAGAAAAGAATCGTGGAATTAAAGTCTCAATCAATACTTTTTTGCAAAAAAACAATGGTATGTTAAGCCTATCACTGCATGTGATACTTGTTGTTGTCGTTATCATGTGGAATTTCAATTATATTATGACACCTTTCTTGATTTTGGTAAGGCATTTTGGAGAAATTCACCTCCTCCTTCTGCTATCCATGATTTCATATCCTAAACTCTATGTGGAGGAGAAAATCATTAATTATTTTACCAAAAGAAATGTGTTGGTGGTAAAAAATGTGATCATTGTGGAAATTTGACTTTGTTTCACAACAAATATCCTATTGATATGAATGATTAATCACTGTCCAACATAACAAATATCCTACTGATATGAATGATCAATCAGTGTCCAACATAAAAGTGGAATGGAAAAGATATGAATATATTGTTAGAAAATTATATATTACGGAGCAATGGAACACATAAAATATTGCAAAAATATAAACACAGAAAACGCACAAAACAAGAGAGACACAGATATACGTGGTTCACCCAGTTTGGGCTACGTCCACCCCGAACAGCCAGTCCTTCCTTTCTATTATCCAACAAAATGAAGAGACACAACCTACAACAAATCCGCTGTAATATCCTCTGTTTTCTCTCACAGTCTCACCTCTCTGTTTCTCACTCACAGAATACACATCCTCAAATACAATGCCCTCATACAAAGAGAGGGGTTTACCTTCTAGGGAAAAAAACCCTAAACTAAACATAAGTTCTACCGTCATATCATCTGCCTAATGAACGGCCTAGATTGACTAGAAATTACTATACTTTTACAAGGCAATTTTACATTTGTTTTTAGCTTCGGGGGACCGCTGGCCCCCGGACCCCCCAGCCGGGGGGATCGGCCCCCCCAGACCCCCACGGGGGGGACAAGTCCCCCCCGCACCCCCCCCCCCGCGTGGAGGGGTGTACAAACTTCCTGGGGTATACATCCGACTGAAACAAAGACCTCTGAACAATCATGCTCCAGACACAACAATCTCCCACTTGGAGAATGATTGTAGAAACTCCACCGCTGCTTCATTTGCTGGACAATGACTCCTCTTTGGACCTGACTGTTTCTCATCTTCATCGTCATCCTTGAAGACCAATTGAAACTGAGCATATTCTCAGTTTCTCCCTGGTTACAACTTTTGTTAGCATATCTGCAGGATTCTGGCTAGTGTGTATCTTTTCCAGCTTCAACTCTCCATCTTCCAACACTGATTGTATGAAATGGTACTTGAGCTGTATGTGTTTAGTCCTAGAATGAAATGCTGAGTTCTTTGCAAGATGAATGGCACTTTGGCTATCACTGTATAACGTGCCCTTATCATGTTCCTTACCCAATTCACCCATGAACCTTTGTAACCAAATCATTTCTTTACTAGCCTCTATAGCAGCAACATACTTTGCTTCTGTTGTTGAAAGTGCAACAACACTTTGGATTTTTGAAACCCAACTGACAGTTGTTCCTCCAACAGTAAATACATATCCTGTAGTGCTCCTCCTGTTATCTCCGTCACCTGCCATATCTGCATCAACATATCCTTGTAGGGAGATGTTTGAACCACCAAAGCATAATGCTTGATTTGTGGTACCTTTCAAATATCTGAGAATCCATTTCACTGCCATCCAATGTTCCTTTCCTGGATTGTTCATGTACCTGCTTACAACTCCCACTGCATGTGCAATATTAGACCTTGTGCAGACCATTGCATACATTAAGCTTCCAACTGCTGATGCATATGGAACTTTAGACATATAATCCATGTCTTCTTGGGTCTTTGGGCACATTTCCTTGCTAAGTTTGAAATGGCTAGCAAAAGGTGTACTAACTGGTTTTGCATTGTGCACGTTAAATCTTTTCAACACCTTTTGTATGTACTCATTCTGAGACAATGTTAATTTACGATTTTTCTTGTCTCTAGTTATTCTCATACCAAGGATTTGTTTTGCAGCTCCCAAATCCTTCATTGCAAATGAATTTGCCAATTTTCTTTTGAGCACATTTATTTCCTGCATGTTAGATCCTGCAACAAGCATGTCATCTACGTACAATAACAATATAATATAGCTGCCATCATTTTGCTTTTTCAAATAAACACAATGATCAGAGTGACATCTAGTATAACCTTGTTCAGACATAAACTTGTCAAATTTTAGATACCACTGCCTTGGAGCCTGTTTTAAGCCATACAAGCTCTTCTTCAACCTACACACTAGTTTCTCCTTCCCTTTCACCTCATATCCTTGTGGCTGCTGCATATATATCTCTTCCTCCAAATCCCCATGGAGAAAGGCTGTCTTTACATCTAACTGCTGAAGATGCAAATCTTCAGCTGCTACAAGACTTAAAATGGTTTTGATTGAAGTCATTTTAACAACAGGAGAAAATATTTCATCAAAATCAATACCTTTCTTCTGTGCAAACCCCTTCACCACAAGTCTAGCTTTATACCTCTGTTTTCCTCCATCTTCTTCCTTCAGCCTGTAAACCCATTTATTCTTCAATGGAGTTTTTCCTACAGGCAACCTGACTAAATCCCAAGGCTGGTTATGCATTAAGGAGTCCATCTCTTCTTCCATGGCTACCTCCCACTTCTTCCTGCTTTCAACGTGCATTGCTTCTTCATAACATTCGGGTTCACCGGAATCAGTCAACAATAAATAATATAATGAAGGAGAGTATCGTTCAGGGGGTCTACTTATCCTGGTAGATCTTCTAACACCACTTTCAGGTGTTTGGGGTGCCTGTTGTTGTTGTGGTGGTTGTTGTTGTTGTTGTGGTTGTTGATTATTATTATTTTCAGGCACCTTTCCTTTTTCAGTGATTTCATCAAGAACTGCATATTCCTTGTTTTCCTTTTCCTGTTTCTTTTTCTGCAACTGATTCTTATACAATACCTTTTCATTGAATATTACATCTCTGCTCCTAATGATTTTGTGATTTTCGTAATCATATAAGTGATAACCAAAATCATTAACACCATATCCAATAAAGGTGCATTTCTTTAACTTGGCCTCAAGCTTTGTTCTATTTTCTTTATCAATATGGACAAAGGCCTCACAACCAAAAGGCTTTAAAATAGAGTAGTTTACCTTTTTACCTGTCCATGCTTCCTCTGGAATGCCACCATCCAAGGAACTTGAAGGCCCTCTGTTTATTAGATAAACAACAGTATCTACAGCATCTGCCCAAAACTGTAAAGGTAATCCTGCATGCAATCTCATGCACCTTGCATGCTCCATGATTGTTCTGTTCATCCTTTCTGACACACCATTTTCTTGTGGTGTTCTTGGAACTGTCTTCTCTATGCGAATTCCATGCTCTGAACAGTACCTATCAAACTCTTTGCTGCAATATTCACCTCCATTGTCTGATCTAAGACACTTCAATTTCTTTCCTGTCTCAATCTCAACCAAAGCTTTCCATTTCTTGAAAGTATCAAATACATCAGATTTATTCTTAATACAATAAATCCAAGTTTTTTTAGTTGCATCATCAATAAAAGTAACATAATAACGAGAGCCACCGAGAGATGATACCTGAGCATGTCCCCATACATCTGTATGCACAAGCTCTAATTTTTCATTCTTCTTTTCTTTCCCAACTCTGAGAAATTTGACTCTCTTCTGTTTTCCATAAATGCAATTCTCACAGAAGTCCAAATCAACATTCTTCAAACCCGGCAACAAATTCCTTGAGTGAAGAATCTTCATCCCCTTTTCACTCATGTGTCCGAGCCTATGATGCCATAATGCTGCATCTGCTCCTTTGGAAGTTAAAGCATTAACAGAGTTAGAAATAGCATTGCATAAATACAATGTACCAACCTTTTCGCCTTTTGCTATCACCAGGGCTCCTTTGGTGACCTTCCAAGCTTTATCTGTGAAAGTTGTCACACAACCTTCACCGCCTAACTGCCCCGTTGAAATCAGATTTCTCTTTAGATCTGGAACATGCCTTACCTCCTTTAATAGCCATTGGTTTCCATTCTGTTGTTTTACAAGAACCTTACCCATTCCAACGATTTTACAGGGTTTATAATCACTCAGACGAACTTGTCCAAAATCTCCTTGAACATAGTCATGAAAGTATTTCTTATCAGGTGTGGCATGGAATGAAGCCCCTGAATCTACCACCCAGGAATCAGTAATATTTTCGAAAGAAAGAATCAAAGCATCTTGTAACACCTCACCTATCACATTTGCTTCATGATTGTTTTCTTGCTGTGCATCTCCTTCTTTTCCCTTCTGAGATCTACAGTCTTTCTTTAGGTGTCCTTTCTTTCCACATTTCCAGCACACTATCCTCGATCTGGACTTGGATCTGCCTTTCCTTGATTTACTGCGATATCCTGAGCTCTTTCCTCTTTCCATTTTTCTTCCTCTAGACTCTGCACTCAAAGCATTTCCCGATGTCTCACCGGAGCTTTTCCGTCGCATTTCCTCGCTAAGGATATCACCGACAACATCATCAAACTTTAAAGTACTAGATCCAGAAACGGAGTTACTAATGGCCATTACCAAACCATTCCAACTTTCTGGTAATGAGCACAAGAATAACAGAGCTCTAACTTCATCATCAAAGTTTACCCCTACAGAACTTAACTAACTTGTAACTGTATTAAAATCATTTAAATGGTTTGCAACAGATCCACCTTTCGACATATTCATATTAAATAACCGTTTCATAAGAAATACCTTGTTTGAGGCCGAGGGTTTTTCATATAGTTTCGACAACGTCTGCATCAAACCCTCTGTCGTGGTTTCCTTCGAAAAGTTGAAGGCAGCTAACGCAGCAAGGCACAACCGTATTGTTCCGAGTGCCTTTCTATCGAGAAGGTTCCATTCTTCGTCTTTCATACCTGTCGGCATCTTTGTTTTTCTGCCCAATGGTAGGTATAGATATTTTTGATACAGATAATCTTCCATCTGCATCTTCCACGGCGAGAAGTTTTGGCCGTTAAATTTCTCGACCCTAAACTTACCATCTTCCGCCATTGCTCCCACTCGAACCAGGAACCCTTCTTTCCTGCGAGTTTATCAGCCAAATAAACCTTCAGCTCTGATACCAGTTGTTAGAAAATTATACATTACGGAGCAATGGGACACATAAAATATTGCAGAAATATAAACACAGAAAACGTACAAAACAAGAGAGACACAGATATACGTGGTTCACCCAGTTTGGGCTACGTCCACCCCGAACAGCCAGTCCTTCCTTTCTATTATCCAGCAAAATGAAGAGACACAACCTACAACAAATCCGTTGTAATATCCTCTGTTTTCTCTCACAGTCTCACCTCTCTGTTTCTCACTCACAGAATACACATCCTCAAATACAATGCCCTCATACAAAGAGAGGGGTTTGCCTTCTAGGGAAAAAAACCCTAAACTAAACATAAGTTCTATCGTCAGATCATCTGCCTAATGAATGGCCCAGATTGACTAGAAATTACTATACTTTTACAAGGCAATTTTACATTTGTTTTTAGCTTCGGGGGCACTGCCCCCGAGCCCCCGCCGGGGGACCGCTGGCCCCCGGACCCCCGCGGGGGGGACAAGTCCCCCCGCACCCCCCCGCGTGGAGGGGTGTACAAAATTCCTGGGGTATACATCCGACTGAAACAAAGACCTCTGAACAATCGTGCTCCACACACAACATATATCCATACATAGATTGGTGCTAGTGGTAGTACAAGTGCTAGAAGGATTGATTTACAAGAAGATCAGAAATTTCCTTGACAGAGTTTTTGAAGAAGTTTGAAACATAAATTTATAAATAAACCAAGCATTCTCATAGAGTTTGATGGAAGGACCTGCAATTCAAAAAATCATGTGAAATTTTTCCACCAGGGACAATTTTGGCTATAGTTGATTATGCATAAAATTACACATTTGTTACACAAAATGAAATACAGAGTGAATATTATCAATCTGACCAAGTCTCTATTCTTGTTCATGTTCTATATAGACATGTTGACCAGGATTTTGATCATATAGAAAACACCAATTACAATCGACATGTTATTAAAGAATACCATTTTTATATCAAAGATGTTCGTACACATGATAGACATTTTTTATAACATTGCTTTCAATAAGATTTATGATTCATTGCAATATTGTGGAATAAAATTAAATGAACATTGGATATGGTTATATGGATGCGTAGGTCAATTCAAATCTTCATGATCATTCTTCTGGTTTTGTTGTCTTCATATGAAAACCAACATTGAAGATTGTTGGAATTTCTTTGAGACTGGTCATGGAAAAGGAGAACATGATGGCAGAGGGGCATGTATAAAGCAAGCACTTCGAACCACTTTGGCAACCGAATTGTCTCAATTGATGAAGTTGTTCAACAATGCATTGTTGCACTAAGCCATGAGACTAACCCATCAAGGGAGGTACGTAGGTATGTATATATATGAACTTCAATATATTTTTAATATTAGATCATTTTTATTAATTTTTAAATTTTTTAAAATTATAGTTTAAATAATTGATCGATGATTATCTTTGAGATATAAATTGTATTTTAAATAACGTATTTATATTCTTGTTTGAATTTACTACAGGTTCTTTTGGCATATTGGAGTCCAAGTTGTAGATAAATTGGTTCCGTGTGATGCTGAAACAATTTAAGCTACTTGAAAATTACATTCAATTTAACAAAATACTGAAATGTGTTTGAATTTGATAAAGGGAAAGAATCTTGTTTTTGTCATGTTTACATAGAGGACACATAATTCAATGATGCTTGTGAAAACAATACATATGTGAAAGCTTGGAAAGGTAACATTTCAATTGCTTTCAAAGGATATATGTGTGTGTGTTTAATCATTGTGTATAAGTATAGATAATAATTAAAATATAGATCTTGATCTAATAGAATTTTACATGTTAATAACTAATTTCTTATTAATGATGATCTAAATTTGCACATTGTTTTTAGTTTTGCAGGAGATGTTTTTGTTGCAATTGCACCCAATAACAACGTAGAAAATGTTAAGTATTATTTGATGTTGTGGACTAAAGAAAAGATGAAGTTATTGGAGGACTATGATGATAACAATTTTATATATGAAAGAGGGTCTATTATACTAAAAGGATATTTTTTCCAAGAAACTCATCAAACCGAGAGTCATGTTTATTTTCAAGACTATCAACCCGATGCCATAAGTTGTCAATATAGTCACTTGGTGTGTGCAACACACATAAAGTTGGTAGAAGTTCAATTAAGAAAAAAATGAAATTTAAAAAATGGAGAATGTCAAAAGTCGGCCATCAATAAATCATTGATGATGGAATTCCTTTAGGACCTTTTTAATTGAATTGGCCAACAATATCTTCTCCTTGTATACATCTCTTAGAAAGAGTTCAAGTAGATTGTTAGCTTTATTTTTTGTGCACTCGTAAGCTGTCCTTTCTAGCTACTAGTAGGTATTATAGAATTGTTTTCATTAATGTGGTGCCTTTGTTATCCAGTTAAAAGGAAATTCAAAGATCCCAAATACTACTATAATGTAAGGATGTAGCATCACAATCTTCTTGTTTGTTTTTTATCATACTTCTATCATGTTTGCGATGCATTTTTCTTCTTTATGTCATCTTTGTGTATTTTCAAATATTTTTAGTGTTATCTTAGTGACATTATTTATTAAAATCTCATTACCATCAATGTCAAATGTTTCTATCTCTTGTACATCTTGATAGAATCAAATTAGTGTCCTAAATAGGTAAAAAAATGCATTTTATCATGTGTTTGTCCTATACATGTAGTGCATACACCATCTATATGTGCATTGCATAATCTCCATTATATGAACCTATTAACTAACAATGCATGCTCCACACATAGTATTTAATATTTGAAAAATTCATTTACTAAGACAAAAGTTAGGCCCATATTGAGATTAATGCAACTTCAGTTGATTCAACATTGCAATATTTAATTCCCAATCTCTATGCTTTCTCAAATTTCATGAAAAATACAATAGTAACAGACTTTAAGACAAAGAAGGTACTTTAACTTTAGAATGTATGTATTTAACAAGCTTGATGGAATGTCCTTTCATACACAATACATATCTCATATATATGTACCATAAATATCATAAAAAGAAAGATAAACTGCATTGGTATATTATATATGGGGCACTTACTACTCCAAATATGCTTATAAAATAGAAATTCATGAGGCTATAATAGAATTTCTTCCAGAGCTACTATGGCAATAGCTCAAAACTCTGGTCATGCTTTCAATCACAAAACTTTGCTTTTCAACACTTTTCTAGTCCTAGGTTGAAAAAACCTTTCATACATTTGCATGCAAATAGACTAGATCAATATAACATTACCTCTAACAGAAGGAGGAGGATAATGAGAATTTGATGTGTCAACTATATTTGGTAGAAGACCTTATTGAAAGGTTCAAAGGGTGAGAAAAATTGGTTATGAAAGCATTCAAAGCTTTTATTGAAACCAAGTTTATTTTGTTTTGCAAGTTTTGTTAAGTAAATGAGTGAAAAGTGAACATGTCATAAAAGGGTGTATACATGTCTTTAATTTCTGGTTGAAAAGGAGATTATATCTTGTAATCACATTAAGACATAATCAAGTATCTAGGAATTGAGATATATGGATGGGATGGGTTGGATGTTATATGACATGGGGAAGTATGGATCTAATGGATTGTAGAGCAAGGGGAGTCTTCATAGGGTCAAGTCTCATTGAGAGGGAAAACTTAGCATTTGAATACCACACTTTAGGGGTTAGTTGATAGAAGAGTTTTAATGACACCACATTAATGCAATTAGGGGTTGGTGGTGCATTTTATGATCTAGAAACCTAAGAAAATGAATGTCTTGTCATGTACTAATAATAAGATCTTGATAGGATTGCGAGGGGTTTATGTTAAATAGGCGAGATGGATAGGAGATCAAATAATTAGGATGGTGCATACTTCAAATGGCATCGATCTTGGGAATGAGATTTAGATCAAGGATGTATATCAATGGAATGGATATGATTGGGGCATAACTTTCTTTCCAAAAAAATCATAAGAAAATTAAGCAAAGACAATGATTAAACTCACAAAATATAACTTGAAACCTAAAATCAAACAAAGAGTTGGAAATTAACTAGAACAACCAAGCAAAGGTTGATCAATGAGAAATTTGGTGGGTAATAATGGCATCCAAAATGTGACTTATATGTGACTACATTTGTTCACAATTTTGATGCATTCTACTTATCCACATTTTAACTATATGCATTCTACTTATCATTTAACTTCAAACATACATCACTCAAAGTTGGTATGGGGAAACTGTAACTATTACAAAGGGTATCAAAAGTTGGGTTCTAAAACTCTACATATGTGAGCCATACAAAGTACCAACTAAATGCAAATTTACTTTCATTGCTTCATATTCATGAACTTAAATGTAAAACCTTTAAGTATCAAACTGTGCATCATGCAAAATGTACCATGTTTTATAATGCAATTTTATAGTATGTTTGCTTTGAACAAATTTATTTTAAAACTTAAGTATCGTCCGACATCCATAGTAGCTCTTCTAGAGAGGATGCTAATCTATTAATGAATGCAACATGTACACCATGTTTTACAATGCAATTTTAAGTTATGATTGCTTTCAATATTCATCAACGACTTGATAAAATCCAAGTATCAACCCACATCCATAGTAGCTCTAGAATTATACAACATGATACTTGATTCATGAATGTAAAATGATTGCTTTGAATTTATTTATTGAACTTGATAAAACCCAAGTATCAACACACATCCATAATAGATCTAGACTTCTACAACATGATACTTGATTCAAGAATGTAAAATGATTGATTTGAATTTATTAATTGAACTTGATAAAACCCAACTATCCACCCACATCCATAGTAGATTTTCCACAACATTACAAGATTCATCATGCAAAATGTGTACCACGATTTATTTAATGCAAATTTACTTTCATTGCTTCACATTCATGAACAACTTAAATCTAAAACCTTTTAAGTATCAAACTATTAGGCCCCTATACTACTAGTGTAACCCCTTATTTTTATTAGTACAACCCCCTTATTATATCGTTGTACCCATGTAGTCCCCATATTGTTATTATTTTGCCCCATAGAAGCCCACTATTGTTATGACTGTGCCCTTACATTATTATTGTTATGTCGGCTCTGATTATATTATGACCCTTTAGACTCCTATGTCGGCTCTTGTCATTTGTATCATCCAAGAATCGTTCATTTGTGTAATGTAAAGGAGGTTGCCCCCTCGAAGAGGCTGAATTCTAAGGCGTTGATCTATCTTTTCTATCTTTTTGTGAGTTGGTTTCATAACATTTGGTATCAGAGGTTTGAATTCTAGGGTTTCGCTGCTCCAAACAGGTCATCGTGGAATTTGCGTTATAACTTTTTGTCTGCGACGTTTCAGACGATAAAAAAAACCCATTTGGGCCGAAATCGTTTTGAACCGCAGGACCAAATTCCAGAGCTTTTTGCGCTATATTTGCGGAGATATGATATGAGGAAGTTGGCCTTTTTGAAGACTCCCGAATTACATTCCAAACAGGTGACCTAGGGAAAATAGTCATAACTTTTGTTTTGAGCATCAGATTGGAATTCCGTAAGAAGTTACAAAAAGAGGACAGACTGTAGTTTCCTGTGTATATTTTTCAGATCCTAAGGTCAAAACAGTGACACGTGGCACTTCATACAAGTTCACTCTTCTTAAAAGGTATATAATCAGGTCATCTTGGGATATTGTGCATAACTCTTTCTTGGAGAATCTAAATTCAATTAGACTGGTGGCATTGGAAAGAGGACGCAGAGGACTACTGTAGGTCGCAATTTCAGAACTGGGAGAGCCGAAATTACAGAGTTATCGTCATTTCAAGATCGATCTCCTAAAATCAAGAAAAGGCGATATGGGGAAGTTTGATGGCAAGGATCCGGTAAATTGGATACTTCAAATGGAGCAATATTTTGATCTACATGGTGTACCACTGTTACAAAAGGTATGTATTGCATCTTCATATTTAGAACCGGATCAATTTTTATGGTATAAAGGGCTTTGTTCTCGTAAACAACTTGTTACATGGTCAATTTTCACGGAAGAAATGATAGCACATTATGAGGATACAAAGAGAAACACCTTCTTTAGCCAATTGATAAATCTCAAACAAATTTGTTTAATGGTAGAGCACATTGAGGACTTCCAAAAATTGAATATAAGGGTAAAAGATATTCCAGAGAAGCAAAGGGTTGATGTCTTCATAGGTACTTTAAAGGATAACATTCAACATGAGGTTCGTCTTTGGGAACCTGATTCATTGGAGAAGGCATTTAGTTGGGCAAGAAAAATTGAAAGCAAAATTATGGAAACAAGGAATCCCACCACTCATGACTATAATTATGAAAGCATTTCTTCTCCTAGCCTTCCAAAACCTACAAGGATTACACCACTACAATTGGAAGAAAAAAGAGAAAAGGGGCTTTGTTACAATTGTGATAGCAAATCCACTAAAGGTCATAAGTGTGCTGAGAAGAAATTATTTTACATAGAGTATGAAGAGGAGGAATAAAAGGATCAAGAAACATCAAAAGAAGAGGATATATGCTAGGAACAAACCCCAGAGAAAGAAGAAATGAATTCGACCATATCTTGTAAATCATTGACAAGAATTAGCACTCCTCAAACTCTCAAGATAGAAGGACATATCAAGAAGAAAAAGGTTCAAGAAGTGAAAGATCATATCGAGAAAGAAGAAATGAATCCAACCATATCTTGTAATGCATTGGCTGGAATTACCACTCCTCAAACTATCAATATAGAAGGACATATCCAGAAGAAAAATGTTCAAGAAGTGAAAGATCACATCAAGCATCAAGAAATGAATCCAACCATATCTTGTAAAGCATTGGAAGAAATTACCACTCCTAAAACTCTTAAGATAGAAGGACATATCAAGAAGAAAAAGGTTCAAGCAGTGAAATATCACATCAAGCATCAACAACAAGTTCTCCAACTTTTAAAGGATAACACCACTTTGGTGCAAAATCAAATGAAACAACAGGTAGATCAACATCGCAGTGAAAAAAGTTTTGATGTAGGTGGTTGGGTATTTTTATGGCTACATCTCAAGCAAGCTATTTATGAGAAGGACATGTTGGCAATACTACATGCACTTAAGATATGGAAACCTTACCCAATGGGAAGACACTTCAAGGTAAAAATGGATCATGATAGTCTTAAATACTTTTTAGAACAAATATTATCTTTAGAAGAACAGAAAAATGGGTCACAAATATGTTGGGTTATGAATTTGACATCATCTACAGAAAAGGGAACCAATTTTTTGTTGCAGATGCACTCTCAAGAAAGAATGAGGATGTGGAAGCACTATTTTGTGCTATTTCTATTATCCAACCAGATTGGATAAACAGAGCAAGGGATGATTGGAAGAAGGACAAAGAAGTATGGCCACTCATTCAAAAGTTGCAGAATATCCCATTTCAAACAATATTGCCAGAACTTGAAGAGGAAGGAAAAATCATATTGGAACCTAGAGTAGTCACAAAAACAAGAACCCGACAGCTACGAAATCGATCAATTTCAGAGTATCTCATCAAGTGGAAGAACTTACCCGCCGAATATTCCACATGGGAGGACAAGAATTTTATAAAGAAGCATCAAGAACTACTCAAGCGTTGAGGACAACACTTTTTGAAGGAGAGGGGCATGTTAGGCCCCTATACTACTAGTGTAACCCCTTATTGTTATTAGTACAACCCCATTATTATATTGTTGTACCCATGTAGTCCCCATATTATTATTATTGTGCCCCATAGAAGCCCACTATTGTTATTATTGTGCCCTTACATTATTATTGTTATGTCGGCTCTGATTATATTATGACCCCTTATTATATTGTTGTACCCATGTAGTCCCCATATTGTTATTATTGTGCCCCATAGAAGCCCACTATTGTTATTATTGTGCCCTTACATTATTATTGTTATGTCGGCTCTGGTTATATTATGACCCCTTAGACTCCTATATATAGAAAGGAGGTCTTGTCATTTGTGTCATCCAAGAATCGTTCATTTTTGTAATGTAAAGGAGGTTGCCTGCTCGAAGAGGCTAAATTCTAAGGCATTGATCTATCTTTTCTATCTTTTTGTGAGCTGGTTTCATAACACGAACTGCGCATCATGCACAATGTACCCTGTTTTATAATGCAATTTTATAGTATGTTTGTTTTGTACAACTTGATTCAACTTAAGTATCAACCTATATCCATAGTATCTCTTCTATACAATATGATAATCTATTCTTAAATGCAAAATGTACACCATGTTTTATAATGAAATTTTAAGTTATGATTGCTTTAGACTTCTACACCATGATAAGATTCATGAATGCAAAATGTACCATGTTTTATAATTTGCAATTTTACTATACATACATATATATATATATATATATATATATATATATATATATATATATAGATATATATAGATATATATATATGATTGCTTTGAATATTCATTGAACAACTTGACAAAACCTAAGTATCAACCCACATCCATAGTATCTTCTACAACATTATAAGATTCATCATGCAAAATGTATAAACTCCAAAATTTTTATATTAAAGATCAATTCATAATAAAGAGTTCTATGAAAAATATGTCCAAAATTTATATCATGATAAAAGTTTATAATAAAAATATTATCAAAACACAAATATGCATAGAATCTCGCTCGCATCTATGGTCTATCATCATCCTCATCCTCATGGGTGCCCTGCACAACATGTGTAATATGCATATATACATAAGATTGTGTACTTTTAAATTAAATTTTAATGTATTAAAATTAAATGAGAATTTTATCATCAAAACAAAATTATAAAAGGTTTCAAATTCCATGCAATACCTCGTGGTGTTCACCTTGCATTGTGCCCTTGTGGATGCCCTGTACAACACATGTACATGTATATATTAAAAATTTAAAATTGTACATGAAAATACATGAATTTGTAATATTAAAAAATTTGTAACAACTTTTTCAAATTATTTAGACAATCCAATCCCCATAGCTGACTCCATAACTAACGTCCATGGAGAAAGAAAAATGCCTTCACAAACCTAAAATTCGAAAATTTTAAAATTGTAAGATAGATCTCGTTTTTTAACGAAACTTGCTTCAATTTATATAAAAACAAAGTTGAAATATTCAATACTTGTGACAAGCCAATCTCTGGCAATTCTCCTAATACGGATGAAGAGAGTCGCGTAGTGCCAAAAATTGACAAGCCAATCTCTGGAAAATCTCCTAATACAGATGAAGAGAGTCGCGTAGTGCCGAAAATGACAGATGGAATGGAAATCTGTGAACATATAATTATGTAATTATTTCTTTTACAAAAATATCTTCACAATACTGATATAATAAAAGTAAATTATTAGTGGACATGTTCTTAAAAAAAACTAACATCTCTCAACATATCTTCATTTGAACCCAAATCTGACAACGTTATATCAAAATTTTCGTTCAATAAATGAGTTAACTGCAAATGGTGAACATATGAAACATTCGTGTTAGATTATATCTGATTTTTTTTACAAAATGTATGTGAATCCAATGCCCTCTTCTAAACATTAACATTAAAACATCTCTTCTAAACATTAACACATACATTACATTACATTAAAACATCAACCCTAAACATTAACACATACCGATCCCATGCCCTCTTCCTCATGACCAATTAGGTCTTGCCAGCCATCACGACAAGCCTTTGCATACACTCTAACCTCTTCAATATTCATGTTATTTATTTCCACATCTGATTTAAATACAAAATTAGCACGAGCTAATGCTCGTGCTCTTTGTAAATTTAAACCAACATCAATTCCAGTTAATGCAGTCTGTATATTGTCTAGAATAACGTCCCTTGCTTCTTGACCAATTTGAGAAGTGGCATCCAACTCCGACCGCAGAGTTATCAAATGTGATGGTTGAGGTACCAAAGGAGGTAGGGGATGACACAATGAAGTATCCCTAATTGCACCCTTCCGATCATATGTCTAACCTTTTCTAGCACCATAATACTTGGATGGAAGGTTAGTATAATTAGGTTTTGTACCTTTGAAAAAATCCGCATAAAAAAATCATGGAAAATAATGTGGAACCTCGTCATTCCATGGAAACTTGCCATATGCTGCAAGGAACCTATTATACAAATGGTGTGCTATTTCAGGGTATTTGAAATATTGCACCTTTAATATCTTTTTTTTTTTTCGACCCTTCTTTTAATTAAACATAGATTTGGCTTGTTGTTTTGGGACCCTCCTATCCACCTCAACCCATTTATTAGGACCCATCATTGTTGCCTTACAATGCCTCATCATATCAATAAAGCCATCAGTTGTTGGCCCAAGGTTCTTATAAATATCAATAAATGTATTTAGAGAGTGCAAAACTATTTCTAAGCTTTGTCGACTCTTTGCAGGGAGCTCCAACCTCCCAATATCGTTCTTCAATTTTGAATAATGAGATGTACACCTCTGTAACGTACACTCTTGGATATTTGTCTCCCAAGGAAGCTCATTAGGAATATCTGACAAATAGGTGGTTAATGGCGTATAGTCTTCTTCTTGAAACACCATCCTTGGCCTACCTTGAATTTCTTCTACATTTTCACCCCCTACTTCAATATAATTACATAAATATTAAAACATTTCAATGTATTTATATACATGCAAAATAGACATACATGTATATGTACATACAATTTATTTATGTACACAAATTTGTTTTAACATAAATAAATTTAAATTATATAATTTACCAGATGGAGATACATGAGCCGATTGAGATTCATGACCACTTGGAGATGGTTGAGGACTCTCACACATAGGTCCATGATTTGATTGAACTTGTTAACCACCGGGAGAAGGTTGAGCACCCTCATGCGACAACCTAGTGAGAGATGCTTCTAAAAAAGATGGAAATTATAAATTAATAAAGTTAAATTGACAAAAATCAATTCAATATGTATGTACATATGATTCTACCAATTTATCATTTAAGTAAATGCACATAAACATATATATACCATGATGATGATGTAATGAATGATGGTCCTCCATTGATTGTTCTGATACTCTCCTTGACCTAGTGAGAGATGTTTCTAAAAAGATGGAATTTATTATAAATTAATAAAGTTAAATTGACAAAAATCAATTCAATATGTATGTATATAGAATTCTACCAATATCATTTAAGTAAGTTTTCATATATATATATATATATATATATATATATATATATATATATATATATATATATATATACATACACCACAATGATGATGTAACGAATGATGGTCCTCCCCTGATTCATCTGATGCTCTCCTCAATCCGCAACCAATCTCGTTGGCATGCATAGTTTGCGCTTGAGTCGATGCTCGAGACTCACTTGATGTTCTATCTTGTTTACACCTCAAACAAGTAGGTGTTGACTACTCATGCGATGATCCAAACCCTTGATTTCAAAAAACCCAAGTTACCTCATGCATTTAAAAATATTTAAAATTATTATTTAAAAAGATCAAGAATTCAAAAAATTAATAAGATAGATAAATGTAACTATTTAAGGGTTTCTTCAAAATTATTTGGTGTATAGTTCTCTTCGACCCAAGATAAATATAAACAAGTAAATACTCAATATTTAAATGTTCAATTAAAATATACTCAAGACTAAAAACACAAATGCTAAAGTGCACATCTTGAGAATTAAATACAAAATTTTCTTAAACTTGTCACCCCGATAATTCACCAGGTAGTGATTACACAGTGGAGACACACTCAATATAGTATAGAAAGAATGACATGGTCATTAATGACACCACATTTATAACTAAAAACACACACACATATAAGAGATATCTTATTCATCAATAAATTTTGATGGAGTGGTTCTTGATACCATATCATCTTTCACACACAAATCTTGAGTTGGCATTGCCCCATACAATAGATCAGTAGACATCCTATTAACATTTGCACAATGAGTTATGCCAAATGATTGAAATTGACTAGAAATATTTTTTGCTTCTCTATGTAGTTGTTTTAACTTCTCTTTTTTGACTTGGTACACACCTTTCATCTGGTTGCACACAAGTTCAGAATTGGTGAAGACTACAATGCCATTGGATCCATAGTCCCTAGTTGTTCCTAAGCCTTCTATAAGTGAAATATAATATGCTTCATTGTTTGTTGTCCTTCCAAGTACATCCATTTTCCTTTGGAGGACTTTGTTCGTTGCAATATTGTATAGCACATATGTAATCACTGCTTGTCCTGGATTGGGATAACAAGAAACTTCAATGCATAATGTCCATTTTTCAACCATGTTTAATGGGTTTTCTGATCCCTGTAAAAAACAAATTCAATAAAATGAATAATATATTTCTTTTTTGCAAATTCCTTGGCCATAAAAATTTTGATCAAGAACTTTAGGGCAGAATGATGAAAAATAAGTATCTAAAATCAAATTCTATCATGGAATGCATTCTAGGTACTGGGCAGATGGTTAGCATGGAAAGTGGGGAGAGGGTCTTGGTTTGATTGGGAGAAGATCCTTGGATGGAAGGAGCAGAGATTTACTTTCTCTCTCTAAATCTGAAACATCATCAAGGAGATTGTTACCAGCCTAGTGTTTGGTTTATTCTTGTATCAAGACATATGAGAAAGTAGTCCAAATTTAATAGGGAGGTGTCCAATTTTACTTCCTTTGGCAACTTTATTGTCGATTGTTTGTTTCAAGTGGAGAGATCGAACTTGTCAATTTTTAGTATTGTAAAGTTCAAATTTAGTTTTTTTATAACCATGCAGAGAACCAATCGATAAAACCCCACAATTTTTAGTTTTTGTCTTCGGCATTCTATTTCAATAAAACCCCTCAATTTTAGTTTTTTAACTGAACATTCAATTTCAAACCAACTTCTTTCCCACCATTTTAGAATCTTCATTCCATTATTTTAATATAATGTTGAAAATAAAACCCCACATTTTAGGTTTTATCTTCTACATTATATTAATGGAATGAAGATTCCAAAATGGTGAGAAGGAAGCTCCTTTGAAATCGAATGTTCCTTCATTAAAAAACCAAAATTGTGGAGTTTTAACAAATGATTTTTTGCATTGTTATAAAATTTATACTAAAAACCATTTTGTTAGATAGTACTAAAAATTGTCAAGTTTGCTAGATCTCCATTTGAAGAAAATTGTCGGTGATAAAATTACCAAGATGTAATAACCATATGTCCTACAAATTGAACAAGGGTGATTGTGGGTGCTCTCTCCAAATCTGAAACAACATCTAGAGCAAATTGTGGGTTGTATACTTCACAACGGATATTGGAGTCATAGGAGTGTGGAATGATGGTTCATAGGTTTGGCTTCAAGCTGAAGAAATTTGGCTAGTAAGTTTGTTGAGTTCATAATGGAAGGATTTTGTTAGTGGGCTTACCAGATTTGGACTCTCGTTGTTGGATGTGGCTAATACTCTAGTTTGGTCTTGGAATCACTCTCTAGGGATGTTAACAACTAAATTAGGATATGAGGCCTTAACTATAGTCAATGAGGATGTATAGAGGAAATGGTGGTATCAATTGATTTGGAAATGGAAATATCCTTTAAAGATTAGGGTGTTTTTATGTTAAGACGTCATACTAACTATGGTTACCACTATAATGGGAATGGGAAAACAACTTCCAAATGTAGATTAAATCTATTAATAGGCATGTATTTCACAAATTATCTAAACATGGGCAAGAATAAGCAAAGAGTTGCAGAGTTGCATAGTTTCACTATAAATAAACTAATTTTTAAAATGAAATACAAACATATTTGTATGAAAAAATTCAAATTTAAATATATAAAAAATACAAACTACAACGAATTACAAACTCCAATTTAAAAAACAAAACAAAAAATCCATAAATTTAAGGTAACACTCTATTCTTTCTTCACACTTCTAAAAAACAATACATACTTCAAGAAAACATGAACTAGATCAAAGTACAAAGGCTTACTGTACTTGTAATACTCTATTCTTTCTTTCTTTAACCAAAAATGAAAACAATTAATAGGCCTTCCAAATGTAGATTAAATCTAGATTTTAAATGTACTTCCAAATGTAGATTAAATATATTAATAGGCTTGTATTTCACAAATGATCTAAACATGAACAAGAATAAGCATGCTCACTACAATTTTTTTGCCAGTTGTTCTTTCAAATTATTGTTTCGGTCTTTCTGTGTTAGGATCTGGAACTACTGTTGCGGTTTTTTTGAGTTGCTAGCTATGATTTTTTTTTTAATCTAATTTTTTTTGGGTGATTTCTAGTTTCATTGGGCGTTGGAGGAATTGTTGTTGCGGTCTGCTATGCATTTCAAATTATTCGAATAAGCATGCTTATTCGAGTAATGTGGGTAGAATGAAAAAAGAAACAAAGTTGTTCTTTTCTAGAAATAATAGACACACTTTGTTTTTCTTTATCATTGAATTACTAATGCGTTGGGGTTGAATGCATTTGAACTCTGTCATACATGGATTAATATATGATATGTTTAATATACATACTCTATTAAAAGTCATGCGCAGTTAAAGGTTTGAGGCTTCAAAGTACTCTATGCTCTATGAGATGTCATAGTCTATGTTCTAAATCCAAGGATTTCTGCTTCAAATTACTGAAGAAGAATTATGACAAATATATACAATAGTGTTGTGTGCCAAGCAAAATGCATTATTTGTAAAAGATATACAACCACTGTTGATTGGCCAGAATCAATGATCACGATATTTTGGTGGATCCCTATAACGATGCAGTCCCATCGCGACTGATTAAAAAATGATTTATGTAGAGAGGAAGAGGTAAGGGTTGAGTTCACAACTATAACATCAATGTCGATTCTACAAGCATGAGTAAGACATAAATTGTTTACTCTAAGTCATGTATCCAATTCAAGCCAAATAGCGCAAAAACCATCCAATTATGGAAGAAAGGGCTCGGTGAGTCTTTCAATCAATAGTTAGCTTTGATTGGGTCATTCAAATCACCGCGTAGGACAAACAAAGAATCAAAGAATATAAGTGTGTTTTCATTGTGTGTATTTATAGGTAATATAATGAAGTTGCATACATTGTAGAGGGTGGGAGGGTAGAGGGATGAAAGCGGTCAACTTTAACCCACTCATTAAGAATATTATAGGTGTCACTTACTAAAGAGGGTTATCATCCTTGTTGTTGAGTTCTACTAGATTTCTAGACTCCTAATGATGACTTTGAGGAGTTTTTGTCAACTCTTATTAGGTCGATTTGGGTTTAACCATTGTGATATAGTGAATATAGAACAAGTGTACTCATTCTAGAAGAGTAGTGGATTCTCGTACCTAATTTTTTGATTGTGTGGTCGGGTTGGCATGAGGACGAGGCTCTGTGCCCAACAGAGTTGTAAATCAAGCGCCCAAGAATTCCATCAACACCCAAAAGAGCTGCAAATCACTAAAAAAAAAAGACTCAAAACAAATTCATATCTAACAACTAAAAAAAGAAGCGTAACAAGAGTGCTTAACTGCAACAACAATGACTGACCACAACAACAGTACCAGACTGCAACGTCGAAAGACTGAAACAACAATTCCTCCACTGCCCAAAAATCCCTCCAACGCCCAAGAATTCCTCCAAAGCCCAAAGACGTTGCAAATCACTGAAGAAGAAAAAATTCATCGCTGACAACTCAAAAAAAACCGCAACAATGGTGCCAGACTGCAACAATAATGAATGACTGAGACAACAATGCCAGACCACAACACTGAATGAAGATTTTGGCTAGCCAAAAGTTGATTAGTGGGGAGGAATGATCTAGGTGGCTCCAGAAATAGAAGTTGCCTCGAAAATAACTAAAAAAAATAAAATCATCAGATGGAAGTGAAACTAGGACTAGATCGTAGTACTCATCTCCTTAATTCCAATGGTGCGAACGACACTCAAATCTAAGCGTATGCTGAAGTTATAGTTTGTCAAAGTTTTGGTCAAACTAGGCCAAGTGGCAATCACTAACGAGGCAACAATTTGGCGAAGGGACGACACACGGAAAGGGAAATTTGTCACCTCCTTAATTCATATAGTAACCCTTAAAATATGGCAAACTTTTTTTCACCTATGGTTCTAAAAAAAATAAAAAATAAAATATATTTTGGGGCGGCGGGTCGCCACCCCCACAACGGAACCAATGACATTGTTATATGTATATGGCATATATTTAAAATAGTGTGGTGGGAGGGCCACCCTCAACGGACCTTCCCAACCCACATTCAATACCATACAACCATGTAGTTGTGAGGTCGTCGGGGTTCGAACTCGCCCGAACCATGTGGGCTACCTCTAATAGGTGGCCCAAATTATAATTTAATGCTGACAACCATAAAAAATATGTCGTGTATTAAAATAATGTCTCCAAACCATATGTCATAACAGAATCCCATGGGGATTGGACCCCGAGAGCACCAGTAACCATTTTCCTTAATACAACACTGCCAACCAACGGGCCAACGACCCGAACGTTGGTTGGTCCGACCACTTTTTTTATTTAAACTTCAATCAAATTCCATTCGGGAAGAAACAGAGGAGCGGAGCGGCAGAACTAGGAGCAACCAGGGGTGTCAGATTTGAAAATTCCTAGATCTAATAACCTCAAGAATCCTATTGCAACAAACTGAATCTACTTCACCTAGATTGTAAATTATGTTACAAGTTTATTTCATATTTCTTCTTGAAAAATTGAAGTAAATTATTGAAGCAACCTACACCAATTAAATATGATTCTGAAACATAGAAAGTGAGCAAGGAACATAGAAACACATAGGACACAATTATTTTTGGACAAAAGTCCCCTGAAAAACCGAACGCGGGAAAACCGGTGCAACAGCTCTGAGGGTTTATTATTATTAAGCAATAGCAAAACTTGAATACATCACAGGGTTATTCAGTTACAGAGAGAAATACTGGCATAAGCTTTGTGAGTTTACCTCACACAATCACTGAGAAAAGTCTTGATTATTCCGACTACTAGATGAGATGAATCTATATAAATAAGTTTTGAACTTGAATTCATTCTCTCCAATTTGTGTGACGATTACATTTGGTTAAGTAGTTTGTCTTTTGTCATCAAAATTTGCATTAGTAACTCATTTTTTTTTTATTTTTTTTTTTCTGAATTTGACTACTTCTATTATCTTTACAAAACAAATATACAAAAAAGATTACAGAGGGCAAGGTTTAAGTGGATTTTCTCATGCTCCCTGGCCTTGTCCATATTGCAGCACCCAACTTGAATGTATTCAAAATTGGGTGACTCGCTGTACCCCTGCTGACTCTATTACATAGCATTGAAAGACTGTCCATAGCTAGACTGAACATTTGATGCACATAAACACATTTGACACAGACAAAGACACAAACAACTGGACAGAAACACTTGACACTTGGACATTTACAAGCGACATTTGGACTATAAAGCCGACATATGGACAATATGACCGAATTGCCCCTGAAAATCCCATACAAAACAGAAATTACCATGACAAATTCATTCTTCATCAGTAGACTGGAGCTCCTCTGCAATTCTGCATCCGCAGTGGAGCGTATTCTCCGAATCCGAGAGCTGAATGATCTTATGAGGACTGTAATTTCGGGCAAGTTTACTCGGACCGGGCAGAGGTTTAGCTGCACTCACCAAGGGACCAGCTCCAGGATCCAAATTGGGGTCAGAGCCTTCCATTCTCTGCTTACCCTTACTCGGACCAGGCAGAGGAGTAACCGCACGAACCGAGGGGCCAGCTTCTGGGTCCAGATTGGGGCCAGGGCGTTCCAATCTCAGCCCACCCGCGTGACACGAAACCGACCAACCCATCCCTAGAACGCGCTCGGGCTGAGCCCATCCAATTTCTTCACCCACGGGAAGGCAAGCGACAGGGGAGTCGTCCCCACTGGAATGTTGCCTATTCAACTGATGCTCAATGCCAGGTTCCACAGCAATTGTCACAATTAGAGAGGAGTTGACATGCGGACAGGGGAGACGATACATGAGCA
The DNA here is from genome assembly GCA_031772625.1 of Pinus tabuliformis. NCBI lineage: Eukaryota > Viridiplantae > Streptophyta > Pinopsida > Pinales > Pinaceae > Pinus > Pinus tabuliformis. The sequence continues at coordinate 209,496,386 of CM062812.1, read as the reverse complement.
TGGGAAGCTCTCTCTGGCTATCTCCATCAATAGGGCTGCTTTCCTTCTGCCCTCCAACTTCGTCATTACTATCCTGAAACCAACAGGGCTGCGAGGTGACTTCTATTGAAGAAGAAGGGGAGTGATGGTCTTCTCTCGGTGGCACTCGACCTTGAATTCCTCCCCTCCGGCTACCCATTCGTGGCCTATCCCTCGGCATACTTAATTGCCTTTCAATGTCAATATTGTGAGCATTCACCAGGACTAACACAACTCCCAGTAGCAAGAGCGAATTCCACCACCACGCTCTGTCTCTGGCCTCAGGAGTCCACTACCTTAACGCGCCTGAGCTCCAAGAATTAGCGCCAAGAACCAGACTTGAGGACCAGCTCCAAGAGCAGGCTTCCAGAGCCCACTTCCAGAACCCACCCCAATTTCCTGAATCCGCCCCTCGAGCCCAATGACAGAGCAAATTCACCTCTCGAACAACAAGAATTAGCAACAGGACATTCAGCATATAACTCCAGTTCACCCTCCAACGATGGGGAGCAGTCTCACAGACGACGTGCTGACAATCTTCCGTTTCCCCCCTCGGCTCTGCATTCACCTTGCGGCTTGCGCAGAGGAGGGTCTCCCTACCAGACTCACCATACTCCCTCGAACCAGCCATCCTCCCCCGCTTAAACTTCTCCATCACCCTACTGCCCATCTGCCTCCCTCGAGCCGAGAGGACAGGCATTAATGCCGTCTCGTCTCCGCTCTTAACTTCATTAAACTGCCTTAACGCATGGTACCGCCCTTGATTGTGGTCGTGACACCCGGCCACGTGATGGCCCGTGTCATTCTCGCGGCTCTTAATCACCCGCATCCGGGACGATGAGATCCTTCTTCGCCAGAGAGATACAGTCATAATTGAGCTTGTCATCTTCAGAATTGTCCAGTGAGCCAGCAAAATAGGAAATGGCTTGAGAGGCTCCTTTGTTGGCTAATCTGTCTGCCACCTTGTTCGCTGTTCTTCTTACATGTTTGAACTCTATACTCTGTGTGGTGTGAAGCTTCTCCTCCATGGATTCTAATCTGCTTAATAATCTCCAACTCGTGGCGATCTTGGCCGCCGGCGTACCTGCTTGGAGTCTTTGGGCGGCGTTGATTAGGATTAATGAATCCCCTTCTATTTCCAAAGGGAAGTAGTTGTGCTGTTCTGCAATGCATAGTCCTCTCCATAAAGCTTCTAGTTCGGCCACATTATTGGTATCTTTACCTAAAGAACCATAGAATATTTGGATTATTTCCCCTGTGTGATTTCGGAAGAGTCCTCCATAACCTGCCAGCCCGGGATTTCCTTTGGCTGCCCCATCGAAATTCATCTTGTAGGACGCAAACTCAGGGGGGGACCAGCTAGAGGGAGAGGAGCTGCTGATAGTGGGTCTGATACCTTCTTTCTGGAGCATTGAGAGATTTATGTTCCAAGCCTTCAGGATCTTGCCTTCTAATGGAGTATCTGGCATATCCGTGTCTGACCATGATTTAAGGGCCAAAGTTTCTTGCAACTGATTGGTGAGAATGAGCCATAAGGCTTCCATGGGCCGGGAAGAGTTATTGAAGATTCTGTGGTTTCGTTCTTTCCAGAGAATCCAATATATGAAACCTGGTAGGAGTCTCCACAAGTGGTTGAGAAGCTGACTTTTGTAGGGAGAGGGATCCCATTTCCTTAAGTTTTCAGCTATATCTTCTGTCCTGGCATCTGTTCTCATGTGGCAGCTCTCTACTTTCCCCCATATTAGCTTAGCTAACGAGCAGGACTCCATGAGATGTCCTATCGTTTCAGAGGCAATATTGCAGTTCGGACATCTTGATGGCCCCACAAAACCTCGCTTTATCAGGTTGTCCCAGGTTAATATTCTTCGTTTACTAAGCAGCCATAGGAAGGTGGATATTTTGGGCCATATTTCTGGTCTCCAGATCTTTTCCCAAATCGGGTCCTTGATTGGTTGGTTTCCATTATATCTGAGCTGATGGGCTTCTTGAGTAGTAAATGTGCCTTTGTGTTTATGTCCCCATCTGAGTCGGTCCTGTTGAGTGGACATTAGTAACTCATTTTGATCATCTCTATAGAACTGTTTTTCCCCACAAAATTTGTTATAGGTTTGTTGGTTTTTTTTTTCCTTCGTTTGTTAACATTTTTGTCATTTGCAGGAATAGCCTATTATCTTAAAAAAAGGGTGCTCTGACAACACGTAGGCCACAAAATAGCACAAAGGGTTAGAAATAGTCTAATAGTTAATGACAAATTGTGCAAGATATTCATAAAGTTCAAAACATTGTCGCTAATGATAAATGTGTAAAAAATCGAAGTACTTGAAATCTTAGCCGTGAACTTTGAAACCTCAGGGTTTTTGCTAGAATCTTGTTTGTAATCTTGTGCCTTGTTTCTTTTGGTGAAAGATGCCAATGAAGCATTAGAAACATACAAACAAAACAATTAATCTTCTTGGAAATTCCATTCTATTTTTTTTTCCAAGAATGTAGAGGCCCTGGTAGTACTTTGGTTCAAGGCCTACTCAATAATGTATCCTTGGAATCTCGAAAACAGATTTTTCAAAATCCCAAGCTTCTTTCTAAGATTTATTGTCACAACATTGGGAACTATTTTCTTGGTAAAAGACACCAACAAAGCATTAGACACATAAACTTCAAAAAAAAAAAAAAAAAAAACTTAGTCTTCCTTGTAACTCTATTGTCCTTGTTCAAGGATGTGGATACTATAGTAGCAAATATGTGCATAGCTTCATGATTACTGTATGTATTTTTTACTCTTGTCCAGTTAACATAATGTTCAAAATATAAAAACATATATACATGTTCTCAAATAGCTCAAGACCTTATGCATATGAATTACAGGCTCATAAGAACCCACTTGTTCATTATAGTATGTTTTAAATTTCTCTTGTTACTTTTGTGTAAATTTAACAATTGTTATTAAAGTTGCAATTATATATTAGAACTAATGCTTGCTATTTTTACTATGTTGTTATTCTTTGTTACTCATTGCTCGATTGCAAACAATGCAATCTTCAAAGTTCCTTATGACCACTTCCTCTACTTCTTTGTCACAGTGCTAGGTACTCATTTTCGGACTATTGCCAAACAAAAACCAAGAAAAAAAGATAGTCACAAAGACAACGAAGACTACATAATATATAGGACATCTAAAAATGTTCTACTATGATACCTGGTAATTGAATATTCAATGTGATCCATGCTCTTAACACTATAAATCATTGTCACATTTGGACAATTTGTCATATTGTCTCAATAGACTTCATGGCAATGAAAAATATTTTTGCATTGAATGGATCAAATTGCAATAAATTGATCACAATTTATCTAGATTCAACTTACATAGATTAGAGAATTTATTCTATTATATTGGTGATTATCTATTTGACTCATTTGTTGTTGTTCTTCACTTTCGTTATACTTCAGCGAAAAGATGACATGGAATTGTAAAACACTTCCGACATTGCGTATCTGGACATGATGTTGCTTTGCATTCATTGCATACAGAATTGAGTCTTGAATATCTTCAAGATCTTCACCATGTTAATGATCTTGAAATGTAATTGCAAGGATTTTCTACACCTTCTTCTATTTGTGCTCCATCTATAATTAGCTTATGGGGGGGACGTGTTAGGATATTCCGACACATAGGAAATAGTTAGGTATAACTTGGTCTAGTGTAGAGTTAGGTAAAGTGTGTTTCTTTACTATGTACTTTTGTAACTTACAATCCGACGGCCATGATACGTAGTGATCCGATGGTTCATTCTCTCCTCGGCATTACCGACACTTGATCCACAGCTTAACACCCGATTGGTCCATGATCTCTATTTAAAGAGCACGGAGGGTCATTTGTAGGGTAACCATTCATGAGAGAAGCTTATGTAAATTTTTATTATTTTATTAATAAATTTCCTGAAGTGGCCGCGTTGGCTCAAGCCGTGGACTGTTTCCCTATTTGAGGGTTTTAACCACGTCAAGAATACTAGTGTATTGATCTATGATCTGTTTGTGAGTGGTGTCCTTTGGTGTTCTGTCTGAGGAACTTACCCTGTAAATTGCAATCCAAGGAAGGTATTTCCATTTCCTAGTCCAAGTATGTCTGTGATCTTCTATGCCATTTTCACATGGAAGATAGTAAGCCAGCCCCTTCTCCCTTTCAGTCTGGAGCCAAACTTTCAGTCACTTGTACTTACCCTAAAGTTGATGCTACCTTATACCATTAACTTGTAGGAAACCTTTTGTATCTGACCCATACTCGTCCTGACCTTTCCTTTGCTGTTGGCCTTATTGATCGGTCTATGCAAAACCCACATGAAAGTCATTATAAAGAAGCTAAAAGAATACTTCGTTATGTTCGAGGTACAGTTCAGTTTGGGATTCATTAGAGTGCAAAAGCATCTCCTCTAACAGTTAGTTTCACTGATTCTAATTGGGCTGGTGACCTGGATGATCGGAAGTCTACTGTAGGTTATGTGTTCACTCTTGGTTCAAGACCTATTACATGGGCTTGCAAGAAACAAAGTGTCATTTCTCTTTCTTCAGCAAAAGCAGAGTATCGTGTTGCCGTAGAAGCTAGTAAGGAAGCCCTGTGGCTTCGTCAGATCCTGTCAGAGTTTGGCTTTCAACAACAACATCCGACTACACTTTGGTGTGATAATCAAAGTGCCATTCAACTATGCAAAGATCCAGTCCAACATCAGCACAGAAAACACATTGAACTGCACATGCACTTCATCAGAAATCTCATTCATGACCATATTCTTGAAGTGCAATATTGTCCAACAGATGATCAAGTTGCAGACATCTTTACAAAGGCTCTCACAAAGGCAAAGTTTACTAAAATTCGAATTATGGTTGGAGTTCAGGAAGTTGTCACTAAGGGGGGATAGGCTCTAATGCCTCCTTCCTTCTCCTATTGTGTCATATTTGTACATCCTTCAATCCTATCCCAAGTTGTTCTTAAGGGGGGATGTTAGGATATTCTGACACATAGGAAATAGTTAAGTATAACTTGGTCTAGTGTAGAGTTAAGTAAAGTGTGTTTCTTTACTATATACTTTTGTAACTTACAATCCGACGGTCATGATATGTAGTGATCCGATGGTTCATTCTCTCCTCTGTATTACCGACACTTGATCCGTGGCTTAACACCTGATTGGTCCATGATCTCTATTTAAAGAGTATGGAGGGTCATTTGTAGGGTAACCGTTCATGAGAGAAGCTTATGTAAATTTTTCATTCTTTTATTAATAAATTGCCTGAAGTGGCCGCGTTGGCTCAGGCTGTGGACTATTTCCCTCTTTGAGGGTTTTAACCATGTCAAGAATACTGGTGTACTGATCTGTGATCTGTTTGTGAGTGGTGTCCTTTAGTGTTCTGTCTGAGGAACTTACCTTGTAAATTCCTACAGGACGTGTTCTATATCAAATGGTTTTCCAAATGGTTGTTAGTTCCAATCAATGTTTGGCTATTTACAAATGGCCAAGCATATCTACAGTTCAATCTCGACATGCATGACTATCAATATAATATTTTTCTACATAACCAAAACCCTGCATGTGGAGATTTTGAACCACTCTTGTTACATAGCACAATATATATTGTAGCTCCAATAGATAAAGAAATTGGCTCATGCATTTGTCCATACCAATTCTCACTTGGACACTTTGACATATTGTCAATTGAGAAAATCTTATTTGAGCAAGGCTTCTTGATCTATGGACAAAATTTCAATGACTGCCATGACTCTTTGTTTGAATCTATTTGTACACTTGCACCATGGTTTGATATGTCTAATATGAGAAAAACAATTGCACAAACTTTTTACAATTGTTTCATTTGCAATGACATTAGAGCTACCAATTGCTTAAAAGAACACCTGAATGCTAGAAACATTGAGCAAGAGCAATGTATCAATGATTGGAAAGCTTATATTATAAACTTATCAATGCCATATGCATATGGACATATAGAAGGAAAAGGTTTTGCAATACAATGGATATGTGAACTACTTGATGTTAACATATATATCTGGAATACAGAAATGAAATATATTTCCTTGAGATTCTATTCATCAAACACTTGCTCCAAAGTATTGTACCTTATGCATCTACCAATATCCACATCACATGTACATTTTCATGCACTTCTGCAAATTCAAAATGTTGAAAATATTAACCACAATGACGAGATACCAGAAGTGCTCCAAAGAATCTCAGAAAGAGAAACTTGCAACTCAATTTCAAGTGTACCTTGTAGAGATGTTGTCAGCAAAGAATCTAATTGTATTATGTCTTGTACTCAACTAAACCATTTTCTAATTGACAATACAATATCAAAAAAAAATGTTGAAGTATCGAAGGATTTTAGATCATTAAATCATGACAATAATCCTTTTTCAATGGAGGCACAAAATAACAAACAAGTTTCTACCTCTTTTTCCAATGGATATAGTAATTGATACACTCTCTTAAATCAGTTGAAATATGCAATGCGGACACAAGGTGCTCTAATACAAGAAGCACAAAAGAGACATGTAAAGTAAAATAAAGCAATCGAGGCATATTTGCAATCAATCCAAGACACGCCTACATATGCATGTTGCATTTGTGATAGATTGTCCTTTGGAAAGGACATGTGACCCATTGACAAACTCACATTATCGACTATTTGCTATCTGATCCCTGCATCGAACTTCAAAGCTATCAAACTCAATGAAGAAATATGAAAATCTTGTAATAATGCAATACTCAATGAAAAAGTGCCTACATTTGCATCACCTCTTCATATTCGACGAAACGAAAAATTGATCTTTGTTGCACAATTGACACATTTGGAAGAGATATTAGTGGCACTAAGAATGACTTTTGCACAAATAAGAAAACTTGGTTACAAAATATCACAAATTGGATTAACAGGAACAATCATAAATGTTCCTTCCAGTCTAGATAGAATTCAAACAACACTACCTAGAGATATTGATGACAACATGACAGTGGCAGTTATGCTAAAAAGAAAAATGGAATACAAGAATGCTTATTTGTCTAGAAATATTCGACCCAAAAAAGTGATGTCTACATTACATGACTTGTGCAACACATCTCTATACAAGAGTGAACAAATAGTAATCAACGATGAATGGAAAAAACATTTTGATCAAAGTAAGCAAAATCATCAGAATGATAGTCCAAAAATGAAGGAACTAGACTCACCAAATGCAGATAGTGATCTAGAGCCAGAAACTGAAACACTTGTACATGGTTATTCAGAGGCCCACCTCATCCATGATCTTGATACAAGAATAATATAGATTGCACCTTCTGAAGGGTTTCATCCCCTAGGCATTTTTCAAGACAAATTCTCTGAAGAACTAAACTTCTCGACATTGTTCTTTGGATCAAGTCGCCCTATTGATGTTATCAATCACTTTTCCTATCAAAAAATTGCATAATGGGAATTGTTGCACATGTCTAGTGACTTTTCAACACATATTACAAACATATTTTTTAAAACAATCCACATATTGATAAACTAGGTCTCTAACTCAACTTGGATTTCTATTCGTAGAGGATAACTGAAAGGACAAAAACTAGTTGCTAACAATGTCAAAAATCAAAGAAATCTTAAAAAATTATTAAAATCACCAATTGCATATCAATGTTTAAGGATCATTAGCACACCCCCTAACTATTTTGAACATTTATGAAAATATATCTTTGCAATGATACGATAGCCTGGCCCACCAACTTTCTTTGTCACATTCACTAGTGTTGAGCATCTTTTGAATCCATGAATAAATGCACAAAAAATACAAAGCATTGACTCTATAACAAATCAGAAAAACAACTTTGATGATGAATGCATTGACACATTGATCAAACATCAACCAATCATTTGTAGTCAATATTATATGCATAGAATCTCATCATTACGTTCCTTGATAATAAAAAATGATGAATTATTTGGTCACGTGCAAGATTATTTTTTTATCACAGAGCTCCAAAGTAGAGGAACAAAGCATGGCCATGGATTTCTTTGGATTCAAGACACACCAATATATCAAAATTCCCCTAATGTCAATGTCATAGATTTCATTGATCATTATTTGACTTCTAATTCAACAATATTGTCAAATCAAATGATTTAATTTCAAACTCATCACCACATAAAAACTCGAAAAAAGCATAAAAAATCTACTTGTAGATTTGGTTTCCCTATTCCACCAATTGTTGAAACTTGTATCTTACACCTGTTGTGCAATGAAAACAATGATATCCAAGAAATGCAAAAGAAACTTTCATTTATTCTATAGAACAAATCCTATTCAAACAAGATAACATTTGACATGCTTTTAGTCGATCTTGGAATTACAAAACAAGAATACATCATGCTCCTACAATTTTGTATTACTCGGTCAATTGTACTACTTAAAATAAGTCCTTGTGATGTGTGGATAAATTCATTTGCAAAAAAAGTCCCTTCGTTGAGGCAAGCAAACATAGATGCTCAATTTATTTTAGATGCTTATGTTGCAGCAACATATAGCAGCTCTTATATAACAAAAATTGATCTCTCCATGACAACTGCCTTCTAACAAATTTGATAAAATTGCATATCTTGTGGAGATAACAAAATTGAAACTATTCGTAAACTTCGAAACACATTGATAAATATGCAACAAATGTAAAGTCGACAAGCAGTCCACATTGCTCTGTCATTGCTTTTATATTCATAATTTAGAATAACAATTTTCATTAACACTGCTCCAGTTGATAAACAAAAATATGTTCTAAAAATACCTATCTTGTTACAACAAGAACCCGATAACTCTGAAGATATTGTTTGCATGACAACCATTAATAGATATGTTGCATGACTTGTTGCCCTTGAGCAAGTTTGCTTGGCAGAATATGTTTCCTCCTATTCAATCATAAAAACAACAACAAAAAATAAAACATCCATGTATCATTAGATTCATTCGATACAATGAAAGCATGGACCCATAAAACCATTATATAGAAAAAATGGTGCTCTACATACCATACAGATAGTTTGAATACACATTAAAGAAAGATGGTGAGACATGGACTGAAGCATACTTTTCACATAAACACATTGCCTTTGTCATTGAAAAATAATTTTCTCGTTTAATCACACCATGGGGTGATATTGAAACTAATTCTACTACAATTTCATCCCAAAATGACGAAATATGTATGCTTCACTTCCCACTGGAAGATGACAATAGAGCTTGTTCTAATGAAAAATATGACATTTATCATGACTTTCAGGAGAAAATGCAATTCGAAAACACTCAAACTAAATATACAAAAACCAATGAATTCATTAAGCATCCCTTTGTTTTGTACACGTTAGCATATCATAAAATTATGAGACAATTAAATCAAGAGAAACAATCAATAATCAAACAAATAGTTCTATGGAAAAAAAAAAACAATACAAATAAGCGCTTCTATTTGTTCATCACTGGAGGTGCTGGCACAGGAAAGACATTCACTACACAAGCACTTTACCACGCACTAGTGCATATTTATAAGAAAGCCTTACAAAGTGACCCCTTGAAAAAAAAGGGTTTAATACTTGCATTTACTGACAAAGATGCATATATTGCACATGGTATCATAGTCCATTCAACTTTGAATTTGCCACTTTCACCATGTCACATGGTGCCATTGGCTTCTAACACATTTGATATATTAAGCAAAGAATATGAACAACTTAATTTTTTTTTAATAGATGAATCTTCATTAATTGGCTCTTGATCGCTATATAACATTGACAAGTGACTTCACAAAATTATGTACACTCTAGCTTTCCCATTTGGGAACCTTGACAAAATATTTTATGGTGACCTATGTCAAGCACAACTTGCATGTGATTGCTAGATATTTGAGCAACCATATCTTAAAGGAACTATTGTTCCTTGCAACTTCTGGAAAGACAACGTGAAAACTTATGAACTAAAACAAGTAATGTGACAAGATGATGCAGGGTTACCCCGCACATACCCACATTATGCAATAACTTGCATAAATGCATCTGTCCCAGGTGTTAAACTCTTCCATGGAATCAAAACTGCAAAGCATGAATGGTTAAAGCCCTCTATAACAGTTCCTTTCCATCGAAACACAATCACCCCGCTTTAAACCCTCTATTGGGACCTTCATATAAGACCTTATTGGAGGCTTCCTTCTAAATCCTTCTATCGGGACTTAAAGCCCTCTTTGACCCTTTATAAGACCATAGTCACATATATATTAACCTTTCTCCCTTATAACATGGGTTAATATATATAAACACACAAAACCATATATCGACGCTTAATTCCTCTTTAAATCAATTACAAAGGAAATATCGCGCAACCATACCTTTCTCCGCTTTCCGTACAGACTCTGCACAGTCCCCGAGGTTTAACCTCATCACAATCGGCTATCGGCTTTGTCCATGGTTCCTCATCGCCCCTTCTTTCCCGATATGCGACTTTCCCTTTTAAACCTGGGAAATACACTATCGGCACTTAAATATCATTAACCCATTTACAAAGGAAAACTCTGCCATAACACATATATCAGACTTCAAGTTCATTAAGCCACGTCTATACATGCATCGGGTCCGCCCCTTAGAGCCTTCCCGCTTATAACTTCTGATCTTCACTAGCGCCGATATGCGATGACTGATTAAATCGTGACCATCGATCAGGATCGTGATCCGACAGTCGACGATTTATCGCGCGATCGCAATCGCTTAGTCATATCTCTTAACTCCTCCGCTTAAAAGTCCCGACCCGATATGGTTTACAGACCCGATAGGGTTTCAATGTTACATTTGATGGGTTTTCGGGTCCGCCACATATCGCATGACAGTTTATGTTGCGATCTCGATTAATCCAACCTCGCGATTCAATCTTGGCCGTCGATCTTCAAGATCGGACGGCTACTATGCACGGGTATTTCACTTCTCTGCTAATCCAATTAAAATGTATTTGCGCTATTTATTCAGCATCTCTGTGGATTTCGACTTTCATCAAAGCTTGGTCTCTCGGTATTTTTAGCTGCGTTATCCCTCCTGAGCTTTGGATTTGATCATTCTAATGGATTTAACAATCCATTATGATCCTCCTCGTCATGTTCTTCCTCTGTATAATCACCTCGACTCTGCCTCCTTGCATTTACTGCACTTGCCTACATAAATATATATGTACACTTTTCAAACACATTTGATTCATCCTTCAACGCTCAATCACACGCTTATACATGATTTTAATTAATCTCTGTATCTATATAATTACAACAATGAATTACAAACTGAGATCTTTGTCTCTCTTGCCTGATCTTCAATATCAGTGGCCTTTATTTGCTAATCTACCCATAGGCTTACAAATACTCCAATCTACTATCTATTTTCCTATTCAGCCTCTCTAACCTCTGTTCATGCCTTTTAGGCTTACATTTATACAATGGGGTCTAAAACCACTTTCTAGTTTAGATCCCTAAATCCCTCAACAAAATCCTAAAATCTCCTTCTTGTTCCTAAAACTCCTCTCTAATCCCTAGATTCATGAACTGACTCCTAAACTAAGATTTACAATCAATTCTCAATCCCTCAATCTCTCAACTATCCTAAATCTCTCATGTTCTCCTACATTCGAGAACATTTACAATAAAGCCTCACAAAATTCAATCAATTCCTATTCTCATTAAAATCACTCAAAACATTAAATAATTACATAAATCCAATACTTAGGAAACCAACTTCCTTGAAATACAAGACCACCTATTTCTACTATAATACAATGATAATATTGAGCTGGATGCTCCCGCATCACAAGAAAATAAAGAGTTTGTATCGATCTTAAACCAAATTAGGACATGTTCACACACTGATGATGATCTTGCATTCTTGAACAAACATTATTATAGATGTGCACCAAATGATCCAACCATTCCATACCTCTTTTACTTAAACAAGAATGTACATGAACATAATGAAAGAATAATGTCTCTCATCAACATAGAAACAATCATATTAAATGCACATGATAGAACAATTGAATCAACAAATACAAATCACAATAAAAACATCAAAACCTATTTTCCATCTACCATTGTGCTCAAAGAAAATAAGCTTATTGAATTAATTGGCAGAAATTACGATATTCAGGATGGCATGGTCAATGGTGCTGAAGGAATTTTTTGATCATCCACGATATTTGAAAATGGCGCAATTTGGATTGAATTTATTGATCCAACTGTTGGCACTATTCAACGAAAAAAAATGGCACATTTGTTGAAAGATGGAATAATGTCTACTTGGACACCTATTATTAGAGTTTGTAGGAATAATGAATCAAACAAAAAAATTAGTTTTACAAGAGAACAATTCCCTGTTCAACTCGCATATGCGTGAACTATACATCGATCAAAAAGGTTGACAATGGGAAAATTTGATTTTGACCCAAAAGGAGATAGGAAACATGGACTCGTCTATACTGTAGTTTCTCATGTCAAGGATATTAAATCCTTGTATTTGGTAAACAAATTGGAACATAGAAATTTTTCCCTCAATGACAAAGTTGTTGCTGAGCATAACATAGACTTAGAGAAAATGCCTCTTATTAGCTTGAATATAGCATATATCAAAGTAAAACAATTGACGACTTGACAATATGTTCATTGAACACACAAAGTTTCTCCTTGCATTTTGAGGATATCATTGTTGACTATGATCTAATTAGTGTTGACATTCTTTGTTTCTAATAAATAAAAACAAAATCACCTCCATCAAATCCATTTTTTTCAATCAAATATAACTACATACATCTATTCCACTTACATGGTGTTGTGAAGGCAAATCCCCTCTGCGAACAAAGGCAATCCCTATAGCCCAATGAGTGGGTCTAGCCACAAATTTAACAAACTAACATACACTTTCCTAGCTTATGTTTGAAAAATGCAAAGAGAAGGAGGAACCTACCTCTCTCTTATGCTAATCGCTCAATCCTTGGAGATGGCTTTGAATATTTCACTCCAGGCCTTGATCCTTAGTTTTTCTTCACGTCTGGGTACCTGCAAGGAAGATCAAAGTACTATGAAAGATACAAGAGCATATATGGCATACATCAAACATAAACTACTTAACAGGTCAAGAAACATTAAGCTAATAGCATAAACATTTACACAATTATGGAAAGTGAACATCAAATGTATATATTAATAAGCTAAAAAGGGAAGCATAAAACCTATTCCTTGATGTTGGAGACCTCCTTTTGGTGGATGTCCAAATCCAAGAAAAAACTCTTCAAGCACTCCTTCTCCAAGCTAGAATGGGTAGCATGTAAGCATAATGTCAGCATAGGGATGCAACAATCAATGACCAACCATTTGGGGATGGAAGGGAGTGAATTTATAGGAATGGAGGGAGTTAGGGATATAAAAAAGAGGGAGGAAGGTCCTCATCTCAAAGGAAAATCCCATGATGATAAGATCAAGAGGTCCAAATGAGAGAACTCAGCGATATCAACAACAACCAATATCTGGCTCGTTGTTCCCGAAGGTTCTAGAGGGCGAAGCTTCTCGTCTAGTTTGTGTAAACCTACCAGAAGAGGTCCAGCATGGGTTTTCCTATGAAAACCCACGGTAGCAGCACGAGTGTATAACTGAGCAACCTGCCATCAACACGGGCAGGCAATGGAGAAAAATATGTTGATGCTAAAAATTAGGTTTTTAAGAAACTTTCTTCATAATGGATTTAGGGTATTTTTCCTTTGATTCTTCAGGGAGGCTTTGGTTTGTATATCATGATGGATATGTTACACACTAGTCAACATTTTGGCATTTCAGGATATGATCAGGAAGTGAACAAGAGGTGTGAAAAAATATTGTGTAACAAATGCCCCATAAAGCATGAAGGCAGAACGGGGAGTGATGGCTGAGATGTTTTACAAGTTAGCGCAAGGATGAGAACAACATCGTCTGGAGACCTGCAAATCAATCATATACACATACAAATACATATTTGACATATTTGATGATCATACCTAATGGCACATGAATAGGCATCTAATAATACATGAATTCGCGGTATGGATGCAACCATCCGAATAGGAGGGATCATGTGAAAAAACCCTCAGTATGGTTGCAGCCATCCGAATAAAAAGGATCGTGAATATGGACCCATGGTATGGTCATAGCCATTTGTCCAGAGGAAACATGTGTACAGTCATGAATAACTCATAACTCCATGCAACCTAGATTTTATCACACAAGATCCACAGTCTTGCACTCCGTCTTAACATGATCGACTAAGATCCACAGTCTTGCACTCCACGTCTATCATGTTCGAACTTGAACATGATAGAAAACCACCTGATTACCAGTCAATAATATAAACCATCAACATGCATGATAGAAACCACCAATAATGACAATGGCTCTCAAGGTACAATCAACACAATCCATGACTGTGAATAATGAAGCTGAATTCGAACACCTGTGGAATAGTCCGACCGAAGTTCAATGATGTAAACCTATCTTCGAATGCGAATAACTTGCCATTGAGGCATGCAAGCTCCAAGGTACTAAAAGGGAGTTTCTAGATCATCTTCTCGGATAATGAGTTGAAGTCAACAGGAAGTGATCCATTGAAGGAGGGCCATGATGAATCCCACATCATCGAAATGAAACAAAAGGATGTAATAGAGTAGATAAGTGTGATCCAGAACTGTGGTAGAAAGTTAGACAATGTATAGGTCGTAAAGAACTACAGATAGGACTTCTCTCGAACATATAAGTGACACAACTTCAGATTTTGGCAACATTTGACTCAACATGGGATCATAGGTCATGATGATGAATTGGTATAATCAGATGAGAGGCAAAATGGATTTCCCAAACCCAGGTAGGAAAGTGACCAAGTGAGGATGTCCCAAATCCGACATGAGCAATAGATGAGTGTCATATTCAAGAGCGACATGCTGCCTTTACAGAATACAAGAGATGATCACTTTCACTTTTTCCCCCACCATTTATGGTGAGTACCCCATATATTTTTTATCGCAAGATTGAAGGGGATATCATATGCTTTCCATATAAGTTCACCCTTCGGATGAATCCATCCTAGTAATTTTTACAAGCCCTAGGAAGGAGAAACCTGGTCTTGTCATGGTGACAACTCCTACATCATTTTAAGTTTGACGAGTCCGACGGAGGTGAAACTCGACATCTTTTTCATGTTTAGAGAGTTTGAAAAATAAGCGAAAAAGAAAACTCCAAAAGTCCCTTTTCGTAAATTGTCTCTTGAACCCAAAAAGGTAGAAAACAATATCCAAGAGAAACTCTTAGCCATGGTCGACTAAGGTATTCCTTTTTCGTACAATAGTCTATCTTAGTCCCGAAAAGGGTTAAACATATACTGAGTAGACGTCATTTCATTTACATTTACGATTTCGAAACGACAAGTACTAGGTAATATTTTCATATTTTTGGAGTCTGAAAAGAACTGAAAGAGGACTCCTCCTAGAGGAACGAGTGGTATAAAAGGATAGCAACTGGTCCGGGTCATGATGGAACTGCTCAAAACATGTAAAGTTCAAGAGTAACCTACCTCACTCTGATGCTAATTGCTCGATCCTTGGAGATGGATTTGAATCTTTCGCTCTAGGGCTCATTAATTGTTCTTCACGTCTAGGTACCTGCAAGGAAGATCAAAGTACTATGAAAGATACAAGACCATATATGGCATACATCAAACGTAAACTACTTAACAGAACAAGGAACATTAAGCTAATATCATAAACATTTACACAATTATGGAAATTGAATATCAGATGTATATATTAATCAGCTAAAAAGGGAAGCATAGAACCTATGCTTTGATGTTGGAGACCTCCGCTTGGTGGATGTCCAAGTCCAAGAAAAGACTCTTCAAGCACTCCTTCTCCAAGCTAGAATGGGTAGCATGTAAGCATAATCTCAGCATAGGGATGCAGCAATCAATGACCAACCATTTGGGGATGGAAGGGAGTGAATTTATAGGAATGGAGAGGGAGCTAGGCATCTACAAAAGACGGAGAAAGGTCCACATCTCAAGGGGAAATCCTGTGATGATAAGATCAAGAGGTCCAAATGAGAGAGCTCGGAAATATCAACAACAACGAATATCCAACTCGCTATTCCCGAAGGTTCTAGAGGGCGAAGCTTCTCCTCTAGTTTGGGAAAACCTACCAGAAGAGGTCTAGCGTGGTTTTTCCTATGAAAACTTGCGATGTTAGAGTGAGTATATAACTGAGCAACCTACCATCAGCACGGACAGGAAGTGGAACAAAACGTGTTGATGCCAAAAATTAGGTTTTTAGGCAACCTTCTTGGAATGAATTTAGAGCAGTTTTCCTATGATTCTTCAGGGAGGCTTTGATCTATATATCAAGATGGATATGTTGCACAGTATTCAACATTCTGGCACTTCAGGATATGGATAGGAGGTGTGACAAAATATTGTGTAATAGATGCCCCCTAAAGCATAAGGGAAAAACATGGAGTGATGGCTGAGATGTTTTACAAGTTAGTGCAAGGATGACAACAACATTGTCAGAGACCTGCAAATCAAGCATATACACATACATATACATATCTGACATCTTTGATGATCATGCCTAATGAAACATGAATAAGAATCTAATGATACATGAATCTGCAGTATGAACACAACCATCTGAATAGGAGGGATCATGTGTAAAGATCCTCGACATGGCCACAACCATCTGAATAAAAAGGATCGTGAATATGGACCCACAGTATGGTCAGAGCCATCCGTCTAGTGGAAACATGTGTACAATCATGAATAACTCATAACTCCATGTAACCCATATTTTATCATACAAAATCTAGGGTCTTGCTCTTTGTCTCGACCCAATCAATGTATGAATTATGACCATGTGAATAGATGTGTCGAAGTCGAACATGATAGAAAACAACCTGATTATCGGTCAATGATGTAAACCATTAACAAACATGAGAGAAACCACCAATAATGGCAAAGGCTCTCAAGGTACAATCAGCACAATCCACGAATGTGAATAATGAAACTGAATTCGAACACCCATGGAATCATCTGATCGAAGGTCAATGATGTAAACCTGTCGTTGAATGCGAAGAACTTGTCATTGAGGCATGTAAGCTCCAAGGTACTGGAAGGGAGTTTCTAGATCATCTTCCTGGATAATGAGTTGAAGTCAACAGGAAGTGATTCATCAAAGGAGGGCCATAATGAATCCCACATCATCGACACGAAACAAAAGGATGTAGTAGAGTAGATAAGTGTGATACAGAACTGTGGAACAAAATCATATAATGTATAGGTGGTAAATAACTACATATAACACTTCTCTTGAACATTCAGTGACACGACTCGAGATTTTTATAGAATTTGACTCAACATAGGATTATAGATCATGATGATGAAGTGGTATAATCAGATGAGAGGCAAAATGGATTTCCTAAACCTAGGAAGGAAAGTGACCAAGTGAGGATATCCCAAACCCGATACGAGAAATAGATGAGTATAATGTTCAAGAGCGACAATGTTGCCTTTACATAATACAAGAGATGATCGCTTTCACTTTTCCCCCCACCATTTCTAGCGAGTATGATGCAAGAGCATTCAACCCAAGGAAAATCATTGTATTTTAGTATACATAGGGGGGCCATGTGTTTTAATGAAGTTGGTCTCCTAAGTCTCAAGTTAATGTAATATTTAGGCTTTTAAGTGATTAGAATAGGAATTAATTAGATGTGTGAGGATGTTTGTAAATGCTCTCGAATAAGGAGAACATGAGTGGTTAATAATGACAAGAGAGTTAGAAGTCAATTATAACTCTAAAGGTAGTTTTATGATTCAAGGAACTAGAGAGAGTTCTTAGGAATTAATTGAAGTTAGAAGTGGAAGTAGAGGACATTTAGGAGTCAGTTCAATAGATATAGGATTTGAACCAGAATTAGTTCAACGTAACCTTTCAGGTATAAATGTAAGTGTTAAAACTGGCAACTAGGCCAAACTCCATGTGGGTCATCTTATTCATGGTTGATAATATTTTTATTAGACTCCTCTTGTCGAGAGGTGTAGGATTGATCTAAAGATCATCCGATTCCGATAAGTATTTATGGAGATATGAATTTATTTTGATTATGGAATAATTATCAAGCCTACCAACAACTCATGTAGGCTCAGAAGCCCAACATTCACATCTATTCAATTATCATCAGATGTGTATAAATATAGGAGGAATTTTCCTCATTTGGACACACTCAACTCAACACGTCTCTCTCTCTCTCTCTCTCTAGAGAAGTAAAGAGGATCTTCTCTCCTGCGTAGTTGGTGACTCTTATCTCACATGTGTGGAAGGAAGCTGCTAAACCTGAAGCCACAACTACAGATCCAAAGTTTGACCAGCATTGACCATCAGATCTCCTCCTCTGAACTGCATTGTAGGTCCATTTGAACCTCCTCTGAAGGCCACATTTTTTGGTGGTGGACTCAAGTCGATCCGACGGTTGGTTTGCGGGATATCGACTGCCCTAGTTTTGATGATGAAACTGCTAATGCTAATGTTGCTGATCTAGGGTTTGCTATTGCTGATATAAATCAAATTTTTGTACTATTTCTCTCTGCTGAATTATTGAAGATAAAAGAAGATTTGATCAAAGGGTTCCCCATATTGGGGTTTGTCCCTGGCTAGCCACCATATCTTGTGTCTCTTGTCTTGGCTTGTTTTCTGTTGATCATTTAATGTTCTATCTACACTTTACTTATGCACATGTGATTGCTAATCTGTGAATAATAATAAGAAAGAGAAGTAAATTTATCTAAGCATAGAACATACCATAAATTAACATGGTATCAGAACTGAGGTGAAGACAAAGCCTGAGCAAGAGCAAGAGAAATCACCGAAGAGAAGATTGGCAAGGCTACCCTAAAGAACTATGGGGTCCTCAACACTCTTCCCTGCGAAGACAAGCTCCGTGAGAAGTCTGCTATCATGGATGGAAGATGTCTATCGATCTAACCTTAGAAGATCAAAGAGTGTTGGACCATGTGAGAGGAAATATTGTTGAGCATCCATCAAATGCAACTGCTACTACCAAGAACAAATGGAAAACCGGTGAAGTCAAATCAAAGAAGATCATCTGGGACTCTATCGACAAGCGCTTGGTGGCCTACATCTCCAACCTGAACACCTTCAAGGAAATCTACGATAGACTGGTGAGTTTATTTAAAGTTAATGATGCAAATCAAGTTTTGTTTCTTAGAAATAAGCTGAAGGAAATTAAGAAGGGCAAAGATGAGAGTATGCAAGCATACTTCTTAAGAATCACCGAGATCAGGAATGATCTCCTATCTATTGGGGAGACTATTACTAATAGGGAAATGGCACTCACGACTCTTGGAGGATTACCATCTGAATGGGACATGTTCAGGACTACTCTTTTGAATAATAATGTAATTCCTGGTTTCAAGGAATTAATGGCTAGATGGATTCAAGAAGAAACAAGGGTTGAAGAGCAAGAAATTCCCATGCCTAAAGGTCCTCCTCCTGCTTTTTCTTCTCATGCTAAGAAAAGGAAAAATTCCGGGACTAAATAAAAAAGAAAGGCTGGACCTAAGGGTGGAAGAAAAGGACGATGTTACATTTGCAATAAACCAAGTCCCTATGCAAGGGAGTTCCCTAATAGAAAGGACTCACACCGGGATGATGATCAAAATCCATCTCATGGCAATCAAAGGAATGGCAATTTCAATAGCAAAGGTAAAAGGAGTGCTCGTAATCAAGGAAGAGGACAACCATTCAAGAAGGCTAGAAATTCCATGTATGAATCCAACTTTGTTGAAAATAAGCAGGATGAATATTATCTACCAGTTGCTCTATCTACCTCTGCTCCTACGGACTCAATGGGAATTTGGCTCATTGATAGTGGTGCCTCAAGGCACTTCACTGGTTACAAAGAAGTTCTCCATAATCTGATAGAGAAAGAAACTAACCTGGAAATTGTCCTTGGAGATAATATGAAATATCTCATGAAAGGTGTAGGTAATGTCTCTCCTAAATTGAATCAAGGTAACACAATCCACTTACAGGATGTATTATATGTACCTGACCTCAAGCAGAACCTGGTGACCATCTCGGCAATGGAAGACAAAGGCTACAAGGTGAACTTCAACGGTGGCAAGGTACGTATATGGAAAAACAATGTTAAAGATGCTTTCACTCTTGGGTTTCGAGTTGATTCATTATATCAGGTCGGTGGAAGTCCGCTAGGTGTCATGTCTTGTGACACATCTCTTCAGCCTGAACTTTGGCATCGGAGGTTTTCCCACTTTCATTATAAAGCTCTACCCGATGTAAGACAAATGGTAACAGGGATGCCCAAATTCCGAGTAGAGAAAGAAGGTGTATGTTTGAGATGTGCTGAAGGAAAGCTCAAAAGGGGACCATTCCCCTCAAGCCAAAGCAATACCTCCTACATATTACAACTAGTTCACTCAGACATATCTGGTATAATGCCTGTGAACTCCTTGGGAGGATATTGATATTACCTTATTTTTACAGATGACTATTCTCGAAAGACTTGGATATACTTCTTGAAGAAGAAGGATGAAGTGTTCTCTTGGTTTCGACACTTCAAAGCCTAGGTCGAGAATCAAACTGAAAAGAAGATCAAGACCATAAGGACTGATAACGGTACTGAATATGAATCTAACGAGTTTCATGACTTTTGTAAAGAGGCTAGCATCAAGAGGGAGACTACTACACCATATACTCCTGAACAGAATGGTGTGGCGGAAAGGAAGAACCATACGATTGTGGAAGTTGTCTGTGCCATGCTCCATGATCAAAGACTTTCGAAGTTTCTATGGGCCAAAGTTGCAAACACCGTTGTATATGTACAAAACCAATGCCCTCATCAAGCATTAAGTTCCTGTTATCACCCCAAGAAACTCTCCTAGGTAGTATATCAGAGATGCTCGGGAACATTACAAACTCAACAAAAATGTTGGAAAATTGTGGATGAATGGAAGGAATGATGCATATTCAAGCCAGATAACCACTTCTACTATGCTTAACCCCAGACATGGGTGAACACCCCCAGACTACAAGGCTTTAGACCACCAATTACTCACAGTTTAAGGAATAGGTTAACATGGAGAATACTGACCACACCAACAGATGCACAGGACCCTATGATGGTCGGCTGCAACTAGTAGAAAGGTCTGTAAATCTATTTCCTAATGTATAGACAGGATGACAGCTCTCTGGCATTAAAATAATAGAAACCTGCATACACATTCAATAATTCATACTAGATTCTAACACAGAGGTGGGATGAGAGCCCCTCTAATGCTAAACATCACGAGCACATGAAAAATGCATAACCGGCACAACTTGGAACAAAGAAGAAGTGGAAAGTGAGCAATTAACAGCAAAAGAAGCTTGCATTAGCTGAAAATGAAGCCCAGACACTGCAGGTATCACAGTAATTACAGTCTCCAGAAGTTGAACTTTACATCAAAACAATATCCATCAAACCTCATTACATCTTGTTTCTGGGTATATATGGAGGTTGATTACAAAAATATCTGCTATCCTATGCATGGAGGGGTCATAACTGACCACCAACCACATTAACTGTCTGATATGGGTCTCTGATACAATCTGCTGCTTCCACTGAGTGAATTTGACATTCTCTGTACTCCGTTGTCCTTCTTGGGCAGCTGGAGTGAACTATGGATGAAATTCCATGCCTGATAAATGCTTTTAACTGCTCTTTCCTGTACTTTTCTTCCTCGGCCATGCTGCTTGTTGAATGCGGTTGTTGAGATATTAACTGTGCCGGGTACAGGTAGCTGGCCACCTTCATCTTTCGGGAGCACATGACAGGCTATGAACAGGGATAATATGGTGGAGGCGTGAGCAGGTCGGGGAACAAACAACAGCTGTTGGATCCAATAAACGAACGACGGAGATTGAATCAGAGGGAGCTATCGAGAGGAGGCGGGCAGAGACAATTGTCAGCCGTCGGATCATGGTCGGGCAGATTCAACGGCGATCGGGCGCGAAAGGTGCGCAGAAATTAACGGCCGGGGAACAGTGGTTTCGCGGGTGGGCGATATATATCGCACCGCCTACGGGGTTGGGCGGTATTTGTATGCGGGGGCGCGAGCAATAGAATTGTGACGCGTGGCCGACCCAACAGGTGGGAAACCGCTTTCCCCGCGCATTAACAAGCAGGCAACTCGCACGATCTGGAGGAGCGTTTACCGTTCGATCGCGCGACGGATGGTCGGATGGCAGGGAAAACAAATGATGTTTAACGCGCGGGAAAAAGACTTGTGACCATTGGATTTCGCGATGGATGCAATCAACGGCTCTGAATAAAAGGCAGCAAAGGGCTATGGAGGGGCTTACACATGATTTCAGGGAAAAAACAAAGACGAAGAGGTTTAAAGGAGAATAAGGAGAATGAAGGGAAAAATGAAACCAACTGCTGCGAACCTCTTGAAAGCACAACCAACACTGCCAAACCTGTTTTTCACCCATCAAAATCTTAGTCTTATAGCAGAGCTAACAGTTCCAAGACTCCTGAAGAAATGTTAACCGGTAAGAAACCTGACGTATCTCATTTTAGAATTTTTGGAAGCCCTGTATATTTTCATGTGCCGAAAGAGAAAAGGAATAAATTGGGTGCATCTGGAAAGAAAGGAACCTTCGTGGGCTATGGTGAAAATACTAAGGGCTATAGAATCTGTGTAGCCGATCAAAGGGAAGTCCTGATTAGTCATGATGTCACCTTTGACGAAGATATGGCCCTCAGCAAGGTGAACAATCTTCCTACAGTAAGGAGCTCTCAAAAAGCTGACACCAATGAACCACAAGAAAAAGAGTATGACGAGACATTTGTACCTGTTGCCAAACATACCACCATCCACTCGATCATAGCCCTTGCGGCTTCACAAGGATGGAACCTACATCAAATGGATGTCAAGACCACGTTCTTGCATGGTTCGAACAAGGAAGAGGTCTACGTGGAGCAACCTGAAGGATTTGAGATTTATGATCGAAAATCTCATGTATGCAAGTTGAAGAAGGCTCTCTATGAGTTGAAGCAAGCACCCCGAGCATGGTATGAGTGTTGTGTGTGGAGCATGATTGTTCAGAGGTCTTTGTTTCAGCCAGATGTATACCCCAGGAAGTTTGTACACCCCTCCATGCGGGGGGGTGCGGGGGGGACTTGTCCCCCCCCCCGCGGGGGCCCTGGAGGGTTCGGGGGTAGCGCCCCCGAAGCTAAAAACAGATGTAAAATTGTCTTGTAAAAGTATAGTAATTTCTAGTCAATCTGGGTCGTTCATTAGGCGGATGATTTGACGGTAGAACTTATGTTTATTTTAGGGTTTTTTGCCCTAGAAGGCAACCCCTCTCTTTGTATGAGGGCATTGTATTGAGTCTATGTAATATATGTGTATTCTCCGAGCGAGAAACAAAGAAGTGAGACTGTGAGAGAAAACAGAGGATATGACAGCAGATCTGTTGTAGGTTGTGTCTCTTCATTTTACTGGATAATAGAAAGGAAGGACTGGCTGTTCGGGGTGGACGTAGCCCAAACTGGGTGAACCACATATATCTGTGTCTCTCTTGTTTTATGCATTTTCTGTGTTTATATTTCTGCAATATTTTATGTGTTCCATTGCTCCGTAATATATAATTTTCTAACAACTGGTATCAGAGCCGAAGGTCTATTTGGCTGATAAACTCGCAGGAAAGAAGGGTTCCTCGTTCGAGTGGGATCAATAGCGGAAGATGGTAAGTTTAGGGTCGAGAAATTTAACGACCAAAACTTCTCGATGTGGAAGATGCAGATGGAAGATTACCTGTATCAGAAAGATTTGTAACTACCATTGGGCAGAAAAACAAAGATGCCAACGGGAATGACAGATGAAGAATGGAACCTTCTCGATAGAAAGGCACTCGGAATAGTACGGTTGTGCCTTGCAGCGTCGGTCGCCTTCAACATTTCGAAGGAAACAACGACATAGGGTTTGATTAAGGCGTTGGAGAAACTATATGAAAAAACCTCGGCCTCAAACAAGGTATTTCTTATGAAACGGTTATTTAATATGAAGATTCTTCACTCAAGGAATTTGTTGCCGGGTTTGAAGAATGTTGATTTGGACTTCTGTGAGAATTGCATTTATGGAAAACAGAAGAAAGTCAGATTTCTTAGAGTTGGGAAAGAAAAGAAGAGCGAAAAATTAGAGCTTGTGCATACAGATGTATGGGGACCTGCTCAGGTATCATATCTCGGTGGCTCTCATTATTATGTTACTTTTATTGATGATGCAACTAGAAAAACTTGGATTTATTGTATTAAGAATAAATCTGATGTATTTGATACTTTCAAGAAATGGAAAGCTTTGGTTGAGATTGAGACAGGAAAGAAATTAAAGTGTCTCAGATCAGACAATGGAGGTGAATATTGCAGCAAAGAGTTTGATAGGTGTTGTTTAGAGCATGGAATTCGCAGAGAGAATACAGTTCCAAGAACACCACAAGAAAATGGTGTGTCAGAAAGGATGAACAAAACAATCATGGAGTGTGCAAGGTGCATGAGATTGCATGCAGGATTGCCTTTACAATTTTGGGCAGATGATGTAGATACTGTTGTTTATCTAATAAACAGAGTGCCTTCAAGTTCCTTGGATGGTGGTGTTCCAGAGGAAGCATGGACAGGTAAAAAGGTAAACTACTCTTTTTTAAAGCCTTTTGGTTGTGAGGCCTTTGTCCATATTGATAAATAAAATAGAACAAAGCTTGAGGCAAAGTCAAAGAAATGTACCTTTATTAGATATGGTGTTAATGATTTTGGTTATCGCTTATATGATTACGAAAATCACAAAATCATTAGGAGCAGAGATGTAATATTCAATGAAAAGGTCTTGTATAAGAATCAGTTGCAGGAAAAGAAACAGGAAAAAGAAAACAAGGAATACGCAGTCCTTGATGAAATCACTAAAAAAGTAAAGTTACCTGAAAATAATAATAATCAACAACCATAACAACAACAACAACAACAAGCACCCCAAACACCTGAAAGTGGTGTTAGAATATCTACCAGGATAAGTAGACCCCTTGAATGATACTCTCTTTCATTATATTATTTATTGTTGACTGATTCTGGTGAACCCGAATGTTATGAAGAAGCAATGCAGGTTGAAAGCAGGAAGAAGTGGGAGGTAGCCATGGAAGAAGAGATGGACTCCTTAATGCATAACCAGACTTGGGACTTAGTCAGGTTGCCTGCAGGAAAAACTACATTGAAGAATAAATGGGTTTACAGGTTGAAGGAAGAAGATGGAAGAAAACGGAGGTACAAAGCTAGACTTGTGGTGAAGGGGTTTGCACAGAAGAAAGGTATTGATTTTGATGAAATATTTTCTCCTGTTGTTAAAATGACTTCAATCAGAACTATTTTAAGTCTAGTAGCAGTTGAAGATTTGCATCTTGAGCAGTTAGATGTAAAGACAACCTTTCTCCATGGGGATTTGGAGGAAGAGATATATATGCAGTAGCCACACGGTTATGAAGTGAAAGGGAAGGAGAAACTAGTGTGCAGGTTGAAGAAGAGCTTGTATGGCTTAAAACGGGCTCCAAGGCAGTGGTCTCTAAAATTCGACAAGTTTATGTCTGAACAAGGTTATACTAGATGTCACTCTGATCATTGTGTTTATCTGAAAAAGCAAAATGATGGAGGCTATATTATATTGTTATTGTATGTAGATGACATGCTTGTTGCAGGGTCTAACATGCAGGAAATAAATGTGCTCAAAAGAAAATTGGCAAATTCATTTGCAATGAAGGATTTAGGAGTTGCAAAACAAATCCTTGGTATGCGAATAACTAGAGATAGAAAAATCGTAAATTAACATTGTCTCAGAACGAGTACATCCAAAAGGTGTTGAAAAGATTTAATATGCATAATGCAAAACCAGTTAGTACACCTTTTGCTAGCCATTTCAAACTTAGTAAGGAAATGTGCCCAAAGACCCAAGAAGACATGGATTATATGTCTAAAGTTCCATATGCATCAGCAGTTGGAAGCTTAATGTATGCAATGGTTGCACAAGGCCTAATATTGCACATGCAGTGGGAGTTGTAAGCAGGTACATGAAAAATCCAGGAAAGGAACATTGGATGGTAGTGAAATGGATTCTTAAATATTTGAAAGGTACCACAAATCAAGCATTATGCTTTGGTGGTTCAAACATTTCCCTACAGGGATATGTTGATGCAGATATGGCAGGTGACAGAGATAACAAGAGGAGCACTACAAGATATGTATTTATTGTTGGTGGAATAACTGTCAGTTGGGTTTCAAAAATCCAAAGTGTTGTTGCACTTTCAACAACAGAAGCAAAGTATGTTGCTGCTACAGAGGCTAGTAAAGAAATGATTTGGTTACAAAGGTTTATGGGTGAATTGGGTAAGGAGCATGATATGGGCACGTTATATAGTGATAGCCAAAGTGCCATTCATCTTGCAAAGAACTCAACATTTCATACCAAGAATAAACACATATAGCTCAAGTACCATTTCATACGATCAGTGTTGGAAGATGGAGAGTTGAAGCTGGAAAAGGTACACACTAGCCAGAATCCTGCAAATATGCTAACAAAAGTTGTAACCAGGGAGAATGTTGGGTCCCTATAATACTAGTGATTACCCCATTACTATTGTAGTTATACCCCTTATTTATATTGATATACCCATGTAGTGCCCATATTGTTACAATTGTGCCACATAGAAGCCCACTATTGTTATTGTTGTGCCCTACAATATTATTGTTATGTAGGCTTTGATTGTATTGGGACCACTTAGACTCCTATATATAGAAAGGAGGTATTTTCATTTGTATCATCCAAGAATTGTTCATTTATGTAATGTAAAGGAGGTTGCCCCCTCGAAGAGGCTGAATTCTAAGGCGTGGATCTCTCTTTTCTATCTTTTTGTGAGCTGGTTTCATAACATTTGGTATCAGAGCTTTGGATTCTAGGGTTTCGCTGCTCCAAACAGGTCATCGTGGCATTTTCGCTATAACTTTTTTTCTGTGACGTTTCAGAAGTTTCAAAAAAAACCCATTTGAGAAGAATTGGCGTTGAACCTTGGGTCCGAATTTCAGAGCTTTTCGCGCAATATTTTCGGAGATATGATCTGAGGAAGTTGGCCTTTTTGCAGACTCCTGAATTACATTCAAAACAGGTGACCTGGGGAAAATCGTCATAACTCTCTCTCTGAGGATCGGATTGAAATTTCGTAAAAAGGTACAAAAGAGGACGGACTGTAGTTTCTTGTATGTGTGTTTCAGATTCAAAAGTTGAAACAGTGACTCGTGGCACGTCGTACAAGTTCGCTCTACTGAACCAGTCTAAAAGCAAGTCACTGTGGGAGATTTCACATAACTCTTCCTTGGAGAATCCAATTTGGCTCAGACTTGTGGCATTGGAAAGAGGACGCAGAAGGCTACTACAGGTAGCAATTTCAGAATTGGATGATCCGAAATTACAGAGATACATCAGATTCAATATCAGGCTTCTATAAAGTGAAAAAAGGTGTGTAGTTTTTTTTTAATTTTTGTGTAAGCTTGGTTTAACGGAATTCAAAGGGCATAGTAAAACATTATTATCGGTAACTGATGCCCCGAGGAAAGAAAATGCAAACACCTAGTAAGGAACCTGAAAGCTCTAGCATGACTCATGAAGAAGAGGAAGAAATGCTACATGATATATCAAAATTACAAGAACAAGTGCAACAAATGTCACGCTCACAAAAGCTAACAGAAGCTAAGATAAGTGGCGTGGAATCTAAGGTAAATGGCGTGGAATCTAAGATAAAGGGAATGGAAGCTAAGATGGATGGCATGGAAGCTAAGATTGACGCTAAAATTGATGGCATGGACGCTAAAATTGATGGTATGGATGATAAGATGGATGAATTGAAGAAGTTGCTACAAGAAAGGGTCACTAATGGTGAAAAGGTAGTAAAGGAAACTCATGATGAGAACAAAAGAAATGTTAATCATGATTCCATAGACTCTAATGTTGGATCGAAGACTCACCATGTTCCAAAAATCGATATGAGGAAGTTTGATGGCAAGGATCCCGCCACATGGATATTACAGATGGAGCAATTCTTCGATCTCAATAATGTGCAAAACACACAAAAGGTACGTATGGCAACTTTATATTTGGAACCAAATCAGTTTGTATGGTATCAATGGCTTTGTTCTCGTAAACAATTTATCACTTGGGCAATTTTTACGGAAGAATTGATAGCACATTATGAGGATACAAAAAGCAACACTTTTTTTAGCCAATTGATAAGTCTCAAACAAAAGGGTTCAATAATGGAGCACATTGAGGAGTTCCAAAAATTGAACATAAGGGTAAAAGATATTCCAGAGGAGCATAGGATTGATGTGTTCATAGGGTCTTTAAAGGATAATATCCAACATGATGTGCGCCTTTGGGAACCTGATTCATTAGAGAAGGCATTCAGGTTAGCAAGAAAAATGGAAAGCAAAATTATGGCAACTAGGAAGCATACCACTCACAACTATAAAGACGGAAGTGTTGTTGCCCATAGTCTTCCACAACCTACAAGGTTGACACCACAACAATTGGAAGAAAAAAGAGCAAAAGGGCTTTGTTACAATTGTGATAGCAAATACACAAAAGGTCATAAGTGTGCTGAGAAGAAATTATTCTACATAGATTGTGAAGAGGAAGAAGAAAAGGAGCAAGAAAGGTCAAAAGAAGAGGATATATTCCAGGAACAAAGCCTAGATGAAGAACAAATAAATCCGACCATATCTTGTAATGCATTGGCGGGAATTACCACTCCTCAAACCATCAAGATAGAAGGACAAATCAAGAAGAAAAAGGTAATAGTGTTGATTGATTCAGGAAGCACCCACAATTTTATTCATTGTAGGGTAGCAAAAGAATTGAATTGCTTCCTATATCCAGCACCAGAGTGTCAAGTGATGATTGCAAATGGAGGAACAATAAATTGCTCTGGAAAGTGCCATAATATCAAGCTATCCATGGGAGAATATGTATTGACTAGCCCAATGCTTTCCATTCCAATGGGAGGTGCTGATGTTGTACTAGGAGTCCAATGGCTACAATCCTTGGGTACAATAGCTTTTAATTTTCAAGAACTTTTCATGAAATTTTCTGTGGAAGGAAAGGAAGTTGAATTAAGGGGTATTGCAGGGAAACCAGGAAAGATAATCAGCTCTAATGGTATGACAAAGCTTCTAAAAAAGGAGCAAAGAGGTGTAATTGCACAATTATGTTCGCTAGATGTTTCCACATTGGAATCATCTATTTCTCCAGATCTCCAAAAAGTCCTGGACAATCATTCCAAGGTATTTGAGACTCCCAAAGGTCTCCCACCTATGCGTGATCATGATCATGCTATTCATCTGATTCCAGGAAGTGTTCCTCCAAACATCAGGCCGTACAGATATCCCTATGTCCAAAAAAGTGAAATTGAACGTATGGTTGCAGAAATGCTAGAGGCTGGTATAATTCAACCGAGTCAAAGTTCTTTCTCTGCTCCAGTAGTATTGGTGCACAAGAAGGATGGATCATGGCGCATGTGTCCGGATTATAGGGAGCTCAACAAGCTCACTATTAAAGATAAGTTCCCCATTCCTGTCATTGATGAATTACTGGATGAATTGCATGGATCAATTTACTTCACCAAGTTGGATCTTCGTTCAGGATATCATCAAATCAGAATGAAGATTGAAGACATTCCGAAAACGGCATTTAGAACTCATGAGGGTCATTATGAATTTTTGGTCATGCCTTTTGGCCTTACCAATGCACCTTCAACATTTCAAGGTTTGATGAATTCAATTTTCAAACCATTCCTTAGAAAATTTGTGTTAGTATTTTTTGATGATATACTAATCTACAGCAAGTCTTGGAAGGATCATGTTGAACATGTTGACAGGGTGCTACAACTATTGGAGGAGAAACAATTATATGCAAAAAGATCCAAATGTTTCTTTGGAGTCCAGGAGGTGGAATATTTGGGTCATATTGTATCTCATGAAGGAGTTAAGGTAGACCCTAGCAAAATTAAAGCCATTAAGGAATGGAAAATCCCCACATCCATAAAGCATCTGCGAGGATTTCTTGGGTTGACAGGGTATTATCGCAAGTTTGTTAAGAATTATGGGAGAATAGCAGCACCTCTAACAACATTATTGAAGAAAGATGCATTTTCATGGACTCCGGAAGCAACAAAGGCCTTTGAACATCTTAAAGAGGCAATGTGCCAAGCACCGGTCTTAGCTACACCGGACTTCACAAAAACCTTTATTGTGGAATGTGATGCTTCAGGAAATGGAATTGGTGCTGTTCTAATGCAAGATGAAAGACCCATTGCTTTTGAAAGTCGTCCAATCAAGGGAAAGTTTTTAAGCAAAGCTATTTATGAGAAGGAAATGTTGGCAATACTCCATGCACTTAAGAAATGGCGACCCTACCTAATGGGAAGACACTTCAAGGTAAAAACGGATCATGATAGCCTTAAATACTTTTTAGAACAAAGATTATCCTCTGAAGAGCAACAAAAGTGGGTCACAAAGATGTTGGGTTATGACTTTGAAATCATCTACAAAAAAGGGAAGCAAAATGTGGTGGCAGATGCACTCTCAAGAAAGGATGAGGATGTGGAAGCATTGTTGTGTGCCATTTCTATTATCCAACCAGATTGGATAAACGAAGCAAGGGAGGAATGGAAGAATGACGAAGAAGTGTGGGCACTTATTCGAAAGCTACAACAAGATTCCAGTACGTCTGATACATTTAGCTGGAAAAATGATTCGTTATGGTACAAAGATCGCTTATACCTCTGTAAGAATTCCCAGCTAAAACAAAAGATTCTTATGGAATTGCACACTTCTCCCTTAGGAGGGCACTCAGGATTTTTAAAAACTTACCACAGGGTTAAGAAGGAATTTTTTTGGGATGGCCTTAAATCAGATATTCAAAAGTTTGTGGCAGAATGTTTGGTTTGCCAACAAAATAAAGTTGAAACAATTAAGACACCGGGTCTATTACAACCTTTATCCATTCCAAGCCAACGTTGGGAGGAGGTTTCAATGGATTTTATCACAGGTTTACCCAAGTCTGAGGGAAAGAGTGTCATCATGGTGGTAGTTGACAGACTTACCAAGTATGCACACTTTTGTGCATTATCACATCCATTTAAAGCCAGTACAGTTTCTACTGCATTTATGGAAACAATTCAAAAGCTACATGGAAACCCAAAGATTATTGTAAGTGACAGAGATCCCATTTTCACTGGAAATTTTTGGACAGAATTATTTTCTTGTCTTGGTACTCAGTTAGCTCATAGCTCATCTTATCATCCTCAATCTGATGGGCAAACTGAGATAGTAAACAAATGTTTGGAAGGATATCTTCGTTGCTTTGTATCTGATAAACAGACACAATGGGTCAAATGGTTGCCTCTGGCTGAATGGTGGTATAACACTTCCTTCCATACAGCAACAAAAATGACCCCATTTATGGCACTTTATGGGTATCAACCACCATCCATCACATCATATTTAAGAGAAAATTCTAAGGTTCAGGCAGTGGAACATCACATCGAACATCAACAACAAGTCCTCCAACTCTTAAAGGATAACCTCGTGTTGGCACAGAATAGAATGAAACAACAGGCAGATCAACATCGCAGTGAAAGAAGTTTTGATGTAGGTGATTGGGTATTCCTACGGCTACAACCATATAAGCAAATGTCCCTCAAGCAAGCTAAGAAGGATAATAAATTATCACCAAAGTATTATGGTCCGTACAAGGTGTTGCAAAAGATTGGTACTATGGCATACAAATTGGAGCTTCCTGCAGCTTCTCGATTGCACCCAGTTTTCCATGTTTCATGCTTAAAGAAGGTTATAGGTGACAAGCTCCCAGTTCAAACAATATTGCCAGAACTTGACGAAGAAGGAAAAATTATATTGGAACCGGAAGCAGTTATAGAAACAAGAACTCGACAGCTACGAAATCGATCAATTTCAGAGTATCTTATCAAGTGGAAGAACTTATCCGCTGAAGATTCCACATGGGAGGATGAGAATTTTATGCAGAAGTATCCTGAACTACTCAAGCGTTGAGGACAACACTTTTTTGAAGGAGAGGGGCATGTTGGGTCCCTATAATACTAGTGATTACCCCATTACTATTGTAGTTATACCCCTTATTTATATTGATGTACCCATGTAGTGCCCATATTGTTACAATTGTGCCCCATAGAATCCCTCTATTGTTATTGTTGTGCCCTACAATATTATTGTTATGTAGGCTGGATTGTATTGGACCCTTAGACTCCTATATATAGAAAGGAGGTTTTTTCATTTGTATCATCCAAGAATTGTTCATTTATGTAATGTAAAGGAGGTTGCCCCCTCGAAGAGGCTGAATTCTAAGGCGTGGATCTCTCTTTTCTATCTTTTTGTGAGCTGGTTTCATAACAGAGAAACTGAGAATATGCTCAGTTTCAATTGGTATTCAAGGATGACGATGAAGATGAGAAATAGCCAGGTCCAAAGAGGAGTCATTGTCCAACAAATGAAGCAGCGGTGGAGTTGCTACAATCATTCTCCAAGTGGGAGATTGTTGTGTGTGGAACATGATTGTTCAGAGGTCTTTGTTTCAGCCGGATGTATACCCCAGGAATTTTGTACACCCCTCCACACGGGGGTATGCGGGGGGGACTTTCCCCCCGTGGGGGCTAATCCCCCTCGGCTGGGGGGTCCGGGGGCTTGGGGGCAATGCCCCCGAAGCTAAAAACAGATGTAAAATTGCCTTGTAAAAGAATAGTAATTTATAGTCAATCTGGGCCGTTCATTAGGTGGATGATCTGACAGTAGAACTTATGTTTATTTTAGGGTTTTTTTCCTTAGAAGGCAACCCCTCTCTTTGTATGTGGGCATTGTATTGAGTCTATGTAATATATGTGTATTCTCCGAGCGAGAAACAGAGAAGTGAGACTATGAGAGAAAACATAGGATATTACAGCAGATCTATTGTAGGTTGTGTCTCTTCATTTTGCTGGATAATAGAAAGGAAGGATTGGTTGTTCGGGGTGGACGTAGCCCAATCTGGGTGAACCACGTATATCTGTGTCTCTCTTGTTTTATGCATTTTTTGTGTTTATATTTCTGCAATATTTTATGTGTTCCATTGCTCCGTAATATATAATTTTCTAACAATGAGAGGATCGATAGCTACTTGATGAAGCTGGGATTCACTGGGAGTGAAGTTGATCCTAACCCTTACTTTAAGGTTGAAGATAACAAACCTCTCATACTGGTGCTGTATGTGGATGACCTCTTTCTAATAGGTGCAGACCCTCTCATTCACAAATGTAAGAGGGAGTTGGCTTCTGAATTGTAAATGAAGGACCTAGGACCGATGCACTATTTCCTAGGACTTGAAGTCTTGCAGAAGCCAAGGGAAATTTTCCTATCTCAAGGAAAATATGTGGTGAAGATATTGGAAAGATTCGGTATGGTGGACTGCAAGCTTGTGACTACCTCGAGGATCTTAACTTTCAGAAGTTGTATGGTAGTGATGTCGGACCAGATTTGAGAAATGCCTCTAAGTTTCATAAACTCATTCGCGTTGATGTTCTTGGTGAACCTCCGTCTAGACATATGTTTTGTAGTAAGCATGGTGAGCTCATATTTGATTGAGTCTCACTGGATTGATGCCAAGAATCTTCTGAGATGTCTTCGAGGCACAATCTCTCATGGATTGAGATACACTGCCGGAAATATGAAACTGCATGATTATTCGAATACTGAGTGAGTAGGCAGTGTGGAGAGCACCTCTCAGTGCTGGTTCTCTTTGGAATCTGCCTCAATATCCTCGATGATCAGGAAGCAGAAATCGATGGCTCTAAGCACCGCCAAGGCGGCATACATTGTTGCTAGTATGGCCTCCTGTGAGGCAATCTAGTTGCGGAAGCTCCTCAATGAGTTGTTTGTACACATGATAAATACCACTGTGATTCTCTGTGACAACTAGAGGTGGGATTTGATTATAAAGGAATCTCGTATTTGATGATTGCCCCAGCAGATAAACATCAGATGCTGCCTTATCTGGGATATGGTAAGTCAATGAGCAAGGAGGCTCCATCACTTTGAGACTGATGTACAGGTCGCTGACATTTTGACAAAGCCCCGATGGAAAGATCAATATTGTGATTTTCCCGAATGACTTGGAGTCACTAAGAGACCCTTGTAAAAGGGTCCTGCATGTTGCATACATTGAGCTCTGGGAGCTCTAGGGGCTTGTGGTTCTCACTGGAACAACATACGACCACAGGGTGACTCACCCTTCCCTGGTGGTGCACATTGTGGGACAAGATGATTCACTCTCTTGTGGTACAGGATGACTCGCTCTCTTGTGGACAAGATGATTCGCTGTCCTGTGGACAAGATGATTCGCTCTGTTGTGGGACAAGATGATTCGCTCTCTTGTGGGACAAGATGATTCGATCTCATATGGACATGATGATTCGCTCTCTTGTGGACAAGATGATTCACTCTCTTGTGGGAGAGGATGACTCGCTCTCCTATGGACAGGATGATTCACTCTCGTGTGGACAAGATGATTTGCTCTCTTGTGAGACAAGATGATTCGCTCTCTTGTGGGACAAAATGATTCGCTCTCCTGTGGACAGGATAATTCTCTCTCCTGTGGACAAGATTATTCACTCTCTTATGTAGTAGGATGATTAGTTCTCCTGTGAGGTCTGGATGATGTGTTCTCCATGACAAAATGTAGCAGGATGATTTGTTCTCCTGTGAGGTCTGGATGATGCGTTCTCCATGACAATTGTAGCAGGATGATTAATTCTCCTGTGAGGACGGGATTGATTAAGTTCTCCTTTCAAGGCATCCTACCCATGCAGTCAGGGACTCATGGGAAGTACCTCTCATCTGATCAATGAGCAGGGAAATGAAATTAGGGACCATAGTAGTACCTATGGATGCATCATTGTATCTACCGTACTTCCTATGCTAGGATGACCTTCATTGATCTGGGATCAATGATACTGGTCTGGGACCAGTGGTAGGAGTGGTACCTACTATGACGCCAACTTTGGGTCAGTTGAGATTGGTCTGGGACCAATCGTAAGCACTCTGAGACTGACTTTGAGTCAGTGGAGGATGATACTGGTTTGGGACCAGTGGTAGGAGTTGTACTCACTATGACGCTGACTTCGGGTTGGTTGAGACTGGTCTGGGACCAGTGGTACATACTTTAAGACTGACTTTGAGTCAGTATGATGCATCCTCAATAATTTCTTCTTCTTCATAATTCAGACAAAATCAGAGCAAAACAAAATAAAGTAGAGCATAACAGAACTGAGCAGAGCAGTACAGATTAGTACAGGGCAGAACAGAACAAAGCAGAAAAATAAAGATCAGTATAGGGCAGAACAAGACAAAGCAGAATAGGCAGAATAGAGTAGAGCAGGGCAAGGGTCAAGCTGTACAGGGCAGTGCATTTGATGGATGAATAGTAGCGACCGACAGACAGATTGCAGATGGAGTTCTCCCTAGTTGAGAGGGAGTGTTAAAATTGGAAACTAGGGCCAAACTCCATGTGGGTCATCTTATTCATGGCTGATAATATTTTTATTAGATTCCTCTCATCGAGAGGTGTAGGATTGATCTAAATATCATCCGATTCCGATAAGTATTTATGGAGATATGAATTTATTTTGATTATGGAATAATTATCAAGCCTACCAACAACTCATGTAGGCTCAGAAGCCCAACAGTCGCATCTATTCAATTATCATTAGATGTGTATAAATATAGGAGGACTTTTCCTCATTTGGACTCACTCAACTCATCACATCTCTCTCTCTCTCAAGCACAGTAAAGAGGCTCTTCTCTCTTACACAGTTGGTGACTCTTCTCTCACACGTGTGGAAGGAAGCTGCTAAACCTAAAGCTGCAACTACAAATCCAAAGTTTGACCAGCATTGACCATCAGATCTCCTCCTCTGAACTGTGTTGTAGGTCCATCTGAACCTCCTCTGAAGGCCGCATTTTTTGGTGGTGGAATCAAGCCGATCCGACGGTTGGTTTGCGAGATATCGACTGCCCTAGTTTTGATGATGAAGCCGCTAATGTGATGCAGGAGCATCAAGACCATTTTTTCACTGTAAATATGTGGTTAAAGGGGGTGTGACACTTTTTAATATTTTATTAAATTAATTTGTTATTTTTAATAAAATAGGAGGAAGTGAGGATTTATGTAAATATCTTTTTATTAATAAAAGGATATGAGGAAATTTAATTAGTTGAAGGATTTTAGGGATAAAGATCTATCCTTTAGGGATGTTGAGAGATTTAGGGGTTTGTTGAGGAATTGAAGGGATTGAGCATTTAATTAAATGATTTTTTTTAATTGTATAATTAGAGAGGCCTTTTTGAGGAAAAAAGGACAGGAGAGATTGTGAGGAGTGAGTGTGAGAAGTTCTTCTGGGGAGCCTTCGGGCAGTTGTAAAAAGGGCCATAGATTGTATATCTGGCCACAATGTAAAGTCCTGTATAAATGGTTGTTTATGTGAATTGTCGCTGTCCCATATTCATTTATTGAAATATGTTCTGTAATCAATATTTGATGTCGGTCGTATGTGTTAATCTGGTTATGGCGTTTTCCTGTGCGCACTTAGCGTATGTGCTAACTCTTGATGCGTGGCATCATTAGTGTTATTATATCTGAATCGGTTGTTATGCAAGGGATTTGGTTGCAGATGTACTGAGAGCGAACCTGTTCTTATTAACCCTTGCGCCCCATCTTTGTTATGAGTGGAGCTGTCCGATGTGTGCACGTACGCGTGGATTGTGGAATGACTGGAGGTGTAAACAGCGATCACACGCTGTATTTTTAATGATAACTGCAGTTCGATTTTAATTGATGACAGGTTTAAAGCGTTGCGCTTTACCCAAGGTATTGCGGAGGTGGATCGTTGAACCACGTGTGCGAACGCTGCGTAAATTGTATCCAATTGGATTGATCGGTCGCCGAGTTGAAAATTGCGTTGACAGAAATATAAGAACGACGTTGTGTGAGAATACCTACAGTTGAATGAAAATATATTACAACAGAGGCTGCATTCCGGAGATTGGGAACGAATTGAGTCATCGTTTGGTCGGCGAATAGCGGAACCACGGAAATATTACCAGTATACATGTGAGTATGGCTTATATATTTTCCATTCAAAGTTCAGTGATATTAAAGCTCTGTCCATACATGTTTTCATAACCAGATCTGGGCGAGAATGGTGGATATCGTTTTTTTCAACCGCGCAGTTACTGTTCGCTGTTGATTCGCTTGGCTTCCATGTTATGAATGTGTAACGCTATTGACATAGCATATATACATATTATGATGTGTGAATCCCCAGACCCGTCGCAGGTGGACCGTCGAACAACGACACTATGAAGGTATTGACCACTGTACATACGAATAAATTAAGGCGGAACGAAAGTCACAGGTGGAGCCATCGTTGAACAGTGGGATTGGCGACGTATTAGAAGTCTGCATCTAATGTATCGGGTCCGTTCAAAAGACCTCTGTTCTTGTAATTGCATCAACCGGAGAAAAGTGGAATCGGCTTTATGATTCCACATATAATTGCACATGTAATTCCGTTCCTTGTCTGGCGTTTGCAATTTATGCATCTGCGTTATGGAGAAGCAGAGTTATGTATGGGCCTTATCGATGGTAAGCGATGCATGTGTTCCGATGCCCATATTTTGTTTAAAGTAAAGGCGATATAATTATACCCTCGAACTTTTGTTTAGAAGCCAGACCTTAACCAGCGCCGGTACCAAAGATTTGCTGTGGTAAGTGGATATGCGCATGGCCATGGTTCTTTAAGAGTTCCGCAAGAGCATTGTGTGTAAACGAGTATGGGTATCATAGCCCGTGTGTAAAAATTCAAGCATGGTTTTTTTTAGTCATGAGATTACAACGATTGAAGTAAGCTTTCAAATTTTCAAGTGTACACCCTGGAGTGTGTTGAGGTGCATGTTTTATGTGCACGGTTATAGAGGATCCTGGTAGGAGTGGCCTGGGAGTGGCCTGGGCATCATAATGCTGATGCTGCTGATCTAGGGTTTGATACTACTGATACAAATCGGGTTTTTGTCCTAGTTCTCTCTGCTGAATTATTGAAGATAAAAGAAGATTTGATCAAAGGGTTTTTCCATATTGGGGTTTGTCCCTGGCTAGCTGCCATATCTTGTGTCTCTTGTCTTGGCTTGTTTTTTGTTAATCGTTTAATGTTCTATTTGCACTTTACCTATGCACATGTGATTGCTAATTTGTGAATAATAATAAGAAAGAGAAGTAAATTGCTCTAAACATAGAACATACCATAAATTAACAGTAAGCCTATGGGCTAAGTAAAGGGAGGAGGCCACTGATATCAAATATAAAGCCTGAGAGACAGAGATCTCAATCTATAATCATTGTTTACATTTATAATCAACTCAATTATGAGTTCGAGTGCATGTTTCGAGTGTTTAGTTATAGTGAATCGAAATTCTGTAATACATGTGTGCAAGCAAAGTTCGACGGAACACGGAGGAGAAGAATGAGCCAGAGGTTCGTAATGAATCTTTGAATCCATTCGAAGGATCAAGTAAGGTCCAAGAGTCAGTGATTTGTGAATCACAGAAGTCAAGTTCAGGAGGGAGTCGCAGCGGAACAACGAAGGATGAAGAACCTTTGAAGAACCCTGAAACCATAGAAACTTGAAGAAATGGCGTAAAACTTAAGTGAAGCGGAAGAGCGGAGAAGTGAAGTATGGTTGCACAACAGCCATTGGATCTTTAAGATCAACGGCCAGGATTAACATCGCATCGGCGAAACCATCGTAAGGATATTGGAATGGGCCTTCGAATCGGAGTGATCACGATCACGCGATTAAGTGTGGACCATCGGATCGAGATTCAGATCGACGGTCCAGATCTAATCACTAATCGCATATCGAAGTAGTCAAGGGACAGTGCGATGGCAGAATATGGAACGTCGATATGCGATGGCCGAAATACCGATGAAGCGACATGCCGATAGCGATAAAGTCGATCGACGATCGGAGATCGGGCTTATCGGAGTTCGAAGGAGCAGCGCTGTGGAGCGACTAAAGGTGCGGACCCAACGATTTTATAGAAGCGGGTGTATAAGATTTGAGATCCGCTTATGTGTTTCGGAGCAGGATTTCGTGTAATTCCCATGTATTCTTGTATTGCGTTAAAGTGTTATGCCGAGTCTTTTAAGGCTTAAGCATTATTCAAATGCTTCCAATAGTCGCATATCGGAGGGGAAGGGGTGATGAGGCGTATATGTGGTGTGACGCGGAGGAGTGATACTGTGATTCCAATAAAGGTAACCTCGAGATTTGTGCAAAAGCCGTACCAAGGCAGAAAAGGTGTGTTTGCATATATTTCTTTTGTAAATGAATTATAAAGGATTAAGTGTAGGATGGAAGGTTTATTGTGTTAAAATATATGTAACCAATGTTAAGAGGGCAAGGTTATATATATATATGCGGTTAAAGGGTTAACAAAGGGTTAATAAAGGTTAATGAAGGGTGAATGAGTTCTGATAGGATGTGTTATAAGGAAAGGTTAAATAAAGTCATATATGAAGGCTTGAGGGGTGATTAAGTCCCGATAAGTGTATATGGACTAGACGGTTAACCTATGTTGGCATTAGTAAATCATTCCACATAGGAATTGATTAAAGGGGGCCTAAAACCTTAGAAAATGAAGATTTGACTCCTTAGAGAGTTAAAATTCCTGGGATTAATGTGGTTATGCATTTTATATGCATATTGTGGTTGTAAACAGGGGTAACCCTCCATCATTTGGTATTAGAGCAGAATTGTGATTGAAACAATTGGTGTTAAAACAAAACAAAGAAGTTCTATGTGAAAGAATTGAGAACAAAGTTATGTGAAGGCAAGGAAGGATCAGATTCTAATCTGACAGAAAGTAGGCACATAGAGGTGATGTGTAGCAGAATTTGCAGATGCAAGAAATAGAGGACAATCCATTCAAGGTATAGGTGGAATGGTGAAACAAGATCATGCTGAGATCTTGAAGGTGAGGTCATATGTTATATTTCGATTTGAGAATGTGTTTTTATACATTGATATGCAGGTGACAGCATAAGAAGGTGTGAAGGTTGCAGCAATCTAGAGCAAGGAGTGCTCAATTGGTTCCAAAGGAAAGAACCAGAGAGATGCTAAAAGACTGACCTCAAAGGCGAGAAGCTTAGTGAGGCATATGTACCAAGAAGGATACTTGTTACTGCAGAGGGATTGTTACAGATCATAAAGGAAATTCCACAGAGGATGTGGGTAGAACTGCTAAGGGATGAAGGAAGCTGGTAAGACTTTCTAAGTGAAAGAAGAGGTGGTCAGAACCAAGTATTTCATTGTGATTGAAATACAAGAGGACAGTTGTGTTCTTGAGAAGTGTAGATGATTTGAAGCCTAGAAGGAGCAGAGAGAAGTGCTCAAATGAGGTTCCAGAGATAGAGAACCAAGGGCTTGCCAAAAGACCAAGTACAGAGTAAAGCTTGTTGAGGTAAGTTGCAACAAGGAGGACTTATTGTTGCAGAGGCTTTGATGCATCTCATAGTGAGTGAGTGAGGAGCTCATGAAGATAGAGAAGAAGAATATGGCTATTGATAGTCATAGTAGAGGTTCTGAGGAAGACCACAGCAGAAGAAAGAGGATGCCAAGGAAAATGGAAAGAGGATGAGTCAAGAGTAAATTGACAAAGAGATTGCAGAGTTAAAAGAACAACTCGATGCATTAAGGAGAATACTTGAGGAAAGCCATAGACTAGATTAGGTCTTGAGGAAGAATCCAGTGAAGTGGCATAAGTTGCAGAGAAGGCTACAGCAGAGGCAAGTAAGGTGGCTGATGGAAGAACTCAAAGAAGCTGAGTTGGAAATGAAATTGGAAGTGTCCATTTGTGACACAAAACAAGGTGAAGTTCTGGGAGAAGATGAAGACTTGAAGAGTGAAAATTAAAGTGAGGCCAAAGGGTCACATGGTTTTAAATTTGACAATTTGTGTATGTTTGCGGGTGAAACATGTAAAGGAGGACAATTTGTTGATATTGACATAAAGGAGGAAGAAGACAAGCAGAATCTAAATTCTGTTCTGGAAGAAGATGAGATAGATAGGTCTTATATATAGTTGGGGAAAGATATCAAGCAACCAAGTGAAGGGCTTGAGGAGATTGAAGAGGAGACCATCGAATAATTTATGAATCATAAGAAGGATTTAGAACAACAAGGAGATATGATGGTTGAAACATCAAGTGGGACCACAGGGTCTAATGTTTTTAAGACTGATAGTTTGTCTGTGGATGCAGAACAAATAAAGGAGAATATTAATGCAGATGATGAGACAAGTATAGCTCTCGGAGAAGGTAAGCAACAAGAGATTAAAGGCAAACTTGAAGAAGAGACTATGTTAGCTGAAAACATAGTAAAGGATCATCAATTCACTATGATGATAGGCACATTGGAAATAGCCATGGAAACTGTTGAGACAGTTAGTAAGAAAGAAGGACATCTACTGAAAGATGTTAAGAAGGAAGAACCCTATGCAAAGGATTTAACCTTGGGAGAAGGAACACTAACAAAGGAGTTTTTTGCAGAGGATGAGCAATCTTTTGAAACTGTCAAAAGTATGGAAGAGTATCTTTCAGAAGATAAAAACTCTGAAGTAAAGGAGGATGGAGAATGTCTCTTAAATGAGAGAAGCAGTGATTTATTGTAGCAGAAAGAACTTAATAATGCATTGATATTTGAAACTGTGACAACACAGGAAGAATTTCTTGTGAAAGAAGGAGATGAAATTCAGTCTAAAGAGTTGATATGTGAAGCAACAGTTGAGATTGTTGAACCTTGTGATTTTCAAATTGATAATTTGTTTATAAATGTAGGAATTATAAGTGATGATGAAGTACTTATGAAGTATCACAAAGAAATTGCATTGTTGGAATATTTGCTGGAAAATTCAGAGTATGACAGTGTGATTGCAGAAGAAGGAGTTCACTACAGTGGACAAGAGCAGGAAGACATCATTAGAGAAGATGATGTGGGGGAGAGACTAGTTGACAGTCTCATGAATTCTTTTGAGAATTCAAAACAGCATACTAATGTGCTGACAGAGGAGAAAGAAACAGAGCAGCAAACTGAATTGTTGCCAAAGGAAGATAAGGCACAAAAGCCTTATGTTTTTTATTTTAACAAGTGTTTTGTGAGTGCAGGTTTTGTTGCAGATGCTAAAGGAAATTTGGCACAGATGAGCAGCCAAATAAAGATGAAAGAAGAAGATTCTGTGGAAGAATTCAATCCATGGAACAAAGATGCTCAATTGTTGGAGAGAATGCTGGAAAGTCATGATTCAGTGCAAACAAAAATAATCATGAAAGAGGGTAAGGATGAAAGGGAGGCAGCAAGAATAACATAACAAGTAAGAATGAGAGGAAGAGTAAGAGTAAGTGATAGCATTCGACAACTCCAAGAAGAAGAATAGCATATTGAAGAGTTGGTGGACAGCAACAACAACCTGAAACAAAGAGAAAGAGGTAGAAGTAAGTGGCAAAGTATAGACCAGTCCAAGGATGTATTAGAGATGGAGATTGAAGAATTATGGCAGCTAATGATGAAACAGGCCATAGGGAGGAAAATGGTAGCAGCAGGAAACATGATCAATCAGAATTTGAACCTGATTTTGACATACAGTAGCAACAAAGGTGCAGAGCTTTTAGACAGTTACAAACTAAAGTTTGGGACCATGGAGGTTTTCTATCAACACATGAAGACACATGATCAGGAGATCATGAATATTTTCTACTTTGGGAGTCTGATGCAGGAGCATTCAACCCAAGGAAAATCATTGTATTTTAGTAGACATAGGGGGGTCATGTGTTTTAAGGAAGTTGGTTTCCTAAGTCTCAAATTAATGTAATATTTAGGCTTTTAAGTGATTAGAATATGAATTAATTAGACGTGTGAGGATGTTTGTAAATGCTCCCGAATAAGGAGAACATGAGTGGTTAATAATGACAAGAGAGTTAGAAGTCAATTATAACTCTAAAGGTAGTTTTACGATTCGAGGAACTAGAGAGAGTTCTTAGGAATT
Organism: Pinus tabuliformis; assembly: GCA_031772625.1. Taxonomy (NCBI): domain Eukaryota; kingdom Viridiplantae; phylum Streptophyta; class Pinopsida; order Pinales; family Pinaceae; genus Pinus; species Pinus tabuliformis. The sequence continues at coordinate 209,452,975 of CM062812.1, read as the reverse complement.
AATTGAAGTTAGAAGTGGACATAGAGGAAATTTAGGAGTCAATTCAGTAGATCTAGGATTTGAATCAGAATTAGTTCAACAAAACCTTTCGGGTATAAATGTAAGCCTACAGGCAGAGTAAAGAGAGGAGGCCAATGATATCGAAGATCGGGCCTGAGAGACAAAGATCTCATTCTGTAATCATTGTTTATATTTATAATCAACTCAATTCTAAGTTCGAATGTGTGTTTCGAGTGTTGAGTTATAGTGAATGGGAATTCTATAATACGTGTGCCGGCAGACTTCGCGGAACACAGAGGAGAAGAACGAGCCAGAGGTTCGTTATGGATCTTTGAATCCATTTGAAGGATCAAGTAAGGTCCAAGAGTCAGTGATTTGTGAATCACAGAAGTCAAGTTCAGAAGGGAGTCGCAACGGAATAGCGAAGGACGAAGAACCTTTGAAGAACCCCGAAACCATAGAAACCTGAAGAAATGGCGTAAAACTTAAGTGAAGCGGAAGAGCGGAGAAGTGAAGTATGGTTGCATAGCAGTCGTTGGCTCTTTAATATCAACGGCCATGATTAACATTGCATCGACGAAACCATCCTAAGGATATCAGAATGGGCCTTCGAATTGGAGTGATCTCAATCACGTGATTACGTGTGGACCATCAGATCGAGATTCAGATCGATGATCCAAATCTAATCGCTAATCGCATATCGGAGTAATCAAGGGACAGTGCGATGGTGGAATATGGAACGCCGATATGCGATGGCCGAAATACCGATGAAGCGACATGCCGATAGCGATAAAGCCAATCAGCGATCAGAGATCAGGCTTATCAGAGTTCGGAGGAGCAGCACTGTGGAGTGACTAAAGGTGCAGACCCGACGATTTTATAGAAGCGGGTGTATAAGATTTGAGATCCGCTTATGTGTTTCGGAGTAGGATTTCATGTAATTCCTGTGTATTCCTGTATTGTGTTAAAGTGTTGTGCCGAGTCTTTTAAGGCTTAAGCATTATTCAAACGCTTCCAATAGTCGCATATCAGAGGGGAAGGGGTGATGAGGCATATACATGGCGTGCCGCGGAGGAGCGATACCCCAATTTCGATAAGGTAACCTCGGGATCTGTGCAGAGGCCATACCAAGGCGGAAAGGTGTGTTTGCATATATTTCCTTTGTAAATGAATTATAAAGGATTAAGCACAGGATGGAAGGTTTTATGTGTTAAAATATATGTAACCAATGTTAAGAGGGGAAGGTTATATATATATATATATATATATATATATATATATATAGATATATATATATATATATATATATATAGATATATATATATATATATATATATATATATATATATATATATATATATATATATATATATATATATATATATATATATATATATATATGCGGTTAAAGGGTTAGCGAAGGGTTAATAAAGGTTAATGAAGGGCGAATGAGTTCCGATAGGATGGGTTATAAGGAAAGGTTAAATAAAGTCATATATGAAGGCTTGAGGGGTGATTAAGTCCTGATAAGTGTATATGGACTGGGGGTTAACCTATGTTGGCATTAGTAAATCATTCCGTATAGGAATTGATTAAGGGGGGCCTAAAACCTTAGAAAATGAAGATTTGACTCCTTAGAGAGTTAAAATTCCTGGGATTAATGTGGTTATGCATTTTTTATGCATACTGTGGGTGTAAATGGGGGTAACCCTCCATCAGAGTACCCCATATATTTTTTATCACAATCTTGAAGGGATACCATATGCTTACCATATAAGTTCACCCTTCGAATTAATCCATCCTAGTAAGTTTTGCGAGCCCTAAGAAGGAGAAACTCGATCTCGACATGGTGACAAGTCCTGCATTGTTTTAAGTTTAACGAGTCTGACAGAGGTGAAACTTAGCATATTTTTCATGTTTAGATAATTTTAAAAAGAAGTGAAAAAGAAAAATCCAAAGGTCCATTTTCATAAGTCGTCTCTTGAACTTGAAAAGGTAGAAAACAATATCCAAGAGAACCTCTTAGCCATGGTTGACTAAGGTATTCCTTTTTCGTACAATAGTCTATCTGAGTCCAGAAAAGGGTTAAACTTATACTGAGTAGACGTCATTTCATTTACTTTTACAAGTTTGAATCAACAAGTACTCAACAATCTTTTCACATTTTTAGAGTCTGAAAAGAGCTGAAAGAGGACTCCTCCTAGAGGAACGAGTGGTATAAAAGGATAGAAACTGGTTCCAGACATGATGGAACTTCTCAAAACATGTAAAGGTCAAGAGGAACCTAGCTCACTCTAATGCTAATCACTCAATCCTTGGAGATGGCTTTGAATATTTAGCTCCAGGCCTCGCTCCTTAAGTGTTCTTCACGTCTGGGTACCTGCAAGGAAGATCAGAGTACTATGCAAGATACAAGAGCATATATGGCATACATCAAACACAAACTACTTAACAGATCAAGGAAAATTAAGCTAATAGCATAAAAATTTACACAATTATGGAAAGTGAACATCAGATGTATATATTAACAAGCTAAAAAGGGAAGCATAAAACATATGCCTTAATGTTGGAGACCTCTTTTTGGTGGATGTCCAAGTCCAAGAGAAAAAAAATTCAAGCACTCCTTCTCTAAGATAGAACGGGTAGCATGTAAGCATAATCTCAAATGCAGCAATTAATGACCAACCATTTGGGAATGGAAGGGAGTGAATTTATAGGAATGGAGAGGGAGTTAGGGACCTACAAAAGAGGGAGGAAGGTCCACATCTCAAGGGGAAATCTCTTGATGATAAGATCAAGATGTCCAAATGAGAGAGCTCGGCCATATCAACAACAACCAATATCCATCTCGTTATTCTTGAAGGTTCTAGAGGGCGAAGATTCTCCTCCAATTTGGGAAAACTTACCAGAAGAGGTCCATCTCAGGTTTTCCAATGAAAACCCGCACTAGAAGTGTGAGTGTATAACTGAGCAACCTGCCATCAGCACGGGAAGGTAGTGGAGAAAAACGTGTTGATGCCAAAAATTAGGTTTTTAGGCAACCTTTTTTAGAATGGATTTAGGGCAATTTTCCATTAAAGCTTCGGGGAGGCTTTGGTATGTATATCATGATGGATACACTGCACAATAGTCAATTTTTTGGCACTTCATACGTATGACAAAATATTGTGTAACAAATGCCCCCTAAAGCATGAAGGCAGAACAGGGAGTGATGGCTAAGATGTTTTACAAGTCATTGCAAGGATGAGAACAACGCCGTCAAGACACCTGCAAATCAAGCATATAGACATACATATACATATCTGACATATCTAATGATCATGCCTAATGATACATGAATAGGAATCTAATAATATATGAATCCACGGTATGGACACAACCATCCGAATAGGAGGGATCATGTGCAAAGATTCTCGGTATGGTCACAACCATCCGAATAAAAATGATCGTGAATATGGACCCACGATATGGTAGCAACCATTCGTCCAGAGGAAACATGTGTACAATCATGAATAACTCATAACTCCACGCAACCTAGATTTTATCAAACGAAATCTAGGGTCTTGTGCTCCATCTTGACCCGATCAATCTACAAATTCTGACCATGTGAATAGATGTGTCGAAGTCAAACATGATAGAAAACCACCTGATTACCGATCAATGATGTAAACTATTAACAGGCACGAGAGAAACCACCAATAATGACAATGGCTCTCAAGGTACAATCAGCACAATCCATGAATGTGAATAATGAAGCTGAAGTTGAACACCCGTGGAATCATTCAATCGAAGGTCAATGATGTAAACATGTTGTCGAATGTGAAGAACTTGCCATTGAGCCATGAAAGATCCAGGTACTAGAAGGGAGTTTCTAAATCATCTTCTTGCATAATGAGATGAAGTCAAAAGGAAGTGATCCATCGAATGAGGGCTATAATGAATCCCACATCATCAACACAAAAAAAAAGGATGTAGTAGAGTAGATAAGTGTGATCCAAGAATGTGGCAGAAAGTTAGACATTGTATAGGCAGTAAAGAACTACAGATAGGACTTCTCCTGAACATATCGGCGACACAAATCCGTAGTTTGGCAGCATTTGACTCAACATAGGATCAGAGGTCATGATGATGAAGTGGTATAATCAGATGAGAGGCAAAATGGATTTCCCAAACCCAGGTAGGCAGGTGACCAAGTGAGGATGTCCCAAACTCGAAACGAGCAATAGATGAGTGTCATGTTCAAGAGTGACATGTTTCCTTTACAGAATACAAGAGATGATTGCTTTCACTTTTTTCCCCATCATTTCTCAAGAGTACCCCATATATTTGTTATCGCAAGCTTGAAGGGGATAGCATATACTTCCCATATAATTTCACACTTCGGATGAATCCATCCTAGTAAGTTTTACGAGCCCTAGGAAGGATGATGACGAGTCTTGCGTCGTTTTAAGTTTAAAAAGTCTGACAGAGGTGAAACTCGACATATTTTTCATGTTTAGAGAGTTTGAAAATGAAGCGAAAAAGAAAACTCCAATGGTCCCTTTTCGTAAATCGTTTCTTGAACCAGAAAAGGTAGAAAATAATATCCAAGAGAACCTCTTAGCCATGGTTGACTAAGGTATTCTTTTTTCGAACAATAGTCTATCTCAATCCGGAAAAGGGTTAAACTTATATTGAGAAGACATCATTTCATTTAATTTTATGAGTTCGAAACGACAAGTACTCGACAATCTTTTCACATTTTTGGAGTCTGAAAAGATTTGAAAGAGGACTCCTCACAGAGGAATGAGTGGTATAAAAGGATAGCAACTGGTTCCGGTCATGATAGAATTTCTAAAAACATGGTCAAGAGGCTGACTAATAATACCACTCATCATAGATGTTCCCTAGGCAAAGGGTAAAACAACCAGGTGAAAGCATGTGATCGTCCAAAGAGATAGTGATGATGGAATGAAAAAACGAAGGCTCATCTAACAAAACAGGTTGATAAAATGGAAATCACAATAGGTAAAAAGGGAAATGATTTAATTTTTACACAAGCTTGAAACATGGGAAACTATGCTTGAGTATACTTGAGGATGGTTTCATTTTTTCATAAGCTTGAAACATGGGAAACTATGCTTGAGTATACTTGAGGTTGGTTTCATTTTTTCAGAAGCTTGAAACATGGGAAACTATGCTTGGGTTTGATTTCATTTTTACATAAGCTTGAAACAAAGATAAACTATGCTTGAGGTAAGTTTGCATGCCCCTAGCATAATGACTCAATTTGAGGTACATTCCCCCCAAGCTTCATTTCATTCACCTAAGTAGACTATTGGTTACTAACAAGTGGATGGAATGAAGGTTTACTTACAAGATCAAGTGAAAGATTCGACTGGGATTTTATGAGATCTAATCAAAGACTCAAATTGGAAGGGATTTGTTTCATTTTTAACGAGCTTCACACTAGAAAAGAACCATGCTCATGACACCTTGTTTCATTTTTTATTGAGCTTGACACGGGAAAAGAACTCTTCTCATGGGAACTTATTTCATTTTTTAATGAGGTTGACATAGTAAAAGAACTATCCTCATGGTCCTTGTTTCATTTTTTAACAAGCTTGACACAAGACAAGGAACTCTACTCCAAATACCTTGATCATAGACCAAAAGAGGCCATGGCTTCCAAGAGGTTCTCATCAGATGGGAGAACAACATTCTAGAAGGGATACATGTCCAGGGATCCAAATGAAAAATTAGGCTCCAATGCCCCCAATACATGATGTATTACATCACCTACTAAATCATCAATATATGTGGGCATGGAACAGGTGGCCACATAATTAACCTGTGGCGGGGGTGATACCTCTTGCACATAAGAACCATTTAGGGATGATGGTTGATTTGGATTTGATTCAGGACCAATGAATGCAAGCTGATCAATGGTCATAATTCTTCCTTCATGTGGGAAACACATCACATGAAAGAGAGAAGAGAGAAGAGCTCAAATGACATAAACATAGTCACGACCAAGGAGTATATAAAAATATAAAGGGCCTTGGAAAATCATCATGTCTATATAGACAATCTTTCCTCCCAAAGTAATATGTAACTTAGGAAGGATCCCTAACAGTTGATTGGTTCCTTTGTTAAAGCTAACATATTCTAGGTGACAGGGACAAGTTGAGGAGAACCTAAAGCTTGCCAAGCAGTTGAGGATAGAATTCTAATTGATGTGCCTTCACCTATGACTATGCTAGTTACGGCCATATTGTAAGCATGTACTGTAATCTAGAAAGGCACACAAGACGGAAGACACTATCCTACCAGTTAACTCCAACCAAAAGAAGTGACTAAACTACTTGGAGGGGGTGTCGTAGGAATGTGAGAGCTTCCCTCTTGCTCTATGGGAACATGATAGTTACTCTCATGCAGCTCGGGAATGGGAGCATTTCTCTCCAATTCATTTGAAATTGAAGAAACCAGAAGAACCTGAGCAGTACGAGGTTCACTCTCTACCAGAAACGTACGGTTAACTGAAGGTAGAGTTAAGTCTACCATTTTCTCAACCAATGATTGGTCGAGAATGGACTCACGAGACTTAATTTCAGAGAGAACAGGGCTGACCAAAGATGGCTTTTGATCAATCACTTGATCAACCAGCGAAGGGTCAGGGGACAACTTCTAATAACCAATCGGAAGACAAGGCTGGGAAGCAGTAAGGTTTTCCAACTCTTTGGAAGCTTCATCCATAAGAGGACAAAGGTGAATGGGATGATTACCTTCACGCAACTTATAGCGAAATTTGACTTTTCCCTTTTACCCATGGACCTTATTATTACTAGTTGAAGGTTTATCACCAGCATGATCTCTAGAAGCCGATGAAAAAGGTTGATGTGAACCCGTGGACCACACTTCTAAGACCTTGGGAATTCCAAGAAAATTTCGAAGAAGGTGGTCACCCTTACATAACATGCAAGGGAATTTTACTTTCCGGGGCTAGTTGGAAGATTTTTCTACATCAGTCGCATCCGTAGAAATGGATGCTTGGTTGCCGCCTTGCTTATTTTTCTTCTTATTCTTTATCCTCTTATTCTTATTATTAGCTTCTTGGCTACTAGCATCTAGAATTTCACCAGGCGAAGAGGAAGAACGAGGTGAAGAAATAGGTCAAGAAGGTGAGGGGTCAACTTTAGGATCAACATGAGGTTGATGTTGTTCATGTGGAGGAGAAATCAGTTGAAAAGAAGTTTGGACACTCGAAATCGCCCAGGTCGAAAATAACCAAACTGGCAGACCAATGGTCAATCCAAGAAGGGACAACGTTTCCATATAAGGAGCACCAATATTTCCAAAAGAAGGAAAAGGAATAGGATTCTCGTGAGAGGGGTTTCCTTGACTGGTAGACTCAGAAAATGTTTCCATTAGTATCAACCTAACATCTACTAAGGAGTATTTCCACAGGAAGGATATTTTTCCGCGGTCAATTAATTTTAGAAATTAACAACAAATAAATCAAAAGGGGTAACTACACAAAATGGTTTACCAAGTATCTGTGAACCATAATATACACCTTAGCTGAAACCAAGGACTTAACGTACGATGACCAATCTCCTTGAATGTTGTGTTCGGTGTATGACGTCTACAAGGTGGTTGACTCGGATACCTGTGGCTAAAGGATAAAAACCTAGTGGGGTCTCCCAATATATACTCGATGGTATGGGGAGCACAAGTTTGTGTTAGTGTTGCCTAATGCATAACTGTTCGGCGAGAGCATTCTCGTATACTTTCCATACTAGAGTGCCTCTAATATACCTGAGAGTACTGGAGAAACTCCTATATACTTCCATACTGGAATGGGATTTCACCCCCAGGACACAATGTAGGCAGTTAATGATAGTTGCTAGGTTTATGGACGTTGAATCACGTCTCTAGCCTAGACCTCTAAATGTTTGAATTAAGTTCCAAATACTCAGGTTAATTTAGTAAATTTTAATGTTGTTCTTGAAATATGTTTCAATTTTGGGCCCAAAACAATGTCACCGAACACCTAAGATGCAACTATATGAGAAAAGGAAAACTTTCCATTTCAATGAAAACTAGACTAATCAAGGGACGAAAATTCAATAAATTAATGCATCAAGCAAAATACTTTTCACTAGCTTTCATTTTTGTCATCCAAATGCAATGCCAAAAGTAAAAATGATTTTCACTTTTCACTATACTAAATGCAACTAATTGGGAAGAAAAATGATTTTACTTTACTAAGATGCACTTATATGAATTATGCTTTTCTTTTCATTTTGAATTATTTGATGCACCTAATACAGTCTTTAGCTTTCAATCACTGAAAAATGTGATCTATTTTTAATGCAACTAATCTAATACATTTTCACAAAGAGTAAATTTTGAAAGACAAGCTAAAACAAATGCAAAATGATGGTTTCAAGGATTTCCACAGAAAACAACACTTAATCAATCAGCAAAACCAGCATCTCAATGAAACCAAGAAGCAGTAAGCGATGACCAATTGACTAGAAACCCTAGAACTCAATCAGATTTCACTTCAAAGCCAATGAGACAATTTTTGCAAATTAATCAAGACAATCAATGAAAAACATTGACAAATCCAAGCATACAGGATGGGAAAAGACCTCAGGGGCCAAGACACGTTGGACTTTGATAGAGAAACCCTAAAAAGTATCACATTCAAGGATCATCGCTACTTTATATAGGAAAACTCATGCTAAAAGGGTCATCAATGCTAATTTTCATAGCAAAACTCGTGCTATCAGTGCTACTTTTCATAGCAAAACCCATGCTAGTCTTTAGCGCAGGTAAAGAGTGTAAGACAGGGTTTCCAAAGCAACTGTACGGGTAAAAAAGGGTGCTACCAGCATGACTGTCACTGATAAATATCGCGTTGAGGTAGGAATATGGGAAAAACAAAAAAGATTTTACGAACACTCCAAACTTAGCACTCTAAGGTTAACAATCAATGATTGTGCAGACCTATACAGACTCAAACTAAATAAGAAATCGATGGTCGGTCAAACTAATCAAGAGATCAATTGAGAAAAGAGGATGAAAAGGCTATAGATTCCCCAGTGGAGTCACCATTTTCTTGTGAAAGCAAATACCCTCTGCGGACAGAGGTGGTCCCTCTAGCCCAATGAGTGGGTCTAACAATAAATTTAACAAACTAACATACACTTTCCTAGCTTATGTTCGAAAAATACAGAGAGAAGGAGGAACCTACCTCGCTTTGATGTTAATTGCTCGATCCTTGGAGATGGCTTTGAATCTTTCGCTCCAGGCGTCGCTCAGTTGTTCTTCACATTCGGGTACCTGCAAGGAAGTTCAAAGTACTATGAAAGATACAAGAGCATATATGGCATACATCAAACATAAACTACTTAATAGGTCAAGGAAAATTAAGCTAACAGCATAAACATTTACACAATTATGGAAATTGAACATTAGATGTATGTATTAATAAGCTAAAAAGGGAAGCATACAACCTATGCCTTGATGTTGGAGACCTCCTTTTGGTGGATGTCCAAGTCCAAGAAAAGACTTTTCAAGCACTCCTTCTCCAAGCTAGAATGGGTAGCATGTAAGCATAATCTCAGCATAGGGATGCAACAATCAATGACCAACCATTTGGGGATGGAATGGAGTTAATTATATGAATGGAGAGGGAGTTAGGGATCTACAAAAGAGGGAGGAAGGTCCACATCTCAAGGGGAAGCCCATGATGATAAGATTAAGATGTCCAATTGAGAAAGCTCGACCATATCAACGAAAACCAATATCTAGCAAGCTTCTCCTCCAATTTGGGAAAACCTGCCAGAAGAGGTCCATCACGGTTTTTCCTATGAAAACCTGCACTAGCAGCGCAAGTGTATAACTGAGAAACCTTGCATCAGCACAGGCAGGCAGTGGAGCAAAATGCATTGATGCCAAAAATTAGGTTTCTAGGAAACCTTCTTCATAATGGATTTAGGGCAATGTTCCTTCGATCCTTCAGGGAGGCTTTGGTCTGTATATCATGATGGATATGTTGTAGAGTAGTCAAAGTTTTGGCACTTCAGGAGATGGATAGGAAGTGAACAGGAGGTGTGACAAAATACTGTGTAACACATGGAATTCTCACATACTACACAAAAAATGTTATAGTTCACAATCATTTCACTTATACACGAAACCAAATTGAATCAACAATTGCAATATTCCATGTTGAAAAAAAAAACATTACACTTTCAAATTTATACATTGCACCAAATACAAGCACTGAAGAAATAATTAATTTCATCAAGTTCATTTTAGAGAACACATGCAACAACTACCCAATTGTGCTTGTTGATGATTTCAATTTGGACATGTTGCAAAATAGCCATCAGCAAAGAAAACTACTTTCGTTTATGCAAAGTAATGGCTTCAATTTTCATACAAAAAAGCAACAAGTGACTATGGTTCAATGCTAGACCACTTTTGGACAAACCTTTCAGTTAGTATTGTTTCTTTCCATGTCTTCGATGCTTATTGGACAAATCATCATACAATTTGTCTTACCATATCTTTGTTGTTGGCTTGAGTCATTTTTCCAATGTTCATGTCCTATAATTTCATTGTTCACTTGTCACAATACTTGTCACATTTGCAATTGTCTGCCTTAGACATATGCTTTGATTTGCAAGCATTGAAAAACAAAGGAGTCACATACAACAACAAACAACAAAACAACAAAAAAATGCAAATATCAAATTCATGTAAGTCTTTGAACCATCAACATAAATTTGTTCAGTTTGCCTTCCATAACTATAATTTTTTATGTCATAGTTACCATGGAATTTACGAATTTTGGCTTTCACTTTGTGACATTTTGTTTTATATATTGAATACCATTATTTGGTTTAGTTTCTAGTTCATGTTTCATTGTTTCTTGTCCAACTGCCTTTGAAAAAAGAAAAAGAAAAAAATGTTTTTGTAGCCATAGTGATTCTTAATAACACATTCCAAAAATGACCTTTATGTGTAATTATCAATGAAATCTATAAACTATTTTTTTGTTGTAACTTATTCACATTTACTACATAGAAACCAACAACGACTAATAGTAGTGTAAATAAATAATACATAAACAAAACAAAACAGAAATTAGCTATTGTCCATACAAAGCCATGCTCATTTTACTTTTTGTTAATTTCCTTTGTTCAATTCGCTATTTTCTCTACATATCCAAATTTTGTTTTCCTTGCATTCTATTTTCACAAAATTATATATATATATATATATATATATATATATATATATATATATATATATAGATATATATATATCTCTCTCTCTCTCTCTCTCTCACTGTAGAGCATACATTGTTTTAAAGGTTCTCTATACACTTGTTTCAGACTTAACCACTTGGACTTCTGTTTTATGGAAGCAATTGGTCGAGTCATTTGCAACAACATCATGGAAACAAATAGCTCTAGCAAACAAGAATTTGAAAGATAAATCGTGGAAGATGAGAATCCAAAGAGGTTAGATTTGTGTTGCACTGGATATCTATATAGTCAAATGACATATTTTCATTAAATCAATGGCATTGGTTTTTAAAGCATATTGTTATAAATTTGCATATACACTGACCAAAAACAATGCAACCAATACCCTCGTCAATCATTGAAATACGCTCAAGATCACATGCAAAGATTTTTTAAGGCGATATCTTGGTTATTTATGGGCCATCACAAACTAAAATCCCCAACTCACCTGCAAAGGCGCGACTGCTCCATGCTGATTTGGTTGATAGCCACGGTCAACTAACTATCACAGTGAACATGAGCAACAATCTTATAGAGCATTTCCAAGACATGTTTATTGTTGGAAATAGTGTTCGAATTACAGATTTTGCAATAAGAAACAAGGGAATTTATGAACGAGGAGATGCAAAATGTTGTATAGTGTTGCAAGACAAAACCACAGTTGAATCAATTGCACAAGTTTGCAAAAAAAGTATACTAGCTCTAGATACACCAATACACAGTCTTTTGGTTTCAAGTGATACATATGCAGTTGGCTCAATAGGAGCAATAATGATAGGTTTTCAGAAAAATAACAAGCAACTTGAACTCAATATCAAAGATGGTGAAGTTGCAGATGACAATGCAATTGTAAGTTTGTTGCTACAATAACCATACTTGCATTTTCACCAAAAGCTAATAGTTTCTTTCAAGTTGTGTTCTTGTATCTTTGTGTTCCATTGTTATCAAACTAACAATTATCTCATCATTTCTTGTGCAAATTGCTTAACAAAAAATATGTTATCTAATTCACTGCAATTGTTATTGAATGATAGTCATCACGACCATTTTTTCAAAATACAGCATGAATTGGCATCAAAGACGACTTTGTTCTATTTGTTCAAAAACATTGTTAGAAATAATGTGAAAGGAAGTCAACAGTTGCACTCTGGATCAACAACTTTTGTTGACCCATTGAATGATGAATTTGCAAGAGTGAATCTATTATCTTTTGTCAAGTCAAGAACACATGTATCTTTCCTAATACCTTCTTTGTTCAAGTAACAATTATTTTACTTTGATGTGAAAAATATTGCATTTTGGCGAAACATATTTGAACCTAACAATTCATTTTTTTCAAAAAAAAAAGATGGAAGGAGTGCTAAAAGCCAAAAATGTTATTTATCTTGCTTTTCAGCGAATTTGCAATAAACACAAACAACTCGTTCATCCAAACACAGCTAAATGTACAGTCTGTAAAGATAGCACAACATTTAATTATGCGCACAATGTTGAATGCACACTAGAAACAAATACCTGCAAAATTGATTATATGTTGCAAATGTCGTAGCTAAAAGAACATTGCCCAATTATTGCTAAGACAAGCTTCCAACAACACATGCAAAGCATATCATCTACATTTTTCAATATGAAAACTTTGTATTCGAGGTCTTTTCACTTTAACAGTTAACAACACTATTGCTGAGATAAAAGAATTTTGACCAACAAAAAAAATGCTTCCTTTGTGCATCAAGTTTATACATTTTGACAATTAAGATATTCTTCCTCTTTCCATTTTTACTTCTTGCATTTCACCAACTCATAATTCACAAATCCTTGCACCAACACTAATGTATAGTTTTTCTTTTATTGCAGGTTCCAGAATTGCAAAATACAAAAACATCTTGTTCACTGCCTTGTTGATATTTGCTACAATATCTGAATCAAGAACTCTTTTTTTTTAATAACTAGTTCTTGTTCTCTTTTTCCTAGAACTTTTGAATCAAACATATTTTCCTCCTGCAAATGAAAACAAATACCCAGATGCACATTATGCAGTATAATAATTCAGTTACATAAAAAATTATTCCAGACTATGGCATCATTTTGTTAATAAGATCATAATATCTCAGTTCCATAGTAACATAATGTAACTCCAAAATAGTTATTATACCATATTATATATATATGCTCTTCTTTTTCTCTCCAATGTTGGAATATTAGCTTGGATTATCATTTGCTATGGATTCTGGAATTGTGTTGTGTTAGGAAAAAGAAAAAGAAACGAAAAGAGTTGCATGTGTATCAATCTTTTGATTTCTATATATGCTCAATGAAATGCTCTATGTTAAAAGAAGCCACTACAGAAGAATTGAGATATCTGTGTTCACCTTTTCTTTTCCAATATATCAAATCCTCCTTATTTTCCTATTTGCATAATTTTTTTTCATGTCGTGTTAATTTGATGATTATCTTTCTTGTTTTCCTTTCCTAAGCTATATAGTATTGCATTGCAGTTATATACAATTGCAAATTTATTGCCCAATGAATTAACAAATCTTGTATCTCATTTCTATTTTCTAGGTTTTTGTCTCCTCTTAAAATGCATTTCAACTCAAAAAAAAATAATTGCAAATTTAACTATAATCTAAGGATATTGTGGTTTTATTGATGCTAGATGCTTCAACTATGGTGCTCAATAATATTTTGTTTGTTTTTCTTGAGGCATAAATGGTGACGAATGTGCATAGTTTCTATAACCACTTGTTCTTTCCAAAATTTTTGCCAAACTAGTGCATCATTTTGTTAATAGGATCATAATATCTTAGTTGCACAATAACATAGTGTAATTCCAAAAAAATTATTATACCATATTATATGTATATGCCCATCTTTTTCTTTCCACTGTTGCAATATTAACTTGAATTCTCATTGCTGTAAATTCTGAAGTTGTATTGTGTTAAGGAACAAAAGAAAAAAATAAAAGATAAAAAAGAGTTGCATGTGTCTCAATTGCTTAATTTTTGTATATGTTCAATGAAATGTTTTGTGTCAAAAGAAGTCTCTACAAGAGCATTGAGACATCTGTGTTCTCTTTTTTCGCATATATCAAATCTTCCAGAAAAATTATTTTCCTATTTGCACAAGTGTTTTTTCATGTTGTGTGCTTTTGTTGATTGGCTTTCTTGTACACAGGTTTTCCTTTTCTAAGCTATATAGTGTTCAATTGTAGTTATATATAATTGCAAATTTATGATCTAATGAATTAACAAAACTTGCATCTCATTTTTATTTTCTAATTTTTTTGTTTCCTCTTATAATGCATATCAACTTGCAAAAAATTGCAAATCTAACTATAATCTAAGAAAACTGTGGTTCTTCTAATGCTAAGTGCTTCAACTATGGTACCAAATAATTTCTTGGCTCTTTTTCCCCAGCCATGAATGGTAACGAGTGTGCATAGTTTCTGCAACCACTTGTTTTTTCTTTGCAAGCTATTTTGATTCTTATTAATCATAACATATGTTAATAGTTTTGAATCTTTGGCCTGTGATAATGAATCTTTAGTGAATGGTGAAGGATATATGTACTATTTGCAATCAATTATCCATTTTTTATAAGACAATGTCATTGCTATGAATAATAAATATATTAGTTTTTTTTAACTTTGACCTGTTATGATAATTTTTTCATAAACCTATATAATCACTTTTACTTAGACATTATGACAGATTTTACTCTCTCACTAGGATAGCATTTTTCCTAACAACATTCTCTTAGGTATTTTGTGTATTTATTATTTAACATATGCAATTTACTACTCCAGATATATTGTAAAAAAGACATTCATAAATTTGTAAAATAATCTTTGAATCATTGGTGACATGGATGCTTATTTTTGATCTCTCATGTCACTTTAGGCTCTATGCTTTGGTTGTAACAATATCCAATCAATATCATTGATACAAATATCAGTAAACTTCTATCTTTGGACTCACCTACTTCAAAAATATTGCAAACCTCTTGAATGGTTGAGCCAAGTGCTTTATCCCTTCATCTATTAAGCATAGTTGAGTTATGTACAATGTTAATTCAGTTTCATTTAGCCCTGAATTTGAGGGAGAAACTGCTATTTATATGAATGCAAGAATAAACAAACGTATGTCAGATGAGCATGTCAAAACAAAGTTACAAAGTGTAATAGAGAATGTGCCAAGAGTTTCTCTTCATCCACCTATTCTTCCTGCTCCAATATTATCAATGAATCAATGAACTGAGCTCAATGATGATGCAAAACATGTGCACCACACTTCAAATGGTGGAGTGACTGAGTGAATAGAAAAACATAAATTTATGAATAAAGAGGTATGCGTTTTTTAGGAACCTCTTACCTATTATTTAATATTCTTAGGAAGTTTTATCAAATGCACTTTGAGTTCACTGATCTGACATTTGATGTGTTCAACATGCTAGTATTATGCACCCAGATAATCATGACGCAGTTAGTAATGCAATCATTGTTGAAACTGAAACTAGTCTCCATGCATTGCAGATTTTAATATTTCAATGTCAATATGATAATTAATTTGATCATAAGTTATTTTTCCTATAATTTTGTGATTTTTATTCTAAGTATTTCTTTTATCATGTGCTTTTGCAAATAACCCATTCTCCTGGCTTTCTCATGGGTTGTGTATTATATTGTTGTTCTACTTACAAAATGTTACAAGTTGTCACACCCAGTCACTGAATCCAGAAACTACAAAAACAGGGATGATGTGAAGGTCATTTCTAGGTAAACCAACAACTCATGAATAACATGCTTTACTCTGGTCCTTTTTGAACTTTTTTTCTTTACATTCATACTGAGGTATTTTTTTCACAAGACAAATTATGATATTTTGGTCTTTGAGGTTTCTGCGAGTTTCATCATTATGTAGATAATCTTCCGGATACATCACATTAGGTTTCTTTTCTGATCGACGTTTTGCACATCCTGAAGATGAACCACCGTTGCTGGTTTGAAACGTCGATCAGAAAAGAAACCCAATGTGATGTATCCAGAAGATTATCTACATAAATTATGATATATTGATTGTTTCACTAGGTGGCTACAATGTCTCCCTATGTGCTTGGGCTCAATATTCAAATCTTTATGGGTGTCTAATTGTTTACATAATTACAGCAGCTATCAGCATGATGTAAGCATCAATTGTAACCTAGCAGCACCCTGCATCTACTAAAATAGTTTTAGGGTATGTTTTGGTTAGGCTGGAGATTATTTTGATATGTAGTGAAGTCTAATTATTGTTCTTGTAATAGAGCAATAAAAAAGGCAACATGCTTTCATGAACAAGGGAAAAATGCTTGTTGTCAGATATCAAGAAATCTATACATGGTTATCTTTGGTGTGTTAAATCTTATATTGTCTCAACTGCCAAGCTTGGAGGAAATTTCATGGCTTTCAACCATTGCAGCCACCATGTATTTTGCATACTCTTCTATTGGGCTCGGTCTTAGCATAACAAAAATTGCAGGTTTGCCTTCTTTTTCATATCTCTCTTTGTATTTTCTCATCCAATTTAACTACAACTATAGAGATGGTATTTTCTGATTCAGCTATGAATGAGAAGTACATTCACTAACATAAAGTCAATCTAAGGATCCTTGCAGATAGAAAGCATCTGTATGCAACCCTAACCAGAGTACTTATTGCTAAACTTTCGTCAACAAAGAACACAAGGTATATCTTCCAATCATTGGGAAACATTTCATTTTCCTACTAGTTTTCCACAATTCTGATTGAAATAGAGGCAAGTGTTAGCAGTGTTATTTCCTTTCATGTACCTAGTCAATGTTCATAAATTTCCTCTTGCTGACTTTGCAATTATGCATTGTGCAGGATACCCTCAAATCTCTCCCACCGAAGAACAAAACAATGGAAAACATGATAACTATGATATCTATGGAAATCTTAGTTATACTCTTCTATGTTCAAAGATTCAAAATCCAAAAAGTTGGTTACTCATTTGCCCCTGCTATTTTGATATGGTTCTTATTTATTGCCTTCATTGGAATCTAGAATATCGCCAGGCATGATACAAGCGTCTTCAAAGCTTTCTATCCCAAAAATATATTTGATTACTTCAGAAGAAAATCAAAACAACCTTGGATTTTACTTGGAGGAATAGTTATATGCATAACAGGTATGTAGTATGCTTCCAGCTGCTTGAAGAATTTGTTTAGAGATTATCAAACCCAGTCTTCATTGGTAACGTTAACTATGTCACATGCAAACAATTATTTAGAAATTACCAAACTCAGTCTTCATTGCTAGCTTCAAGTAAGTAGAATGAAAAAAATTATTTAGACATTAACAAACCCAGTCTTTATTGCTAATGTTAAGTAGGTAGCACGCAAGAACTGAAGCTATGATTGCATATCTGGGTCATTTTTCATTCTCATACGTACTTGAGACATTAGCATAAATTAATTGAATGCAAGAGGGATAGAATGGATTTGTGTTAGTGCTAGTGTTGTTTTTTCTTCGAAATCAAAATCCAATATCAGTTTATTCCATGACTCATGCCATGGAATTTTGTGATATGAAACATTTAATTTAAAAATTCATGGAATAATTTGCATTCCTATTGTCACGTTTACAAGAACCCTTTTTTCTTTTGTGCATAGAAAAATGAATAAAAACAAAAGGCCCTAAGTAATTTTTTTCCTTTTAAAGGCTTAAGTCGGAGGTCGAATCCATAAATATTTTGTAAATAAAATTATAACCTCTCAACTAGCAAGTCGGGTCGACTCCGATTTTTTTAATAAATAATCCACTCGACCGCCCTATGGCTCGACTATCCAACTACCCGACTTAATGGCAACACCCGACGGTGGTATAGTCAGGGTCGGGATAGAATAAGTCAATCATAAAATAAAAAAATTCCTAAATACCCAACCTCCCGACTGTACAATCATCCTAATAAAATATTATTTTTGTTTATTTGTGTGCAATCCGCTTCTTTATATAGATTTTCAAAATTTTATGTTTCAATTTCAATTGATTCTTTGTTAAATCGATAATAAATTTCCTCATGCTTTCTTGATTCATGAAAATAAAAATAGTTAGCCTGCTTATGGGAAATTAATGAACACGTTTAATTGTGATTTTCTCATATTTTTAAACAAAATTTTAAGATTTTAGAGTGTTCTGCCTGCATGTTGTTTTCTTAAGTCTGGTTCGAAGAAAGATTGAATTAAGGAAATATAGTACCAGTTTCAAAAAATTATGTGTAACGAGGATGTCATTTTACAAATTCTTGAATTCAATTTCAAATTTTAAATAAGGAAAACTTATATATACTATGTTACTGTTCACAGATTATTAAACACGAAAAAAACAAAAAAAATCTCTAGCAGCAAGGCAACAAATTAAGCAAATTAGGTAAAAGATTAAGGAGATGGATGATCCGCTACCAGAGCAAGTCAACTTCAACCCATAGAGAATTTGTTTTTGGTAACCTAGTTCTCAAATGGGATAAAAGCCATAAAGAGAAAGGTAAGCATTCTAAGTTTCAAAATATTTAGATTGGTCCTTTTCAAATGTTTTCAAGCTTGGTCCATCAACTTATATTCTTCAAACATTAGAAGGTCAATAAGAAAATTTGTCAGTAAATGATCAAATCTTGAAAATATATTTTTCATAAATGAAACTCCAAAGAACACATGCAAATATTCCATTTTAACAAGGATGTTGGTATCCTTTAAAAACCATTTTTTTATTATTTTTATTTTTTATTATGTTTTCAAATTTGTATACATATTATTTCTTTAGTTGTAGAATTACAACTATGATTACATACTTCAAAAAGCATATTTTTACCATATATTATCTTATATTATAAAATGAGCTAAAACTAAAGGACGAAGTATTCTTAAAATATCACAATTCCTTTTCCACTGGAAAAATCCGTAATATTTCATTATAAATATGAAAGATTACATATGTAGATGCTTTGAAGCATATGCCAACTGTTCTGTACATTTTCACAAAAAATTTGCATGTTTGTGCTGTATATCTGTCTGTTACATTTTCAAAAATTGTGCAAAATTGGTGCCATTTTTGGCAATCCTCAATCTATTTCAAATTATATCATGTTGTGCAGTCAAATCCTCAAAAAACTGTTATGTTATGTCGCCTGTTGACCCGCAGTAGGATATGTCGGGTCTATATATGGCCGATGGTAGTATTTCTGCTCCTGCTGATCCAAAAATTCAGTGATTTCCCATAACCCATTCTCCATCACCGCGGCCTCCTTGGAAAGCTTGTCAGCAGTCTGGTTATGTTCTCTGTATATATGAGAGATGTGAAAAAAGTTAAAAGCATCCTTTAGTATAAATACTTCATCAAGCAATACATTTAGAGTGTGTGAGTGACATGTGGTAACTCTATTGACCCAGTTTGTAACAATCTGAGAATCGCCAAATATGTTGATGCTGGTGCATTGATGACTGAGTGCAAAATGTAACAGATGTCGGAGAGAAATGAGCTCAGAATAATTGTTTGTGCCAGCCCCCAATCCTACTTTGATATGAAAGAAGTGCCTCGAGAATATGTGTAAAATGATACCCCCTCCGCAGCCATGTTCGTTTGCAGCCCCGTCGAAATAAGCCCATGGCGAGCCCATGTCGATATTGGGAGGAGGGGTCGGCCGTCGCAGTTTTGTGGGAGGAGGATTTGGTAATTCGTTGTATGCTGTGATGATGCCAGCTTCAACGAGTGGCCACCTAGCCTCCCATCCATCAAATATCATTCTATTTCTGGACTTCCAAATAGACCAGTTTACAATGATAGGGAGGTTTACAATTTTCGAGCCACTGTGTTTGTTCCCCCAATCTATCCAAGCGCTGATAAGGTCTGTACCAGACCAGTCTCCCGTGTACTGTATGTGAAATTTGATATTATGCCATATTTGTATAACAATGGGGCATCTTAAGAATAAGTGTTCAGTGGTCTCTGTGTCTGCTTTGCACAACACACAACGCGAGGGTCCCGATACTGCCCTACGCTTGAGGTATTCATCAGTGGGAATGCGATTGCGGAGGACACACCAAGAAAATAATTTGGATCTGGGCGATGCAGTTAACTTCCATATCTGGTGCCACCATTTGTCTAGCACTTCTGGCTTTCTGTGGTTAATGATGATTTTATATCCTTCACGAGGAGAGTAAATCCCACTATCAGCAATCTGCCAGATGAGTTCATCCGGCCCTTCCACAATTCTGATATGGGATTCAGAGAGGGCATCGCAATATTCTTTCCAGGGTTCGTGCCATCTGATCGGGATATCTAATTGAGTGCCAGATTTCCAAGCCTGGTGTAGTATGTCAGAGCCCTCAGGATCAGCAATCTGTGCAAGCACCCTGATGCCACGGGAGTTTAGGAGGGCAATCAGATCTGGTGGGAGCCTGTGTCTGCCTCCGCATCCACTCCATGGGTCCATACCTATGCGAGCTCTGTTTCCACTTCTGATGCGCCACACGATATTGCTTCTGAGAAGGGGGAGGGAGTGTAGGAGGGCTTTCCATATGGAAGAGATGCCCGTTCTGTTCCAGTTTGGAAG
Organism: Pinus tabuliformis; assembly: GCA_031772625.1. Taxonomy (NCBI): domain Eukaryota; kingdom Viridiplantae; phylum Streptophyta; class Pinopsida; order Pinales; family Pinaceae; genus Pinus; species Pinus tabuliformis. The sequence continues at coordinate 209,432,064 of CM062812.1, read as the reverse complement.
TCTAGCCCAATCGATGATGTCGAGAGGCCAGATGTACTTATGGTATGCTATGTCAGTCCATAGACTGTGGGAAGTCAGCAGCGCCCAACCCATCTTTGCAGCAAGAGCTTTTGCAAAGGATGCCAGGTCCTTTAATCCCCATCCCCCCCATTTCTTGGGGAGAGCAATCTTGCTCCAGGAGATCCAAGCAAAGGTGCGCTTCTCTTCCTTTCCAGCCCACAAGTATCTGTTGCATAGTCTCTGAATCTTTGAGAGGATGTTCCGGGGGATCCATGCTAATGCCATCCAAAAAACAGGGGTCGCTTCCAGCACTGTTTTGATCAGAGTTAACCTTCCCGCTCTGGAGAGGTATCTGAAGTACCAACATGATATTTTCTTTTCAATCTTGGTGACAAGCCACACCCAATCAGCTATTTTTTGATTTGTAGGCTTTAGCCAATATCCAAGGTATTTAAGACCTCGATCCAGAGGCTGAGTGATAAATGGAAAAGCCTGCATAGCCGAATATGATTCAGCTACAGAAGTACCTACCAAAGTGATGGAGGACTTCTCCTGATTTACCACCATTCCCGTGGCATGAGTAAATAGTTTAAGGATTCTGTTGAAGGATGAGGTGTCCCGGATACTTCCATCAAGGAGAATAAGGACATCGTCCACGAACAGAAGGTGTGTTAGAAAACATGCTTCTGAGATCTTTAAGCCTCGGATAGTTCCCTCCCTTTTTGCAGAAATGATGAGTCGACTGAGCGCTTCTGTTACCAATAGGAACAAGAGGGGGGAAAGGGGGCATCCCTGACGGAGTCCCCTCTCTGAGTGGAAGAAATGGGATGCAGCGCCGTTAATCAGAATACTATAAGTTGGTGAAGTAATGCATGCCATAATCCAAGTGATAAGCTGATGCGGGAAGCCCAGATGGATGAGAATCATCTTGATGTAAAGCCAGCTGACTCTATCAAAAGCCTTAGAGAGATCAATTTTGAGAAGAATGCTCTTGAGGTGCTTAGTCCAAATAGAGTGAATGGCTTCCTGTGCAGAGCCAATGGCTTCATGAATCTGCCTGTTTTCCAAGAAAGCGAATTGCTGTGGAGCGATGTGTTTGGATAAAATGGGTCTGATCCTATTTGCAATGATCTTGGATATGATCTTATAGAGAACATTGCATAGCGAAATGGGACGAAAATCAGCGAAGGATGATGGAGAGTCTGATTTAGGTATGAGAGCAATGAAGGTGGTATTAATAGCATGATAGATCTGACCAGAGGTTCTGCTCTCTTCCACCACCTTCAAGATGTCTTCTCCAATGATGTCATAAAAGGCCAGATAGAATTCAATGGTCCATCCATCGGGGCCAGGACTCTTTTCCTTCTGAAACCATTTTATGGTGTGCTCCAATTCATTCATGGTGACTGGTGCATTAAGATCCTCCAAGTCTTCATTGTTAACAAACCTCGGGAAATGGGATGCTACGCGGATGATCTCAGCAAGGTTGGTTCCCTCAGGGCATTTGAAGATACCCTTGAAATAGGAAGTGCCTAGACTGGATAGCTTGATGAAGGAGTCTGCCAGACCCCCATCAGGATAGGGTAGGTTCCAAATGGTATTTGCCACTCTCCTCCCATTTGCAAAATTATGAAAAAATCTGGAGTTTTCATCCCCTGCCTTGAGCCAAGTAGCTCTACTTCTCAACCTGATCGATTCCTCTCTGAGCTTGAGTATACTGTGCTTCTGCTTCTCTAGTTCGACCAGCCTGTGTTTGCTTTCCACAGAGATAAAGCCCAGGTTTTGTTCATCCAGCAGAGCGTGAATGTCTGCTTCTATCGAGATGAGCAGTTCATCTTCCTTGGCTTTTTTCATCTTTGCCCATTCAATCACAATATGTTTAAGTTCCGTCAGATTTTTGACAAAACCCCTAGCCAAAGAGGGTTCCCTGCTAATAGGGTGTGCTGCCCAAAAGTCCGTGACCAGTTTAGAGAAACCAGGGTCCTGCAACCATAGATGGTTGAATTTGAAAGGGGCTTTTGGTTTAGGGTGAGGACCCATAATTTCCATCAGGATGGGAGAGTGATCCGAAATTCCCCCAGTACTCACCCACTGCTTATAATGATGGAGATGGCGAAGCAGCGGTCCTTTGATCAAAAAACGATCAAGTCTACGAGCCAAAGCTGCTGGCCCGATCCTTCGATTTCTCCATGTGGGAAGAGGGTGATTCATGGGGATGTCGATGAGATCATGTTGATCGAGCAGGTTCCTCATGAAGTCTGATATGGGGTCTGCTTGTGCCGATGAGCCCCATGATTCACCATATCCCAAGGAGAAATTTAGGTCTCCTCCAATGATCAGGTTTTCCTCTTGCATCAATGATCGATCAAGGAGGGTGCGCCAAAATCCTTCTCTCTGCTGACAGGGTCCATAGATGTTGATGATACGCAGTGGCAGCCCAAGGTCTTTGGAAAAAATGTCAGCACCCAAATATCCTGGCCCTCCCCATGAAGAGTCCAGTCTGATGGAGTAAGGATTGAGTCCAATGGCCATTCCACCCGAACGGCCCATAGCATCCAGCCCAATGTACTGCCACTTTGGCGCAATCGATTTTAGGGCAAGAGATATAGATTCTGCAGAACCCAAAGTCTCTTGAAGGAAAATGATGTCTGGTAATTCGACCTGAAAAAGTCGTTTAAGGGCTAGTTTTTTGGGGGAGCTAGCTAATCCCCTGCAGTTAAAGGATAGGCACTTCATGGGGGACCCCGCTGTAGGGGGTTTGTAGCTCTAAGGGCCCCGACAATGGTGGATTGACGTCTCGAAGCAACTTCAGCCCCAGCACGCCGAATGGCTTTGTTCAAATTTGATTTTCGACCCCTGGATGAGGTGTGACCAGGATCAGGGGGAATAATGCTCAGCCCCGAGGTACCATCAGAGACAGATTGTGAGGGTCGGGGCCGGAGATAATAATGGTGAGGCGGTTTTGATTCAGGGAGAGGCACAATAGGGCGAGATGGGGACGAGGAATGATCAAGGGTAAGGGAAGGAGGGATTGTAGCAGTAGAAGGAGGGGGCGGCGGGATAGAGCACTAAGCCTTTGATACAGAGATAGAATTAATGCAATCAGATGATAGGGAAAGAGTATGAGATGAAGGAGATAGATCAGTACCCGATTTCTGAATTGCTGCAGCTGCTGCCCTTGTCCTTGTCATGGGAGGAGTGGATGTGCCCTCAGTAGTAGACGGAGGATGATGAAGCGCTCCATGTGGAGTTGATGTAACCATCTGAGGTGGGGAGATCTGAGGCACAGTTCTTCGAGGAATGATAGGAGTATATTTAGGAGGGTTGTTCTCGCGTTTATTGAGAGGGCAATCCTTATAGAGATGCCCTACCTGGTGACACCGGTTGCACCGAAATGGAACACCCTCATAATCCAGTATCTGAATGCGCTTGTGCCTTCCCCATTGCAGGGTGATGTCCTCCTCTAATCCTTCCCTGGTGTCAAGATGTACCAGGATGCGCGCCATGGTTCTTCTCCGAGTATCTACATAAGAGCGATCGTGATCCAAGTATGTCCCCAGAGCGTTTCCAATTTTGATGAAGGCCTCCTCATTCCAATATTGCCGGGGGAGTCCAGGTAACCTTACCCACAGAGGTCCAGCAGCGATCTGCTCCCTTTCAGGATCAAATAAAGGGGTCCATCGCTTCAAGAGTACGGGAGCTGTCTCAATGTGCCAATAGTTCTCAAGTACAATGTTCGTATGATCTTCCTTAGCGAATTGGAGGGTGAACCATCCCTGGGGGAGTACCTCAACCTCAGGGAGCTGAGGGATAAGGGAGCCCCAGATTTCCTTAACCCATCGAAGCAAGCGTCCGCCGAGAATGTGCGTCCTCGCACGTGACCCACCAAGACGGTGCAAGTGAGCGCCATAGTTTCCTCGAAACTTGTCGAATTCCCGAAAGTGACTGTGGTTTCCTTCCTGATAGCCCTAACGCATCTTGCCTTTTGCTTCTTTGTTCTCGGGGCGGATGGATGATCTGAAAGAGGGTTTGAATTGCCCGCCGAGGAAGTCCCTGGAGCACATGAATTTACCACGGGAGTACCGAAACATCCTGAGGGCTTGGGCCCTTTTGACGCGGAGGGGGTAGTCGGGTTCGACTGCGGGGGCACATGAACCCTAGGTTCCGAGAGCGAGGAAGGTAAAACAATCGGTGTGGGAGGGATATCTTCGAGAGTTAGAGCCTCGGGGTATGAAGATGCGAGCAAGAAGGCGGTCCCGGGAGATAACGGCGGAGCCTCGAGATCCTGTTCCGGCGAGGCAATAGACGTCAGGTTAACCCTAGTCAGAAGGTCATTTGCAGGATTAGATGCGAAAACTGAAGATGTGAAAATGGGTTCGGTGAACACTGACTGTCCAGATAGCGGATCCTCGGAATAGTCCACGAGGTCCGTTACCGGAAAGTCCTCCATGCCGTCCGAGTTCATAACTGCTCCCGTCGCCGTCGTGCTGTCGCCTGTTCCAAAAAAACCCTAACGCCCGACAGAACTACCGATCCCTGTGGTCCTGCGGCCGTGCTGAGATGTCTTCAACTGAAACCGTCGCGGTCTTCTGCGGAGCGCGGTTTCAGAGCCAAAATATATCACAATTCCAAAAGTACTTAATGTTATTTTAATTCTTGCTTAAACTTTCGATAGTATGGAAAATGATAGATTGACTATTTTATGTTATAAAAGTTCCATCATCTTCAAATAATTTGAAGAAATAAACCAAATTCTCTCAAAAAATATGAATAATATGATACATAATTTGAGTTTATTTTAATTCATCAAAGTATTTGCTATCAAAGCAAGTCTCTTAAAAAACCTCGCTTCTGTCACTTCACTATATATGATAAATGTCAAAATCAATCATAAGCTAAAAAGTGAGAACATGAAGTTTTACATTAAAAGGAAAATGAACAAACCCATCAGAGCTATGAACACTTACTAGCAGTGGATCGATGTTTCTAATCCAACTAAAGGGGATATTTTCATTCACCAAAAGTGAAGCAATTTAAAGTTTCAGAGAGATGATTATAATGCAAAGTAGAAAAAACTTTGACCAATATTAAAATCCTAAACTTAGTGTTTATAATTTTATATGATGATTGAATTAGAAGGTTCTAAGAAATACAAATAAATTCATTATTTGACTCTTATTGCATAGAATTTTCATTCTCTTCATTAGTACTTCTAGTCTAATTGTTGGTACCATTGACACTTTATCAAGTATCTCGGTGATAGATCATAATTTAGAAGAAATTTATGAAAACTTCATTTTATTTTAAATTATTAATTTAAAATTGACAGACATAACTGCTTCTTCCAGTGTGTCACCATTTGTTGTCAGGTTTACAACAACCCTCTTTTGTTCTGTACATAGGAAAATGAATAAAAACAAAAGGCCTTAAATAAAATTTTCTTTATTTTGAAAGCTTGACTCGGAGGTTGGGTTCATAAAGGTTTTGTAAATAAAATTATAACCTCCCGATTACCCGACCTTCCGACCACTCAACTAGCAAGTTTGGCCAACTACCAAAATTTTTATAAATATTCCACGCGGGCTGACTACTCGACCTAAGGAGAAGACTCGACTTTGGTATATTTGGAGTCGGGGATAGAAAAAATCAATCATAAAATACAAAAATGCCTGATTTCCCAACCGCTCGACGTCCTAACTGTACAATCATCCGAATAAAATATTATTTTTCTTGATTTGCGTGCAATCCACTTTTTGATAAAGATTTTCAAATTTTTTTGTTTCACATTCAATTGATTATTTGTTAAATCAATAATAAATTTTCTAATGCTTTCTCAATTCACAAAAAGAAAAACAGTTGGCCTGCTTACAAGAAATTAATGAACACGTTCAATTGCGATTTTCTCATATTTCTAAACAAAATTTTAAGATTTTAGGGTGTTCTGTCTGCATGCTCTTTTCTTAAGTCTTGTTCAAAGAAAAAATGAATTAAGGGAACACAGTACCAGTTTCAAAAAATTATGTGTAAGCAGGATGTTATTTTAGAAATTCCTGAATTCAATTTCAAATTTTAAATAAGGAAAACTTATATATGTTTTGTTACTGTTCACAAGTCATAAAATGGGAAAAAAGGGAAAATCTCCAGCAGAAAAGTAACAAATGGAGCAAATTAGGGAAAATATTAAGGAGATGGATGATCTACTACCAGAGAAAGTCAACTTCAACACATTCCTCATCTCATATTCAACTTACAAAACACAAAAAGCAGGTACGATGAGTTGGGAGGAGATATTTGATTTCTTTGAGCAAAGAGAATGGTTAAAAAACACAAGAGCTACTAAAAAAAGAACAATCAGTTTGAAGCAATCAGAGCAACAGAGTTACATAAAGTAGCAGCTAGGGCCAAATTTTTTCCCTATTATGACATGGTTTCATGGATTTTCTCTCATGCTGATATTAAAACCCAAACAATATCAGACCATCAAGAAATTGTCATAGCCTCCTGGAAAGTTGAAGTCTTATCGGCCATATACAAGCTCAGTCCCCCAAAAATCCACCTTAATGTTGACTTCCTTAATAAGTTTCGAAGTATTGTCTTGAAGAAATATCAAGAGAATTATGATATAGTAATTGAAGGCTAGTTGAGATAAGAAGAGCAAGGTTTCCAGCTCAAAGAAAAAAAGGTATATGCCATAGCTATTTTTTAGAAGCATGTTATATTTCATATTAAAATGATAACCAGATTATATGGGGAACAAGATCTTGAGCATTGCAAAATTAAATGGATCCCAATAATCCATAGCATTTTGAATGAGGGGAAATGCCTAAACTGGGTTGACATCTTGTCACAAAATATCATAGATTCATTAAAACTATCATTATCATCTCCCCTTGGGTTCAAACATATTTTTTGTATGTCTGCCTATTTGATAGATATTGTTATTGCCTCAGTTCGATTCACATTCATGAAATGGAATTACTCGTTTGATCAGCAACTACCCATTCAAAATTATGATCCTATTCTATGCAAATCTAATTTTAAATACCTTTTTTATGATATTTTCCATTATTTTTTATTCCTTTCCATGAAATCTTGTTTGGAACAATACCTCCCAAAATAAGTCAAAGTTTGAGAGAAGGCCTAGAATCAATAGTTGACTGGTTTGTTGAGGAATTATTTTCCTACATCAAAGTTTTTGGAAGTGAAGTTGGTCCACACCTTCTACCCCGATATATCCCAGAAAGACTTTCTTTGAGAGAAGTGGCTAATCAAGTCGTTTTAAATGGGCAAGCCAAAAATTCGAGTAAGCTGCAAAAGAAAATTTGGCCTAATTGTTCAATCAAGTTTAATGACATCAATATCCGAGACAAGGGACACGAATTCAAAGAAGCCAAAGAGCTTCAGGAAGTTTGGTTATTTCCTATTCCTCATTATGACTATGATCCTAGTGGAATCATTGGCATTCATTATATAATAAAAACATATTCATCAGAAACCCCCTTTCGATGAGATTTTCATAAACATTGATGATTTTTAGTAGGATGTTGTAAGAGGAAAAATCTTAAATAGTGAAACAAGACAATAATTGCAAGAGTTTAGGGAAAATTTGTTCGAAAATTTTCTAAAGGAAAAGGCTTTCCATCTCAACATTTCATTCGAATAGTTAAAGTCTACTGAATTTTTCTAGTTTAATTTCAACCAAATCACTTCAGATCCTTCTATTGTTTCTCAAAAGGAACAAGGGGTAGAAATTGAAAAACAAAAGATTTTGTTGTCACGGATAAAGAAGTTGAAGTCACAACAATTAAAAAGTCTGAAAGAGAAGAAGGGAAGTGCAAGAACAACAAAGACTCCAGAAATGGAAAAGCAATTGAATAGGATATTATTATGATTAATTATCCTAAGGAAACAGAGCAAAAGAAACTAGAAAGTACAAAATTCAAAGAAATGTGTTAGCCTCACTCTCACATTTAAAACAATTCTAAGTCCAAATAATTAAATTAATTAAAATCAAGAAAGTTGGATTTAATCCTACCTTTCTAGATTGAGTTAGTTCCTCATGGTTAGGAGTCAGTTTAGGCTTAGTTGGTTGAGATATTCTCTCCAACTAATTAGGCTCCTAGATTAGTGTGTGGTTGAGTTATTTGCTCAACCAAAGTGCAATTTCCTCACGTATTTATATGTATCATAAACATTATTTTAATAATGAGAATCTGAGGAATGCTGAAGGCTCTTTGCCTTTTCCGCCATATATAGTTTCTATATTTCTGAGTATTTGATTTTATGTGTGTAAGTATTTTATTTTAGTGTATTATCGCTGTGTGATTTCTCCTTCATGTGGTACCAGAGTTGTAGACCAGAGAGGATCCTACATAAAAGACTTTTGCGTAGCAGAATTGTGTATTGGTGGCGCACATGTTCTGTGCAACTCAATCTTTACATGCGTGGATCCTGTTGTGTGGATCAATGATATGCTTAGAGCTAGTTGCAAGAACGTTGATCCTGATGTGTGGAGCGATGTGTGGAGTGTGGATCCTTGTGCGTGAAGTGATAATATACGTGGAAAATAGTTTTTGTGTGTAGAGAACATGTTCATAAGTTTGTTGAGGGAGAGTCGTTCGTTCTCATTGTTGTTGGAGAAGACCTGATAAACATCAACCATCTTTGGAAACCCATTATTTATGTGCTAATCTAGCGGAAGGAAATGATATAAGATCATGGCCATAACTGTTATGAAGAGTTTTCATCCTGATCACTACTTGAAACTTCATTCAAATAAAGGAGTAATGAATTATTGTGATTTCTCCTTCATGTGGTAAATCCAATTTGTTGTTATCCATCTTAAATTGAGACCCACGAGAGATCAGTTGGGCACATAGCTCCACGTGGGTTCATTTCATCAGTTGTTCGTGACTTGATTTTGGTTTGAGCTTCACTTGCTGCTATGAATATCCAACTAGCAGCCCCGGGTAGCAGAGCAACATTGTTGCTTCCAAGGGTCTATAAGTTTTCATCGGAAATTCTTCATCGACAAGTTCTTCTCTTGAGATGATCAGTCTACTCGCAATCAACGTGTAAGTGAAAATTTAGTGCCCATTTTTTATCCAATTCAACGGGCAGATTAGTAATTCCCTGCTCTGGTTGTGTAGATCATGCCTCGACAACAAAAACAACATGGGAATCAAGGTCGTCTCTAGTAAACTCTAGATTTGCTCTCCTACTCTATCAAAATGCATATAGAAAGTCCCGTATTAGAAGTGGGAAGTCATAATTTATAATTGGTGATGAAGAACAGCCCAAGGAAAAGGAACTCCATTTATCCAAGGTTGTTGGATCGGAGCATTCTTCATGTGGTGGAAGGAACAAAGTGAGAGTGAGTTCGCTTAGGGCATGATTTTCCTGTAGAAACCTGCCCTGCCAAGTACAATTGCTTAAGACCTTTAAAATTTTCTAGCGGCTCAAAACCAGATCCTTTAAACTCGTTAAAGCTGAGATCCAAAACCTTCACCTTCTTCAGAATCTCAATGATTCCATTGACCTGTGAATTCAATTGTTTCATCATATGTTTTAGGGCATCTAATTTACTGTTGGCATTTTGTGCTTGTAATAAATTTATTTGAAAAGCATCCACTGTGTTGATTTTTCTCAAGTCGCACTATCAGCAAAACAATACATCCCCTGCTTTCGCTCAGCCAAAGCTAATTGGATTCTAGAAATTGCAAGCAAAAACTGATCTATTTCATTTTATGTAGAAGATCCCCGTCAGAGACATTTTATATGGCTATGTGTTAAGAAAAGAGCAGCTTTCTCTTCAACGTAGGGGAAGTAGCCTGTAATTTCCGCAACCAATCCAAGTTTTGTTGCTGCCACTTTCTTGGATCGACTCAAGCTGATGCTCTTCAAGCCACTTGCAAGTTCTTTCTAAATTGAAGCGGGATGATAATATAGGAGCCATTTTTGCAGCAGGAATCATTGATTGACGGCGCCAGGAGTACCAAGCCCGGGGAGGAGGAGCGGCGGCTGTGGCCGAGTTACCATCTTCATTTGTAGAATCAGAAACAAAGTTGTTCTTATTCGTATTGATTTCGAAAGAAACCCCCCGACAGCTACAGAATTTCGTCAGTTCGGCCATTACTAAGCAAAAAGAAGCTTGTTGATTGAATGTAAGAATCAAGACAGAGTCCGACAGAACTTAATGAATTTGATAGTCTATATGAAACCTGAATTGACGGATGGAATGCATTCCCTGAGGGAAGATCATTAATACAGAATTGAATTCTTGGCTACGTTATACTTATAACCGAATGTGTCGCTGCGAGCTAAGTCTAAAATCAATTATATTTTTATTTTTACATTCTGAGTGTCTGTAGTAGATGGTTGGGATTATAAGGTTGATGGTTGGGATTACTTCCTTGTAATGGAGTGATAAGGTGTAGTTGTTAAGGAGTTCATTTTCATATTTTGTTGAAGTAAATGGGTGAGTCATTTTTTAAGACAAATTGTTTCAAGGAGTTCTCATTGTTTGAGAAATTTCATTCACAATGTTGTGAAGGTTAAGATTGATCTACTTCAGTAATTAATAAAAACATATCTTTTTGTGGTGATCGTGTCCTAGATCCGCTCGAAATTGAATAAGGGGATCATAGGTACACTCTATGTCGTGGATGTGTTTGCATGACTTGTGTCGAGTTTGTAAAACGCTTTTTTTATTATTATTCTTCAACAAAACAAACTACATTCCCATAAGTACACAAGCACAAAGCGTCACATCATCGACTTGATAAAAGCTGCTACAACATTTCACATCATGTAATCAAAGCAATCAAGTTAAGGACGCTACAAATCAAGCACTTCAAGCATAACGACATCAACATCATCAACACTTTTTGTATCACTTGCAGATAAAGTTTTTTTGAATTTTTAGGGTGCATTCTCGGTTGCAACCGATACCCTCATTTGATTTGTTACAATGCATACATTAAGTCAAGTCAATTGTTACTTGAACATTGAATTTATCATTTTTCATTTGGGTGCATTTTCGATAGTGTTCGACACCCATCATTTTTCAGCACATTCAGTGCATCACTAAGTGCAGTAATCACCCAAGAGTTCAAGACAACAGGTGTTTAAAGTAAGTACAATCAAACAAGTGAGCGTGTTCATAAAAAAATCAAGCAAGTTCATGCACATAATCAAGCACGCAAACATCATCAAACGAGTGTGACTTCTAATCTTCAAGTGAGCATCAAAACAAGCATATGTCTACAGCAAGCACACTAAGGTCAAGCGAGCATGTCAAGTTATCCAATCAAGTGCGACAGTTCAACGCACACCAAGTGAGCCTGTATAAATTTCATTAAAGCACTCATAACATTTCATTCAAAATGATTGTATCAAGCGAGCGTGAAATCAACAGTTCAAGCAAGTGTTTAAAAGTTTCAGCAACAGTACAAACAAGCCTATCATTTCAATGATCAACTCAGCAATTTTTCAAGCCTGACTTCTACAACAAGCGAGCCTAACTTCAAAGTAAAAGACAACATGACAACACACATTTAGCTATCCCAAATTCCTCACAATTTAATGTTATAATCAACTGACGACACGATGCAGATCAGCAAAACCACTCTTGCTGACATTCAAGTGCATATTCAACATGCACATGAAATGATTGAGTTCCTTGAACTAGAATCGCAATTGCAGAGAATTGAGTTGCAAGAGAAGCGTGTTGCTTCCAAGTCTCTTCCTGATACAGTTGATCATTCGAACTCCTTCATCCAACCAGCTTCAAGTGTTGAAGTTGATCCAATTCAACTTTCTTCCAAACCAATCATCAAGCCATGGGAAGAAATACAAAGTAACAAAAATCGACACGGCTTAGGATATGTTGAAGATGAAGACAACTTACATATCCCTGATTATTCAAAGCCCATTCAGTTCATCAGTGTTGGATTACTTGAACATATCACCTCAGCAAGTTCTCTGCAAGTTGCAGACAAACATCAATGCACACAAACTGAAAGTGCAGACAAACAGAAATGCATGCAAACTCAAGTTGCAGACAAACCAAAATGTTCTCATTGTCAAAGAACCGGTCATCTGGAAGATCAGTGTTTTGATCTCCATCCTTGTCACCATTGTGGCAAGCAGAATCATTCATCAACAAAATGCAGCAAACAACAACTGTCAGCCAGATTGAAGATAAATCATTCATGAATTGATCCCTGGGAATGGTCATCCACATCCAGAAGATTGTACAAGTTTTACAATCGAATTCACTCACACATATTGCAGCCAATAGTCACATGACGATGGTACTCTCGTGCAGTTGAATGGGGGAGTACAACAGTGAAACTATCCTCCACTTGAAGGGGGGAGTTCAGATATCAAATGCAGATGATTGTCTCTCCTTTCAACTGACAAAGGGGGGGAAATGTTAATGAAATTGACAAGTGGTTCTCAAATTGAAAGTCTCAACAACATCAGCGAAGTAGCCAGTGGGCATCTTCATCAGCTAGTGGGCATCTTCATCATCTAGTGGGCGATCATCATCAGCAAATACGCCAGTGGGCATTCATCAAATTGTGTCAGTGGACACTGGATGCTGTTTTCAAGCAAAGGATAGTTGGATCCTTTTGCAACTTGGCACATGATGGAGTTTTCAAGCGACATTCAGAGATGAATTAGGCATGCAGCTAATTCATGTTCTCTTCAGATTTGAGTTTTTTCCAGCATCCAGCTTTGGCGGTTTTTCAGGCAGTGTTTTTTTGAGGATCTACTTGAGAACTTGGAAGATGGTTCCTTGTTCGTTTTGGACTTATCATTGAGGGGGGGAATGTTAGCCTCACTCTCACATTTAAAACAATTCTAAGTCCAAATAATTAAATTAATTAAAATCAAGAAAGTTGGATTTAATCCTACCTTTCTAGATTGAGTTAGTTCCTCATGGTTAGGAGTCAGTTTAGGCTTAGTTGGTTGAGATATTCTCTCCAACTAATTAGGCTCCTAGATTAGTGTGTGGTTGAGATATTTTCTCAACCAAAGTGTCCAAGATAGACGTACTATCTTGAGACCAATTTCCTCATGTATTTATATGTATCATAAACATTATTTTAATAATGAGAATGTGAGGAATGCTTAAGGCTCTTTGCCTTTTCCACCATATCTGGTTTCTATATTTCTGAGTATTTGATTTTATGTGCGTGAGTATTTTATTTTAGCGTGTTATGGTTGTGTGTTTTCTCCTTCAAAATGGAAGTAGATAAGGAGAAAGAAAAACAAGTATCTAGTGAAACCACCACTAAGGAAAATGAGGGGAAAATGGAATCATATAACAAAATGGATATTATATCTACCGCATCTCCTCAAGCATTAGAGACACCCATTGCTACTAAGGTTCCTTGGTAGTCATTTTTGTTTAAACTGGTTTGTAAGTTAGAGGCAGTTCCAGATACAATCCCTTCTTTGGTAGATTATTATTTTAATACTCAAACAAAATCAGTTGTCAAAATAACGAAGAAAAGGAAACATGATACGCTGGAGACTGTATCTGAATTCAACTGGAAGGTTAGGGAGATGTAAAAGAAAAAAATCAAGAATCCTCTCAAGATTTAGGAGCTTTTGTTAATTACAATCAATATCATTTGAAAGAGCTTGCAGCTTCATATGATAACAACTTGCATAAAATTATGGAGGAAAATTTTAAGAAAAATGAATTGTTCAATGAAGAAAACTGATAGAGGAATTATACCACTTTAGTTCAAGGATTTTTGTAGAAAGGGAAAATCTACTGAAAAAATTCAGAAAGAATTGAAAGAAGCAAATGCAAAACATGAACAGAAAATTTAGGAATTGAGAAAATTACATGAAGATCAAACCTACATCTAGAAGCAAGAAGCATAAAACAATTATAAGATTATGGTCACAGCCTTGAAAGAGAAAATTTAATCTCTTAAGAATCAACTCAATCATAATCAAGAAGAAACACATAATTTGGAAGTTGTTGAGGAACAAGCTTTACAAATTTGTCTAATTTTAAGGAAAAATCAATCAAACTTCTATAAAAAGATGGATAAAATCTCAAGATTTTATCAAGAAATTACAAATTTAAATGAAAGAATTGATTCATTGGTAGAAGAATACAAATCAATTAAAAACAAATTTATGTCTATTCTTGACTGGGAAAAGGAATTTCAATCTAATGAAATTCCAAAAGTTTCTAAGACAGATAAAATATTGATGCTTGCATCCTTAAGTCATAGGGAGAAAGAGGAAAAATAAATCAAAGCATGGATACAAACAACATATGAGCAATGTTTAACAATTTGGGAAAAAGGAACAAACTTTATAGAAGAATTTGACCTATCAGGTGCCAAGTCATTAAAGGAAGTAGTTCTAGGAGAATTAAAACAGTCTACGGAAGATCTTGTTGCCAAGGACCAGGTAGAAATAAAAAAGATTAAAGTTTGGAAACAACAAACTTTCCAAAAAAATTTGCAACTTCCTTTTGAACAAATCAAGCTTATTGCCAAATTTGAGGTCAAATATCAGAAGAAGAAGAAAAAGGTCCAAGGATTGATTGCCAGTTTCCAGATCAACATCAATCAGTTTCCTTCCATTTATTTCTCTATAGTGTACCAAATATATTCACAATGGGCAACTCATATTGAAGTACATGCACCTCACCTGCTACTTAGTCTCAATTATGAAGATTCTGAAGATGAGGAAAGGATGTCTGCTTCTTTGCCAGATATCAATTAAACAAAGATATAATTTTTATTTTTAGAATTAAGTATTTACTTTCAAAAATATGTTGATTTTCTTGTTTCAAGACTTATCTTATTATTTTTTAGTATTTATAGACCCTTATGCGTTGGTGCAAAGGATCGAGAACCAATGAAGACTACAGATCTAAATGTTTTTAATCAATTTTGAAGTACCAACTTTTTTGAAGACCATTTTCAGTGTTAATGTGTGATGAGCTATGAGATTTATGTCAACACATCATTTTAATTACTTAATAAATGCCTCTGATATTACTCTATGACTTATGTTATTTGATTCTGAATGAATATTTGATAATTTTGTTTAAGATTTCTTATGACAATGTTGCAATCTACATCCTTTTATCATCAGGAATTAAAAAATTGTTAATTTTATTTATTATTGGTTGATCATCACAATCTAGTATTCAAATATAGGCATATTTTCTCTCATTTACGAGATAGAAATTGTTATTTATTTACTTTAGATTGTGCATGCATACATATTTCAAAAAATACCAAAAAATATGTTTGAATAGGATGAAAACCTGAAAATATTTTCGAAGTTTTTATTTAAATCTTCAACCAAAACTTATATGTTCGGTTTTCTGGATTCAATTCCAATTAGGATTTTAAATCACATGATATTTCATGTGGTATTATGCTCATTTAAATCCTTTAATTGTTGTTATTTAGATTGGTTAAATCATTGTAGCAGACTATGTTCATATTCTGTAAATTATTAGAATATATTACATATTTTTTCTTAGATTAATTATAATTTTTCTTAGTTTAATTTTAGTTTTAGATAGGCAATTAGGCCTTTGTTACAGAGAGTATATAGCCATACCAAATGAAAAAAAGTCTAATTGGAACTTTGATTGGCCAAATACTCACTTGTTGCAGGAGGATTTTTTCCACCTGTCAACAATTCCTTATGTAAATTGGATGCAAGCATAGCGGTTGTTGGAGTCATGATTGTCACTTCATCCTTGTTGACATTGGTAATGCTTATAATATAACATACTCATCTATTTCTTGTTATAATGTTTATCATTGTATATGGTGCAATGGAGTTACTATTCTTTTTAGCAGTGTTCTACAAGTTTCCCCAAGAGGGTACATTCCATTAGTTTTTGTTGCAGTATTGTTACTTGTAATGTATGTGTGTCATTATGTCCATGCAAACAGTTATGCCTATGAGATGGAGCAGAAGGTGACACTTGATTTCATGTTGAACCTGGGTTCGACATTGGGTGTGCCCAAAGTTCCAGGAAAAGAGTTCTTATACACAGAACTAGCACAAGGAGTTGTGGCAATATTTGCACATTTCATCAAAAACTTCCCTGCCATTCACTATGTCCTTGTATTCATCTGTGTCAAGTATTTAGTTGTGAATACAACTGCAACTAGAGAACTCTTCTTATTTAGCTATGTTGATACCAAAGAAAAAAAATGTAGAAATGGATTGCTAGGTATGGGTGTAGAGACAAACATACAGGAAATGTGGGCTTTGAGAATCAGTTACTAAAATTCCAGAAAGACTTTATAGTGTCAGATAACATATACACTCATGATATCAATAATTGACCTGAGACTCAAGAAAATAATTAGATGATGGTCAAAAACTAAGTAGTTCATGGAAACCCTTACTGAGAATTAAATAAAAATAATTAGTTATTTTAAAACATTCATATAAAAATATTAATACTATCATATTCTTAAACAAGACCCTATCATTTCCTAGTTCACTCCTCTTACCTAAAAATAAACTACATAAATAAACCTACATAATACACTAAAAATAAAATTAACATACATATATAAACCTACATTAAACATTAATAAATAACCTATAAAAAACATTAAAAATAACCTACATTAAACATTAACAAATAACCCATAATGTTTTTAAACTAAACATCAAACATCAATCATTTAAATAGTTAAGAAATAAGCCTTTCTTATATAAATATTAATTCTTTTTTCTACCTATATATATATATATATATATATATATATATATATATATATAACAAAATAAAATAAATAAATAAAAACTTTAAACTCATCATTAAACAACACACATATTATAACATTAAGAATATACTAAACCCTTACATCTAGTTCTGATTAATAAATTAGAAAATTAAACAGACTTAATTTAAGCATTAAAATTAAGCAATTAAACAAATAAATAGCCGACATTTATATTCTTATCATTAAACCATCAACTATCAACTATTAATCGCTCCATGCATCCATGCTCTCTCTTCTCAAACTTGCAATTGACAACCTTGATGATGGACTCACCTAGTTAGTCTGAAACGTTGGTTTCAAAACAATAACAGGTTCTATAATTTTTGAAAAAAGAAAATAATTGCAACTATGCACATAGTATCATATTTTGATGAATTGAAGATAATAGTAATAATATTGGTCGATCCTTCTAGACACCGGTGATCCTGCTGCCTGCTTCCGGCCACCTCAGCTCGAAAGGAATGGCTCGCCTCTGCTCGAAGGCCGTATTGATACTAGGTGTGAGCTCGCCCAGCTCTCCCCTCCCACGTATCTAGTCCCAGCCAGCAGACTTGTGTGTGGCCAAGATCTCTGGTAGCCCAAGACGGGCAGATGCAGCACTCGCTACTCACGTCTATGCCAGGAACCCCACAGCTGCAAACCGCGGTTGCGGAGGAGGGGAGGGTTCGAAACGGGGATTAAAAGAAGATGCAGAACATATGACAATTGTAGAAGGAGCTACGACAAGCCACCTACAGCGAGCAAAAACGTTGACACCCCAAAGTAATAAGAGAGGGAGAAATAGGACAATCGAGGCCGAATGCATTGGATCTGCCAGACTACACACCGGATCTACTACGACAATATCTGGAAGATTGGTGATAGGAGTCGGGCAGCTCACTTCCACAGAGGGAAGGCATATATACCCTAGATCTACCATAGACTCGCCAGATCTGGCTTACAATAACCAAGATCCAGCAAATCGAGGCCTGGACAAGGTCGATCCACTAGGTATGAATGCAGATCTGACGCAAATCTTTATCAGATCGATAGAAGGCAGACACTGCAGTGTACAGATCAGGAAAGGGATGAGCGTTTCAGAGTTAAAAAAGGAGATCCAGATCAAACTTGGAACCCCAACAACATACCAAAATCTGATATATTCAGGACTCAGCTTGCAGGACCATCACTCACTCCAGGACTATGGAGTCATTAAAGATTCAACTATCATTCTCAACCTGAGACTACGAGGTGGATGCAAGGGAGCCAGTTCAAAAACTTCAGGCTCCTTTCGCAATGCAGTCAAAGGAAAGGAACCATTGCAAAACAAACCAGCACCCACAACAGAGCTACCAGGCCCCTACATCGTGGAACAGAAGTCGGAATCACCTACACTTACAGTATCTCTGCAGGAGGTAAATGATCTATACACAGATTTAGCCCACAATGTTGTTATATGTAGATTTAATGGTTTTTGGCCTAAAGCAGATGCACTGCATCAATGGATCTTCTCATCATGGTCACTTAACTATGAAATATATTTATGCCCTAAGGGATTTTTCATAGTTAGATTTAGCACAGAACAGGAATGAGACAACATCATCAATCAGGGGCCTTGGTTTTGGGGCAATGCTGGCCTCTTCATCACGCCTGGTTCCCAGACTTCGATGCCAATACCAAGATAGTTTCAACAATGCCAGTTTGGGTAAGGCTGCATAACATCCCACTACATTTTTGGCATCAAAAAGTTTTAATAGCCATTGGGAACTCCTTGGGAAAGTTCCTCAAAACAGATGAAGACAAAGCTATTCGGGGAATTTTCACATATGCCAGAATATGTGTAGAAGTGGACCTGAGTCAAGGACTACGAGATCATATCACATTGAATTTTAATAATTCACTATGGACAAAGCTGCTTGACTATGAGAACATAGCATTCAGATGCCGCAGATGCTTGCAAACAGGGCACCTACAATACGCCTGCCCACTGGCCAGCAAGGAGTCCAAAGGGAATAAAAAACAACAAAAAAAACCCAAAGGTTGGCAGCATACCAAACCATTGGAAGAGGAGGAATTGAAGACAGAACCTACAGACATGCAAATGAGACAGGAAAACATACAGGAAGAGAACACCCAGGGGCCCAACTTGGGGCAAAATATCTTGAAACAACAACAAGAATTACAACTGGAAATAAGTGGCACCAAACGAACACATGGCTCCGAAGGATCGGAATCTGACAAAGAACAACCAATGAATACAATGGAAAACCAGCTTGCCATAATTGCTCCCACTCCCAACACTGGAGGTTGGCGAAGAGTGGAGAAGAAGAAGGGCAAGAAAATATAGGCCTGCTGGAACAATACTTCCTTTCTTGTTTTTTTGTATTCTTATGTATCCTGATTTTCAGGAACAACTCATATGCATATGCTATAAGCATCTACAAAATGTAATTTTCTTCATATGAATAAAATTACGACTTTTTTCTACGGGAAAAAAAAAGTATCGTATTTTGATAGCCTCTTGGACAGGGCCAAATATAGTCCTTTTTAGCTGTTCTTTATATTGAGTTAGTTCAATATAAAGTTTCTTAATCTTCTCATTACTTGTGTCCAAAATTTTGTTAATCCGCATGCATAGGAAACACAAATAAAATAATTAAACTCATATGCATTGCCTACAAATTATCATCTAAAAGAGACATTGTTATGTAACCAGTTCACAAAACAGAAAAAAGATAGGTAAACGACTTCAAAATCAGCCTATTCGAGAGGGAAACCTATTTTACATTACACAAATGAACAATTCTTGGATGATTCAAATGAAAAAACCTCATTTCTATATATAGGAGTCTAAGAGGTCACAATATAATCAAAGCCGACATAATAATAATAATAATATAAGGGCAAAACAATAACCATAGTGGGCTTCTATGAGGCACAATAATAACAATGTGGGGACAATTGGGGTACAACAATAACAATAAGGGGCTAAAATGACAATAGTAATGGGGGAATCACTAGTATTATAGGGACCTAACATGCCCCTCTCTTTCAAAAAAGTATGGTCCTCAACGCTTGAGTAGTTCTTGATGCTTCTGTATAAAATTTTCATCCTCCCATGTGGAATCTTTAGTAGGTAAGTTCTTCCACTTGATGAGATACTCTGAAATTGATCGATTTCGTAGCTGTCGAGTTCTTGTTTCCGTGACTGCTTTAGGTTCAAATATGATTTTTCCTTCCTCATAAAGTTATGGAAATATTGTTTGAATTGAGAGCTTGTCACTTATAACCTTCTTTAAGCATGAAACATGGAATACTGGGTGCACTCGGGAAGATGTAGGAAGCTCCAATTTGTATGCCATAGTACTAATCTTTTGCAACACCTTGTATGAACCATAATACTTTGGTGATAATTTATTATCCTTCTTAACTTGTTTGAGGGACATTTGTTTGTATGGTTGTAGTAGTAGAAATACCCAGTCACCTACATCAAAACTTCTTTCGCGGCGATGTTGATATCCCTATTGTTTCATTCTACTCTGTGCCAAAACGAGGTTATCCTTTAAGAGTTGGAGAACTTGTTGTTGATGCTCGATGTGATATTCCACTGCTTGAACCTTAGAATTTTCTCTTAAAGATGTTGTGATGGACAGTGGATGATATCCATAAAGTGCCATAAATGGGGTCATTTTTGCTGCAATATGGAAGGAAGTGTTATACCATCATTTAGCGAGAGGCAACCACTTGACCTATTGTGTTTTTTATCAGATACAAAGCAACGAAGATATCCTATCTCAGTTTTCCCATCAGATTGAGGATGATAAGATGAACTATGAGCTAACTGAGTACCCAAATAAGAAAATAATTCAGTCCAAAAATTTCCAGTGAAAATGGGATCTCTGTCACTTACAATAATCTTTGGGTTTCCATGTAGCTTTTGAGTTGTTTCCATAAATGCAGTAGCAACTGTACTAGCTTTAAATGGATGAGATAATGCACAAAAGTGTGCATACTTGGTAAGTCTCTCAACTACCACCATGATGACACTCTTTCCTTCGGATTACACTTGTGATAAAATCCATTGAAACCTCCTCCCAACATTGAATTGGAATGGATAAAGGTTGTAACAGACCTAGGGTCTTAATTGTCTCAACTTTATTTGTTGGAAAATCAAACATTCTGCCACAAACCTCTTAATATCAGATTTAAGGCCATCCCAAAAAAAATCCTTCTTAACCCTATGGTAAGTTTTAAAAAATCCTAAGTGCATTCCGAAGGGAGAGGTGTGCAATTCCAGAAGAATCTTTTGTTTGAGTTGGGAATTCTTACAGAGGTATAAGCGATCTTCGTACCATAACGAGTCTTATTTCCAGCTAAATGTACCAGATGTAATGGGATCTTGCTACAATTTTTGAATGAGTGCCCACACTTCTTCGTCATGCTTCCATTCATCTCTTGTTTCGTTTATCCAATCTAGTTGGATGATAGAGATGGTACAAAGCAATGCTTTCACATCCTCATCCATCCTCATCCTTTCTTGAGAGTGCATCTGCAACAACATTTTGCTTCCCTTTTTTGTAGTTGATTTCAAAGTTGCAACCCAACATCTTTGTGACCCATTTTTGTTGCTCTTCTGAAGATAAACTTTGTTCTAAAAAGTATTTAAGACTATCATGATCTGTTTTTACCTTGAAGTGTCTTTCCATTAGGTAAGGTCGCCATTTCTTAAGTGCATGTAGTATTGCTAGCATTTCCTACTCATAAATAGCTTTGTGTAAATAATTTCCTTTGATTGGATGACTTTCAAAAGCAATGGGTCTTCCTTCTTGCATTAAAACAGTGCTAATTCCATTTCCTAAGGCATCACATTCCACAATAAAGGTTTTTGTGAAGTCTGGCATAGCTAATATCGGTGCTTGGCACATTGCCCATTTAAGATATTCAAAGGCCTTCGTTAGTTCTGGAGTCCAAGAAAATGCATCTTTCTTTAGTAATGTTGTTAGAGGTGCAGCTATTTGCCCATAATTCTTAACAAAATTGCAATAATACCCTATCAATCCGAAAAATACTCATAGATGCTTTATGGATGTGGGGATTTTCCATTCTTTAATGGCTTTAATTTTGCTAGGGTCTTCCTTAACACCTTCATGAGATACAATATGACCCATATATTCCACCTCTTGTACTCCAAAGAAACATTTGGAGCTTTTTGCATATAATTGTTTCTCCTCCAATAGTTTGAGCACCCTGTCAACATGTTGAACATGGTCCTCCCAAGACTTGCTATAGATTAGTATATCATCAAAAAATACTAACACAAATTTTCTAAGGGTTTGAAAATAGAATTCAGCAAACCTTGAAATGTAGAAGGTGTATTGGTAAGACCAAAAGGCATGACTAAAAATTCATAATGACCCTCATGAGTTCTAAATGTTGTTTTCAAAATGTCTTCAATATTCATTCTAATTTGATGATATCCTGAATGAAGATCCAACTTGGTGAAGTAAATTGCTCCATGTAATTCATCCAATAATTCATCAATGAAAGGGATGGGAATTTATCTCTAATAGTGAGCTCGTTGAGCTCCCTATAATCTAGAAAATGCGCCATGATCCATCCTTCTTGTGCACCAATACTACTGGAGCAGAGAAAGAAATTTGACTAGGTTGAATTATACCAGTCTCTAGCATTTCTGCAACCATACGTTCAATTTCACTCTTTTGGGCATAGGGATATCTGTAAGGCCTGATGTTTGGAGGAACACTTCCTAGAATCACATGAATAGCATGATCATGATCACAAATAGGTGGAAGGCCTTTGGGAGTCTCAAACACCTTGGAATGATCATCCAAGAATTTTTGGAGATCTGGAGAAATAGATGATTTCAATGTGGGAACTTCTAGTGAACATAATTGTGCAATTACGCCCTGTTGTTTTTTATTTAGAAGATTTGTCATGCCGTTAGAGCTGAATATATTTCTTGGTTTCCCTACGATACCCCTTAAATCAACTTCCTTTCCTTCCCAACAAAATTTCATGAAAAGTTGTTGAAAATTAAAAGCTATTGTACCCAAAGATTGTAGCCATTGGACTCTTAGTACAACATCAGCACCACCCATTGGAATAGACATCATAGGACTATTCAAGACATATTCTCCCATGGATTGCTTGGTATTATGGCACTTTCCAGCGCAATTTGTGGTTCCTCCATTTGCAACCATCACTCGACACTTTGGTGCTGGATATAGGAAGCAATTCAATTCCTTGGCTATCTTACAATGAATAAAATTATGGGTAGTACCTGAATCAATCAACATTGTTACCTTTTTCTTCTTGATATGTCCTTCTACCTTGAGAGTTTGAGGAGTAGTAATTCCTACCAATGCATTACAAGATATGGTTGGATTCATTTCTTCATTCTCTAGGGTTGATTCCTGATGTATATCCTCTTCTTTTTATGTTTCTTGTTATTTTTCTTCCTCCTCTTCACAATCTATGTAAAATAATTTCTTCTCAGCACACTTATGACCTTTAGTCTATTTTCTATCACAGCTGTAACAAAGCCCCTTTACTCTTTTTCTTCCAATTGTTGTGGTGTCAACCTTGTAGGTTGTGGAAGGCTAGGGGTAGCAATGCTTCCATGTTTATAGTTGTGAGTGGTAGGATTCCTTGTTGACATAATTTTGCTTTCAATTTATCTTGCCAACTTGAATACCTTCTCCAATGAATCAGGTTCCCAAAGGAAAACCTCATGTTGGATGTTATCCTTTAAAGTCCCTATGAACATATCAATCCTATGCTCCTCTGGAATATCATTTACCCTTATATTCAATTTTTGGAAGTCCTCAATGTGCTCCACCATTGAACTCTTTTGTTTGAGATTTATCAATTGGCTAAAATAGGTGTTGCTCTTTATATCCTCATAATGTGCTATCATTTCGTCCGTAAAAATTGACCAAGTGACAATTTGTCTATGAGAGCAAAGCCATCAATACCATACAAACTGATTGGGTTCCAAATATAAAGTTGCAATGCATACCTTTTGTGTTTTTTGCACATTATGGAGATCGAAATATTGTTCCATCTGTAGTATCCATGTTACGGGATCCTTGCCATCAAACTTCCTCATATCGATCTTTGGAACATGGTGGGTCTTTATTCCAAAGTTAGAGTCTATGAAATCATGATTAACATTTCTTTTGTTCTCATCATGAGTTTCCTCTACTACCTTTTCACCATTAGGAAGCCTTTCTTGTAGCAACTTTGTCAAACCTTCCTTCAAACCTTCCACGTCTTTCTTCAAATCTTCAATGTTGTCCTTCTTCGAATCATGATTAACATTTATTTTGTTCTCATTATGAGTTTTCTCTACTACCTTTTCGTCATTAGGAAGCCTTTCTTGTAGCAACTTTGTCAAACCTTCCTTCCAACCATCCATGTCTTTCTTCCAATCTTCAATGTTGTCTTTCAAACCATCCATCTTAGCTTCTGTTACTTTTTGCGAGAGAGAAATTTGTTGCACTTGGTCTCATAATTTTGATATATCATGTTGCATTTCTTCCTCTTCTTCATGTGTCATAGTAGAGCTTTCAGGTTTCTTACTAGGTGTTTCTATTTTCTTTCTTCGGGGAATCAACTAATGATAATTTTCTTTACTATTCTCTTTTAATCACTTACAACTAAGTTTTCAGACAAGACTTATACAAATTTTTAAAAGTACTACACACCTTGTTTTTTTATTATTGTAGGAGCTTGATATTGAATTTGTTGTATCTCTGAAATTTCGGATCTCAAAGGTCTGAAATTGCGAACTGTGGTAGCCCTCTGCATCCTCTTTTCCAACGCCACCAGTCTGATCGAAATTGGATTCTGCAAGAAAGAGTTATGTTCAATCTCCCAAGATATGTTGTTTATACACTTTTTCAGTAGAGTGAACTTGTACCAAGTTCCACATGTCACTGTTTCAACCTTCGGACCTGAAATGATACACATAAAAGTATAGTCCATCCTCTTTTTGTAACATCTTACAAATTTTGAATCTCATGCTCAGAGAGAAAGTTATGACGGTTTTCCCAAGGTCACCTATTTGCGATGTAATTTGGGATCCTGCATAAACCCTAAATTTCTTGGACTGTATATCCCAAAATACAGTGAAAAAAGATCTGAAATTCAGGCTCGAGCTTCACCAAGATTTCAGCTCAAATGGGTTTTAATTTTAGAGTCTGAACCTTTGTAGAAAAAAATTATAGTGAAAATTACATGATGATCTATTTGAGATGAAATTTTGGAGCTTGCAAAAACCCTAACTTCCTTGGATCATATCTCTGAAAATATGGCGAGACAAGATCTTAAATTCAGACATGAGGTTTAGAACGATTTTGGCTCAAATGGTTTTTTTATCTTCTGAAACTTCATAGAGAATAAGTTATAGCGAAAATGCCACGATGTCCTGTTTGGAGTAGCAACACCATAGAATCCAAAGCTCTGATACCAAATGTTATGCAACCAGTTCACAAAATAGAAGAAAATATAGGTAAACGACTTCAAAATCAGCCTCTTCAAAGGGGAAACCTCCTTTACATTACACAAATGAACAATTCTTGGATGATTCAAATGGAAAAACCTCCTTTCGATATATAGGAGTCTAAGAGGTCATAATATAATCAAAGTCGACATAACAATAATAATATAAGGGCACAACAATAACCATAGTAGACTTCTATGGGGCACAATAATAACAATGTGGGGACAACTTGGGCACAACAATAATAATAAGGGGCTAAAATAACAATAGTAATGGGGGAATCACTAGTATTATAGGGACCTAGCAGACATTTCAAGATATATTTATGTAACAACTTGTTTAATAGTATATGATTCAATTCTAATCTTAAACTGCACATCTATTGGTTTCAAATAAGTTAAATATGTAACAATAATGACAAAAAGCAATTAATTGAGATTATTCTTCAAATATTTTCCAAACCAATTAAAAAAAATAACTTACAGTCTGGACAACAATCTTGAACTATTCGCCAAATCAATTAAAAAATATATCATACACTCTAGGAAGCAGCCTGAAGCGTTCGAGGAGGGGGATCCTGGTCTATATTTTTCTTCAAGGAAAACATAGTTAATAGCTTCCCAGATACATAAAATGCCATGACAAATAGGAAACACATGGATAAATAGATTGTAACAAACCCCCTTACAACACTAAGGAAGGGGAATCGTTACTGGCGAAAACGATCCCCATTATCTGCTCATGGAAATAGGATTATGAGGGTTTCACCCTCGATTTTTTTCTTTTCCATTTGCTTCTGTGCATTTTCGTCCTTACCTTTTGCGCTCATATATGATGGTGATCATCAATTGCATGCTACCACGTGGAGGTCCACCACGGGCTCGCCAATTCAACAAATGGGCAGATGGATGGGGCATACACGTCTCTTACTTCACGGTGTCATCTCACTCCTAACTCCTGAATTCCCAACCTAGTCGGGGTCAGTTCATCTTGGAGCTCGTAACTTGGGCTCCCTCTGAACACCCGACCCTCGACCTTCAACCAAGTCAGTTCGGCATATCACTCACATGTCCTTCCACTACACATACAAACTGACCTCCTGACCTCCGACTAAGTCGCGGTCGTCACCGCTTTTCTTATGCTATTATCAAAGTGTTAGTTTATCCTCCTGGGTTATCTGAATAGTTTTGTGGGCCCCGCAGATAATCCACGTCGGATTTCCAATCGTGCAAGAGGAGAATCTGACTACTCCAATCAGAATATTTCCCAACTACAAGAGGATAAGCCTTATCTAATTCTTTCTTTAAGTTCTCGGTTTCACCCCTTTGCTCCACAATAAATGCCCTTCCTTATTATTCAAGAATGAAACGATCATGGGTCTTTGGCTTTACACCATGCAAAGTATTCAATGGAGATTTTTGCGCTCTCCCCAGAGGTCGGGTCCACTACTGTGCGAACTACATTGAGTTAATCCTCTTGAATGTGGCCTATTCTCAGGGATCCATTCGGCTTCTAGATTTGCATCAAAACCTTGCCACTCCGTCAAATTCATACTAAGACATTCCATGACGTTACCCCTTCTTAGCTTGGGTGGTAGCAACATTGAGGGGTTCCTACCTCACAGACCTTCCCTGCCTTAGGGTAGGGAATTCCTTGCATAGCGACGTATGCGCTCCTGCATATCTTATCTACCGGAATCCTAGCGCGACCTTACGGGGTACTTCCACCTCACCTGCCACACACCAACAATTCCAGAATCCTCATGAACTCTCTCATCAGCTCCTCGAGACTGCTCATGGCTAGTCTGAGCATTTGGCTATTAGCAAGAGCTCATGGCCTTCATTTCCAAATTCCCTATGGTGGGAGTGGAGGCTTGTGCACAAGCAATACTAAATCCTATGGAAGTAAAACAACCGGGCATGATCGACCCCGGGACACTCCCTTGATATTTCGCATATTGTTCACCTATCGGCACAACAGTTTGTAAACAGATACCCTAATGTAAACATTAACTGACTCTGGTCAATAGAGGTTTTTTCTAATCAATTTTGTACATTAATACAAAGGGTCTCAGAACCCACTTCTTCTAACTGATCATGGTTTGGAACTGGAATAGATCATTGAGCTCATTAACTTCAGTTATTGAATTATTTATGATATCGTTAACCATTTAGGTAACATTGTTATGGGACCGTTCTCCAATATGAACTTTAGACACTCTATGATTACCATTGTTTAGGATATTAACTTATTTACTTTTTCATGTAAGCATAACACACATGTACCAATGCATATTCATAGCCATAATCCATATACAAATCAGGGAAATATCCCTTCACATTTGCATCACAGATGTATATACAAGAACATGTATTGCAATCCCTATTTATCCATATCTATTACAATGACAATGCATCATGACCCATTAATTGAAAACAGTAATCATATAATATTTATCCTTTTGTCTGCAACGAAACTGAGTCTGAGACTATGACTCTCCACCCAACTATAGATTGTTGCAACCACTTTTACTTGTAGCTATCACCCTCGAGCCAAATTCTAGAGTTTGGGGGGGTTTTTGTTGTTGGGACCACACTCCAACTGCTGGATGTGCCAGGGATGCCAGAGGACTTCCTGCCTCAATCCCCATAGTTGTTTTGATTTCTTCTTGCCTGCATGGAGATCCCAAAGGTTCCCAACCTCACCCCCTTATGCACATTTAGTGTTTCACCCCCTCCTAGGGAGTCCATAAACCTTTGTACTCGTCCGAGCAGTAACCAGGAACTGTGATCAAACTTGTCTTTGTCTTGGCTTAAGGATGGTTTCCTCCCAAGCTGTTACAGGGCCCTATAGTAGCTAGCTCAACCCACAGCCTATAGGGAATCCCAAGCTATTATGAGGCTCTATATATTTCATTCCACCCACAACCTCTAGGGACCCAAGCTATTATAGGGCTCCATAGACCTCTTGTCTCAATGCACAACCTCCAAGGACCCAAGATTTTACAGGGTTCCTGGAATCATATCTCAACCCACAACTTCTAGGGAATCCAACCTATTACATGGATGCATAGACTCGAACTCAACCCATAACCTCTAGGGATAGAGAATCGATCCCCTTCTCTTATCTTATCTTCTCTTCATTGCTGCTTGCTGGAAGTTGTTGTTGTTGATTCTCTTCTCTTCCTTCCTCGGTTTGATTCTCCAATAAGAGTGAATCTTTTGCTTCTTCCCACTCTGTAATCCTCTTCCTATTGTGAATGCTCTTTTCCTTCTCCCCCCTATTCGTGAATCCTCCATCTCCCTCTATCTGCGTCCTCTTTTCCAAATTCCTTCATTTCTCTTGGGGCAACCTTCCTGCCCCTCCATTACTGTTGAGTTCTCGTTGTTATAGTCCCTCCATAAATTTTGTCCTCTTTTGCTTCTTGTATTTTCTCAAGCAAGCATGGACCTGAGTACTTTCCTCAACCCATTTAATTTCAATAACGAGTCCCTTCACGCACCAACTAGCCTTTAATGGTTGTTCTCAAGTTCAGGTTTCTTCTTTGCACAAGAAACCATATCATCCCTAGCAACAATTCTCCATCCCCGGCTCTGGAATTCGTGTCCCAAGGCTCAATCCCCTTTTTTTGTTATTTCAAATATTGCAAAATATTTACATCCTTTTTACAATGTGGCTCATACCAGAACCTTGGGTGGGACTGTCACATAGATAATAAAATTTTATTCAAATTATGAAAACTGACAATCACCACAACCCCTTTTCTTCTGTTTATCCTTGTTCCCTGATCTAATGTGAAGTGGAGCAAATGTCAAAGTGCTCCAACTGTTTTCTTATTTGTTATAAAAAATAAAAATTCTATTAAAATAATAACTAGAAATATCAGTAAACAACTAAGGAAAATAGTGCAATGTTTTTTCCTATTTAAATAAAAAAAACAAAGACACAAATGTCATTTTGGAAAAATCTAGGTAAAAGTCATTTTTGCAAAAAAATTGTTTTTCCATCCCATGTAAATAAATACCAATAAAAATAGGTTTAGCTGAAGAAAAAAAATGATATTATCAAAAGCTAATGTTTTTCTTGGATTAAGAATAATCTATAAAATTACACTTAGAAATTAAAATTGAATATTTTGAAATTAGAAATTAAAATTTAATATTTTGGAATTAGTTTCAAAATACTTAGGTTTATCTTATCTTTGTTTTTAGGAATTAGTTAAGCTTAAATTTTCCATATATTGAAATTGGTTTCTTATTAAATTTAATTATATGTTTTTCTTATGAGATTAATGGTTTTTCAATCTGTGTTCTTGATTTGACATTAAAGAGGTAGGTGAAAGAAAGTTGCGTAACTTGTGCATGTGAGCTTGAGCTATATCTGATGTGTTAAAGAGTTGTGTTGTAATAATTCCATCTTCATACATATCATGTTAACTGAATAAATTAAAAACTATATGCACACAATTCATGTATACAAATAAGCAGTAACATGCCACCACATGGCTCTTGTTGGAATATATGATTGCATTGGATCTACATTAAATTTGGAGCTATTTCGAAATTTAATGCTAGAATTGGAGCACTAAATCTTCGTTATTTTATCTATCAGTGAATCAAATGAAACTTCTAATCTTGTTGTAGAACTTGCGCATAGCACAAAAGGATTTTTGAACCATTTTCTCATTCAGTTCAACGTTATATTTACATCATCATTTAGTTTCTATTGACTTTTTGGATATTGTTTGGTTTTTGATAAAAATATATTTACTTTTGTGAACAAGATTAAATCATGGAAAGGGTTCATCATAGAGGAGATAGAGGATCGATGATCCAGGTGGATATTGGTGGCCACCCACCTATCCCACTTAGACCTCCAGTCGGTTTTCATTTGTTTCCTTGTTTATTTCAACATTTACTATTTTTAGTAGTTTTTCGAGTCCTGAACTTCCGGAGTAGTTTTGACCCCCTAAACGACGTTTTTTTAAGGTCCGCAGTAGGCCAATAGCCATTAGGGCCAACAAAAAAACCTATAGTACTCGAAGAGACCTTTCCAACAAGGTATTGTACGCACCAAACGAAGATAATATGACCAAGTTATGACCCCAGCAAGTTGGTTGCCCAACTAACTCCAACGAGGCCCACAAACTCTTGGCTTACATCTCCTAGGGTTAGGGTTTTGGTTGTTTAGGGCTTTCTCATGTTTTCCAATAATAAATGGGCCCTTGAGCCTCATCGTAGCATAGTTCAGAGGTGATCCAAATTGGATCATTATATTGTTTTTCATCCATCTCGATGCATTTTGGAGTGGAAAAAGCAGAGGAATTGACTCACGGGACCGTTTTTGCCAGTGGGACCCAGTGTGGCGAAACGGGGTCTGAAACCTTCTAGGAGAATTTTGAGGCATCAAACGATGTTTTTTGGGGGTAAAAATTTGCTGCAAAAGTGCTACACCTTTTCATGTTATTCTACACATAGAGAGCTTTCGAACGGCGCAAGAACCGCGTCAATCGAAGTCCGTATGCAAAAGTTATGCGACTTAGAAGTTGACCTTCCTGTTTTCACACCTATAGTTAGGGAGGATGTTATGTAAACCAACATTATTCATGGAAAAGGGTCTAGCCACATGTTTCTGATGTAAAAGACTCTAGAAGAGTTTATTTTGTAACTCTAGTTAAGAGTTGAAGTAGCCAAACTTAACCACTAGTAGGCTATCGGCTTGTGTTATAACCGAGCCACTGGGAGGAAGAGGCATTGCATTCTTTTAGAGAATTTTGTTCCATAGTTGAGAAAAGATGGCGAGGAGAGACAGGAGGTAGAGAACATAGAGAAGATCTGTGCACTGTAGCAGCCCATGGGCCACAAACATTACTTCTTTATATCTATAGCCATATTTCCAGCCAGAGAAAGAGAGTGAAGCAGCCTCATCTTCCAACTGGGTTTTCTCTCGAAAGGGTTTCTGAGAGAGCATATCTCATGTATTATGTGTGTGTGAGCTTATTATGTCGTTCTCTAGTTTTTTTCTTGATTTAATTTTACATGCATGCACTAATTACAGTTAATTTTACAAATCTAGAAATTAAATAAAATTGTAATAGTGTAGAATCTCATATTTTTAATATAATATTATTAGATCTATTGTGATGAACTGTCCAGTAGAATATCCATGACAGTTTACGAATCAAGAGGCATGTATTCGCCGCATCTCTTCTCATAGATAAGCTACCATCACTCGAGCTAGTCTTATTTCCGTAATGTTTGTAAGCATATTTCAGTGTTTGGTATTAACGAAATGAAGTGTTATTTTTGCTACATCTTTGTGTTTATGGTTATATTTGTAATTTGTTGCATTCCTATTTAAATTCAGATCAGTGGTATCAGAGTGTCCCGCTCATTCTTTGTTTTTCTTTGCATGTCCCCAACGAGGTCGAGATATAAGGAGTTAGGGTTTGAACTGTTGGAAATAATACTGAGAGGGGGGGGGGTGAATCAGTATTATCAGATCAATCAAACTTTTTCAATTTCATACTCAGAAACATATACGCTACTTCAATTAAGTGAACCCGCGTGTACACGCCACTGTGTCTAATGAAACTCGCGTATATCCAGAGATCTTATAATTCAGTTAGCTTAATCTTCAGTAAATGCATCAGATCATTATTAAGCATATTAACAGTAAACAGGTGCAGAATAACAGAACAAAACATCACACAAGAGCCACACACATGAACACAAAGATATAAGGTGGAAACCCAATGTGGGTGAAAACCACCTGCTGCAAGTCATCTCAATCTTCTTCTTAATAAGAAAATCCTTTTACAATATTTGTACTGGTGCAGTCTTATACCAGTACGGGAGCTACAACCCCCCTTGCTCTTGTACTAGCCGATCCATTTACTAGTACGCAGGCTGCTACCTGCTACAATGCTCCAAAGATCTCCTTTAGCTTTTGTACTAGCTTAGATACTAGTACGTAGGTGCTTGCCTACAATCTTCTCACCTCCAGGTACCACATTTCATCAATTTTCAGACTGGATACACTGAAGCACAACACATAATCTGTAAGGCCACTTTTCATCCAATTTTCATACTGGACCCATAACTATCATTGAAGCTCAAAACAATTATCAAACTCTGAATCACTGAAACCCTGTTAACAACAGTCACCAGAACACAGAGCAGACACAGAACTCTGTAATAACCATCAGATCCATCTGCAACTTCAAATATCAAGCTTTACAATGTATACGCTACTTCGATGAATCAAACCCGCGTGTATACGCGCTTTTGCCAAAGACAACCCGCGTACAGATCTAAAAATAATTTCTCATAACTTGCAGTTGTACCAGACATCAGTCATACTCATAACATTTATAGAACAATACATGCGTCAGTATGTAGATCTAGAATAAGCATCATAAAGATAGTTCATTTCAAACCATTTGATCCCGATCTCTCCTTAGATCTAGTTCTCCATCAACCGGTGAGATCTCTCCTTAGCTCAGATCAAGCAATGCATCATCAACCCATAACCCTGCATACTGGATCTAATGCTTCATCAGATATTCAAGACATTTCAGATGCACTTGCCTAATGATTTCCTTCTCCTTATATAGCCTTAGGTCTTGTTCAATACCAAGAGCCAAAACCATAGAAATCCAATACCATCAACTTCAAATCTAGGGATCGACACGCCCATCGAGACACAATGGTCCGAAACCATAGGCACAACTTCCAAGGACTAACCGCCATGGACCAAAGGTACTTTTCCACATACACGCGCTTTTGCTGAAGCCAACCTGCGTGTACACGCGACTTGGGCTTAACGAACCTGCGTGTATGAACTTTCTCTTCTTCTTATAGTCTGATCATCAATTCCTTGCTGCTGACCTTCTGTACTATGATTTTTCATCAGTGAGGTTTGCCATCAAGGACAACACTTATCTCATAATGCCAACAATCTCCCCCTTTGGACTTGATGGCAAAGCTAACTTGTCACACTTAGAACTATCATCTGATTCCTTTGAGCTGTCCTCCATCAGTCACATCTGATATCTCTTCTGAAGATTCATCATCTGATTCCTTTGAGCTGTCCTCCATCAGTCACATCTGATATCTCTTCTGAAGATTCACCCAGTTATACATAAGTGAGATATTCTTCTATGAGAGGGTTGCCATCAAGTACAACACATGCATCATAATGCCAACAATCTCCCCCTTTGGACTTGATGGCAACAACACCAAATCACTCTCCCCCTTTGACATCAAGGGCAAAGGGTGGACCAAGATATTCTCTTCCTTTGCTGAATCATTCCACTGTCCATACTCCCCCTGAGTACCTGCTGAAATTTCTGAATAGTCTCCCCCTTTGTATATGCCAAGGTGTACCAATCTGTCCATGCTCCCCCTGAGTACATGCTGAATCTCTGTACCGCTGAAGTGTGTTGTTCATGCTCTTCCTGACTGTAGTCAAGATCTGCAAAAGATGTTCTTCAAGAAGAACACGACTCTATACATCATAAAAGATCTTCCTATCACCAAAGACTCATACATACATCCATCTCTCAACTAAGTGAGGATATACAAAAAATGACTCATCCACCCAACCAAGTGGGGATACATCAAAAGTTTACATAACCAAACATATTGCATCAATCATCCCAGGCATAGTGGGGAAACCAAAATAGGTCGTTACATGATCTTGACACCATGACAGAGATACCACAAAAGAGATATATGACATAGAGACGAAAGAACTAGACCAAGACTTATGAAAGTCACCAACAGCATCTGATAATCACCATTCAGATCAGCAACCAAGAGATCCTTCTTCTCTCCTTTCGCCTTTGTTCCACTTGAAATCAACAACAAACGTGAACTAGAACCAAAGGCTTTAAGATAATGCCAACAATGCATCGTTGGAAGATTATCTGCTCCTCCTAAACCTGTGCCAGATGATCTCTGTCGGACCCATATCAGACTTTCTGCAACCAACATCTATCCCTGCTGATTTCCTTCAAAACTCCATATACGTGTCTGCATCCACATAAACAAGCGTATATACGCGGATAGGCCTTATGAAACTCACGTACAACTATTTTCATATCAGCAGCCTGTAAATGTCCTACAGCAAGGTATGTCTGAACATAGATGTCAACTCCTCCTTTTAAACATCATCATGAAATCATTCACATTACATGTGAAACCACCATAGCCATTACATCAACGTCAAGATCTACATAATCCAAGTATCATTACTTGGGATATCTGCATATGTAACATATGTCAATATCATAATCATCTATAGATAAGAACTCAACATGTCCCCAGTAGTCACATGTTGAGTATGTATGTCAGCTCTTGACAAATCTTCTTGAAGCTCAACAGCACAATCCTTCTTGATGCATCAACAGCTGAAATCCTTTATCACAAGAGTGCCTGCAGTCATAAGTGAGAAGATTTATTCATATGACAACAGCAGTATATAAGTGATCATCATGTAGGAACCATGTATTCAAGCTTTGTAATCAACCATGAAGATCACCATGTAAGCATCATATATGCATCATCAAAGAATCAACCATAAATCTGATCTGAACATCTTCTATGTAACCAAGAATCATATGAGATTTATCATAGACAACTCAATCATCATAGCAAGATATAATTTATCCAACATCACCGAGGATTACTAATGCCAACAATGAATTACTAAAGGCATATGCTCCCCCTCAACCAGTGCCATCTGTTAGATCTGATCATGCATATATCAGCAATAAGCATCAAAACATCATTATCCTCAGGTTAGGATCAAAAACACTTCTAGACATCAAGTAACAAAACATTTCCACACATCCTCAGCAGACTGTAACCAATAGAGCAAATAACAGACTGAATCATATCAGATCCTTTTTCTGATCTGTCCCCACTGCTTTTCCTCAGACTGATATATACGTGACTTTTCAGTGTGAAACTCGCGTATATACGCGGCTATACTTCATGAAACTTGCGTATGAGAATTAGAACACTGAAGTTTTACACCTTCAGCTCCCCCTGAGTCTGGTATGTTTGTGTTGTGCTGTGTCTCAGTACATTGTGCTGACTGTACTTCCTTCTTCCTCCATATCTTCAAGTGTGATGAGGTTTTCTCCTTTTGATGTGATGTCCATCCTTTGTTCCTGCATTCCTTTGCTATATGTCCAAGCTTGTTACATGCATAACATCTTACATGTTTCATATTCCTCCTGTAGCAATCAGCAGCTTTGTGACCATACATATTGCAAGCAAAGCAATATCCATTAAAGTACCTTGATTGAGATGACCTGTCCGCATAATAGTCTTGAACTCTTCTTCTTCTACATCTAGCTGCAACATGTCCAAGATTATGACATACATAACATTCAACATTATTCATAGGAGGAGTAAAAGATTTTCTTTGAAGACTTTCTTTCCTTGGTTGATGATGAGATTGACCTTTCATCTCCTTGTTGATCATTTTGGATTTCTCTTTAGAGTTCCTTGCCTCACCTTGTGAACTAGATTCACCTTCAACATGTTAGTGTCAGTCTTTACAGCCTTCCTCCAGTGATCAAATGTGCTCTTACATAGTGATTTTGAAGTGTCAAGGTCAAATTTTGTCATTTCAGTGAGTCTTCAAGCAAAATTTGGTCACTAGGCATTAGGCCTAGGGTTTGCCCAAATGTCAGTCCATGTCATCATTCAGCTGAGCTTATCATCATTCAGAGGTTTGTCATCGTCATGTCAGTGTCTAATGGGTCATTTTACACCATGTTCATGCTTCAGTTGTGCCTAGGCAAGCTCATTTCCCTCTCCTAGGGTTTTGAAAGCCAATTTCTCTTGGGCGGCCAAATCATCGGCAAAACTTGTTTCCTGATGTTAATACACCTTCCCCTATCCTTCATGTACCTTATCAAACACTTCCCATCCCTTAGATCCGCCAAATTCCTCATTTTTGCACAAACCCTAGTTTCTAGCTACAACTTGGCAATTTTCTAGGTTTGGCCTGTGTTTTGCCCTTTTGGACCCCTTCCCCTCGCTCAATCTCTGAGATTCCACTTTCCCCTGCTTCCTAACATCCCTCCCCATTCCCAAAAATTTCCCCAAGAATTTAGAAGCCCTCTGTCCCCTTCATTCCGCTTCATTTCGACAAAATTCCTTGTTTCACACATCGGGACAAGTTTCACTCAAAAGCTGTTTCTGAGCAATAAAAGATGAATTTTTCAAAACTGAGAGAGGTTTTTGTCCACAACATGCCAAGGAAGAAAAACCTCCTTCATTTTTTACACAGGTGTCATGGTTTGAGAGAAATGTCAAGAATACCGTTGCCTCAGGAGAATCAAAGGCACCTCTGAAGTGACCTTGGGAAAATCAAGTTTTCTCCTAGCTTGGTTGGCCAAATGACTTTCTTGATGGGTAAATTGATAACTAGACATGAAGATATTTCCAATGAGCTATCCTGCGCTCAATTTGGGGTTGAGGAAGGCATTCAAAAGTTGACTGCAACAGCACTCTTCCTTGAGGCAGCCTCATTGGACACTTTTTGACCAGTCTTGGGAGATTTGCTTTTTGACAGGTCAAATCAACTCCAAATTGAAAAATTCTGGTTGGGTTGGAAAGTAGACTCAAATACCTTTCCAACGAGCCATCCTGCGCCTGATTCCGATGCCGGGAAGGCCCTCAAACAAGGCTGTGAACGTGCGCGACCAAACGGAGGTGCGCGACCAAAAACAGGCCAACGCACTGTGTTAAATTACACAGGCGCGACCAAACGGAGGTGCGCGACCAAAAACTCTGTCTGCTGTAAAAACTCACTCAAACGCCAAAATCACCCTCAAATTCTCTCAAACTGTTAAGGCAACTTTTTCCTAGTCCCTCCATTCATTTTCCCAAAGTTAAATTACATATGTTAACATGTCATTTTCATTAATCTCATTTGCAAGAAAAGCTCAAACCCTACCCCCAATCCTATGAAACCCTAAACCTAATCCCTAATATCCTCTATTTTCCCTCATTCCTATGATACAATCCCCTCTCCCTTCCACTGTAAAATGATCACAACAACCCCTTCCCTTCCTCTTACAATCAGAAACCCTAAATCCCTGTTTCCCAAAGCATCAAATGGTCATTTTGAAATTATGAAAAACAGAGTATACTCCTCAATGACATTCAAAACAAATGAAATGAGCTGCCTGTTACTTGTACACAATTGATGCTACCCTATTCCCATTTGCCCATGACATCCTTCCCTCCATCATGATGATTTTTATTGTCCTTTCCCTTGGTGATCATAAAACATATTTCCCTAATACAGTATTGATTTGCAAATGGTGAGAGATGGAATGACATGTTTAGCATTATGTGATGTTTTCCTTCAAAATTCCCTGCTTATATATATTTTTCCCTTTCCTATATGTTAAATTCCCTCCCCTAACATTTCCCTCATGATTTTTTCCCCTTGAAAACAACATACTTCACAGCATTTTGCAGGCAGGGCAGCGGTCATTTTGACTTGTTGATTCCACCTTGCTCAATAACATCAGGTCAACCAATGAGACTAATGAGCAAGGTGATGACCGGTCTTCTTCAACGGAGGTCGAGACACAGCAGAGGCTTTTAGAGAAGGCAAATCATGACAAAGAGCTGCTCCGAAACATGAGGACACATTACTGGGCCAGATTACATGTTTGCAAAGCGAGAATGAAAATTCTCCAAAGAAAGCTATCGGAGGCCCGGAAGAGGAAGAAAAGGACAAATCCACTCCGCATCTTGGCTGAGGCCTCCCTCACTCATCATGGTACTGATCAGCCTTGATCTAGCATCAAAATGTGAAAATTTTGGAGCATTTTGGAAATTTTTGGTAAAATTACAGGTTTTGCCCACGGTTTGGTCTCACCCCGGGTGAAACCATTTTGGAGGACTGCTTGGAATTTTGAAAACTTGGCATTTTTGGAAAGGGTTTGAAAAAAGAAAAATTACCAGTACTTGGGAGCAGCCTAATTTTGAGATTTGAGCCTCCAAAAGCTCAAAATACATCAAAAAAATGACTTTCTGCCCACTTTTTGAGTTGCAGAAAGGGACCTTGGGAGAATCAATTTTTGAGGGGTCAAATCAACACCAAATTCAGAAATTCCACTTGGGATGGAAAGTAGACAGGCCAAGCTTTCCAATGAGCCATCTTGCACCTGATTTGGACCAGTGGAACCCACTCAAAAACAGCTGTGAAGGTGCGCGACCAGAACTTCCAGGGGCGCGACCAAAAGTTCCAGCTTTGCCAGAATTGACCTTTTTGGTCAAAAAACGCTGTTTTGACTATGGTTGACTATTTTTACTTGTAGATGAAGGATAAATGTAATATTTTCATGGCACTTTGGTAGATTTTATCTCTCTTTACCCTTCTAGAAGCTTCCATGATGTAAAAAGTGAAAAATTAATGCATGGATGAGTTAGCTAAGTAATAGAGGCAAGTTGTTGGGCTGCCTATTTTCTAGTTCTTAGTTTAGAATTAGTTCAAACTGCTCCTAGGAAGCTGAGCTCGACCCCTAGAGGTGGGGAAAGGAGTTAGATGGTCTAGGAGGTCTATATTATGCTCTCTCCTTCTCATTTTCATGGTTGGACTCTTGTGTAAGGAAGCTTCATTGTATATTGTGCATCTATTTCTGCAATTGAAGGCAAGGAAAGCCAGGGTTTTACAGACATCTTTGAGGATTCTTGTGGATCTGATTGTTGATGGTGTGTTCTCTACATGTTCTTGTAAGTTTGTTTATGTGTTTCACATCTCTCTTATGCTTCTAAATTGGACAGATGAAGTGGTAAAGTTTGAACTCATGTTTTGACATGCTCAGCTTTTTAGTTTGTTCAATTTTAATGTTTTCTACTGTCTAGAGAGGATTCGAATTGTGTGTTTGCCCTCTTTAGCTTCTCCTCTATCATCTCTGATCATCCATCTCAGATTAAGACATCAGCACTCATTCCTACCTTGCCCCTTAGATACCCCTGTGAAAACTGTGCTCAATCCCCGCACTTTGAATTGCACTTCCACCAATTGCCACCAAAACCCCCACAAATCATCAAATCAAACCCCTTATCAATTTACTAGCCTAAAATCTTTATTCTTAATTGGTCAGCCTAATCCTATTGAAAGATCTATTAAATCTGACCCGAGAGAGCCTTCTCATACCTCGTAGGGCTAGCTACGAGGTGAAATGGTTTGATGTAGCCTTGAAGGTTTACCTTCCTCAGCCTAGGGTGAAATCTCAAGCGCTAACATATTGGCGACCATACTGGGGAGAACATCTAATCGTTTGCTCATTGTCGTGTTATTTCATAAGTCTTAGACGGAGCCTGAAGTTACGCCAGAAGCCTTCGAAAACGCTCTTGTTTTACATCAGCGTAAGTAGATAAACGCTGCTTCAGTCAATCTCCGTGAGCTTGTGAATACAACACTTCATTTGAATTTTACCCCAGTACATGTATCAAGTTCGGATCTGATTGTTGATGGTGAACAACGATCAGACACTGACAAGGCTGAAATCATTCACTTGGCGACTCTAAAACATTTTTGAGATCAGATCTAAAGACTCCACTGGAGGATGATCCCGACCAGCAGAAACATGAAAGGAGAATATGGCAAGATCAGGTATTCAAGTTGGAATTTCATCCAAGATATTTTATTCCTTGTCGTAAATTATTTCTTCTCTTTTCCCACGAATGTCAAGAAGGCTTTGCAAAGTATATTGTATTTGAGAAGAGATCCTCGACCTACAGTTAATTCTTTTCCTTCGAAGATTGTGAGTACTAAAGATTTGCATACCTTTGAGCTTGATCAAGACCTTTTTTCCGAATTTTGTGATGGCCATCTTCAAGTTGATGAGCCTCAAGTGACCAAAACTAATTCCATACCTGCTGTACATACCCCTATACCTTGTAAAATTCCAGATCGGTATAAACCTCTTGTTTTACCTTCTTTTCTTCATGCTTTCCCCAAAAGCTATGATCTATACTTGCCGATGTTTGATGGTGAATGTAAGAATGTCAATGCTGAACAACATGTCCAGAATTTTGAGAATTTTCTAGATCTTTTTAAAGTTGATGAAGAAGATGTTAGTATAAGGCTTTTTGCTCTTTCTTTGCAAGCCAAAGTGAAGAGTTGGTTCAAAGCCCTGCCTGATGCAAGCATCTCAGATTTCCAGCAGTTCGTCAAAGTTTTTCTCGATAGGTGGATGATCGGGCAAAACCTTTTCTTGATTGTAGAAGAGTATAACCATCTGAAAAGATTGCCAGGGGAGACAGTACAACAGTTTTCGGCCAGATTTAATCAAGTTTATTATTCGATGCCGGCTGATATAAGGCCTACTCCTAGATCTGCTCTCTTGCACTATCCGGGTGCCTTTGATCCGGAGATGGAGTTTCAGCTGAGGGAAAAGGATATTGCAACACTTCACGAGATGCAAAATTGTGCAGTGAATGTAGAGGCACATCTGCTGATCCGAGGGGCAAGGTTGAAAGAAGAAGAGATGAAAAACATAGATCCGGCCGAATCAATATCTTTAGAGGTAAAGCTTGATATTTTGGTAAGTGCAGTAGAAAAGATGATGGACAAGATCAACACAAGGAATGATTATGATGTTCAAGCTCATGGCTCGCTGATTGAAGAAGAACAAGTTGCTGATCCAAAACATTTTGTTTCCCATCCTAGTTGTCATAGCACTTATAGTGATTGTTTTGTAGATCATCTTGGAGAAGAAAGAACTGTTGATATGACATGTATGCTTGATGACGTGTTTTATACCGATGATTTGCCTCAGTATGATCAGTATGATGATGATTATGTTCTCCAAACAGAAGCTAATCTTGCAGACAAATCAGCAGCTCGTTTGTGGGAGGAAGAAGTTCATTTTCAGCAGCTTGAATACAATGTTCAGCCATCACATATCAGCTATGACATCGATGAGGAGAGTGCAGCAAATTTTGAAGTAAGTGAAGGATCTTTGCCTTTTTGTTTTGATTCATGTCAGTTCATTAGAGACAACTTCCATGCAATCACAAATCCGTTGTTGACTAGTCTTGATTTGGATCCTCTTGAGCGCGATGAAAACTTTGTTCAAGACTCTTCATATTCAGATTTGCAACCCCCGAAAGCCATTGATTGTCAAATTGCAGCTGATTTAATGATTCAAGGTGACTCCGTGCCATTCTGTTTTGAATCATTTCAGTTTTTGAAGGATCGATTGCATAGTACATCTTCAAATGAAAAGCCTATAACAAATCAACAGTCACTCAGTGTTAATGTTGAGGATGAAGGTCAGATTATAGATGAAGTTGTGGAAGATGAAATACATGATGTGATGATGCAGGAAGATTCTATACCTTTTTGTTTCGAGGCATTTCAGTTTATAAGGCAGAATTTTCATATTGTCCCTAAAGAACAGAATGAGCAGCATGTAGGAAATCATGTAGTCACATTGGAACCAATAGAAAATGGGTTGCAGCAGTCTTTTCAAGTTTTTCATGATCCAATAGTTGATGTTTTGGATGAGTTTTGTAGTCAAAGTCTTTCTCCATTTACTATGTGTGAGCTTGAAAAATGTGCTGATATGAATTTGATCCGGCAGCCAGTTTCTTCGTCATTTTCAGCAGGGGTCTCGTCACAAGGCTCAAATCAAAGTTTGCATGCATGGTATGAGGGAAAGAGAAGTAATCCATTGGATGAGCTAAGTTCCAGTGAGCTTGAATTTCAAGATCCTTATGCAGTGTTTTTGGAGGCGGATAGAGAATTCATATCTTTCAACGGATCTGTTTCTAAGTTGCCATCAGAGTTGCTTTTCAGTTGTTCTCTCTTGTTGGTCATAAGTGAGCACTTGTGGAGAATTCGAACAGCAGATGGGATGCTTACTTGGTTGCATTGGTTGTTTCATTTCAATTGATCAGGTGATGAATGAAACTGTTAGAGTAGGTTGTGATGAATAAGCTCCACTTTGAGCATCATTTTCAGTTGGTCGATTGTGTTTAAGTATTGAGTCAGTTTTTAGTTGAGTCATGAGTCCTTTGTTAGTCCATTTTCAGTCTTGTTGTTAAGTTAGTTTGAGTCGGTTTGAGTCAAGTTTCAGTTAAGTTTCAGTCGAGTTTTCATTCAATAAATGAGTCAAAGTCTTGTGTCGTTTGCCGAAATATTGACTCCATCGCCCAATGGTTGAAGGTACTGGTCTGCTCTCCCAGAGGTCTAAGGTTCTTGGCACCTCCAAGGAGCTACCATCCCCATTGGAGCCAATGTTAGTGTCAGTCTTTACAGCCTTCCTCCAGTGATCAAATGTGCTCTTACATAGTGATTTTGAAGTGTCAAGGTCAAATTTTGTCATTTCAGTGAGTCTTCAAGCAAAATTTGGTCACTAGGCATTAGGCCTAGGGTTTGCCCAAATGTCAGTCCATGTCATCATTCAGCTGAGCTTAT
The DNA here is from genome assembly GCA_031772625.1 of Pinus tabuliformis. Classification (NCBI taxonomy): domain Eukaryota; kingdom Viridiplantae; phylum Streptophyta; class Pinopsida; order Pinales; family Pinaceae; genus Pinus; species Pinus tabuliformis. The sequence continues at coordinate 209,389,293 of CM062812.1, read as the reverse complement.
CATCATTCAGAGGTTTGTCATCGTCATGTCAGTGTCTAATGGGTCATTTTACACCATGTTCATGCTTCAGTTGTGCCTAGGCAAGCTCATTTCCCTCTCCTAGGGTTTTGAAAGCCAATTTCTCTTGGGCGGCCAAATCATCGGCAAAACTTGTTTCCTGATGTTAATACACCTTCCCCTATCCTTCATGTACCTTATCAAACACTTCCCATCCCTTAGATCCGCCAAATTCCTCATTTTTGCACAAACCCTAGTTTCTAGCTACAACTTGGCAATTTTCTAGGTTTGGCCTGTGTTTTGCCCTTTTGGACCCCTTCCCCTCGCTCAATCTCTGAGATTCCACTTTCCCCTGCTTCCTAACATCCCTCCCCATTCCCAAAAATTTCCCCAAGAATTTAGAAGCCCTCTGTCCCCTTCATTCCGCTTCATTTCGACAAAATTCCTTGTTTCACACATCGGGACAAGTTTCACTCAAAAGCTGTTTCTGAGCAATCAAAGATGAATTTTTCAAAACTGAGAGAGGTTTTTGTCCAAAACATGCCAAGGAAGAAAAACCTCCTTCATTTTTTACACAGGTGTCATGGTTTGAGAGAAATGTCAAGAATACCGTTGCCTCAGGAGAATCAAAGGCACCTTTGAAGTGACCTTGGGAAAATCAAGTTTTCTCCTAGCTTGGTTGGCCAAATGAATTTCTTGATGGGTAAATTGATAACTAGACATGAAGATATTTCCAATGAGCTATCCTGCGCTCAATTTGGGGTTGAGGAAGGCATTCAAAAGTTGACTGCAACAGCACTCTTCCTTGAGGCAGCCTCATTGGACACTTTTTGACCAGTCTTGGGAGATTTGTTTTTTGACAGGTCAAATCAACTCCAAATTGAAAAATTCTGGTTGGGTTGGAAAGTAGACTCAAATACCTTTCCAACGAGCCATCCTGCGCCTGATTTCGATGCCGGGAAGGCCCTCAAACAAGGCTGTGAACGTGCGCGACCAAACGGAGGTGCGCGACCAAAAACAGGCCAACGCACTGTGTTAAATTACACAGGCGCGACCAAACGGAGGTGCGCGACCAAAAACTCTGTCTGCTGTAAAAACTCACTCAAACGCCAAAATCACCCTCAAATTCTCTCAAACTGTTAAGGCAACTTTTTCCTAGTCCCTCCATTCATTTTCCCAAAGTTAAATTACATATGTTAACATGTCATTTTCATTAATCTCATTTGCAAGAAAAGCTCAAACCCTACCCCCAATCCTATGAAACCCTAAACCTAATCCCTAATATCCTCTATTTTCCCTCATTCCTATGATACAATCCCCTCTCCCTTCCACTGTAAAATGATCACAACAACCCCTTCCCTTCCTCTTACAATCAGAAACCCTAAATCCCTGTTTCCCAAAGCATCAAATGGTCATTTTGAAATTATGAAAAACAGAGTATACTCCTCAATGACATTCAAAACAAATGAAATGAGCTGCCTGTTACTTGTACACAATTGATGCTACCCTATTCCCATTTGCCCATGACATCCTTCCCTCCATCATGATGATTTTTATTGTCCTTTCCCTTGGTGATCATAAAACATATTTCCCTAATACAGTATTGATTTGCAAATGGTGAGAGATGGAATGACATGTTTAGCATTATGTGATGTTTTCCTTCAAAATTCCCTGCTTATATATATTTTTCCCTTTCCTATATGTTAAATTCCCTCCCCTAACATTTCCCTCATGATTTTTTCCCCTTGAAAACAACATACTTCACAGCATTTTGCAGGCAGGGCAGCGGTCATTTTGACTTGTTGATTCCACCTTGCTCAATAACATCAGGTCAACCAATGAGACTAATGAGCAAGGTGATGACCGGTCTTCTTCAACGGAGGTCGAGACACAGCAGAGGCTTTTAGAGAAGGCAAATCATGACAAAGAGCTGCTCCGAAACATGAGGACACATTACTGGGCCAGATTACATGTTTGCAAAGCGAGAATGAAAATTCTCCAAAGAAAGCTATCGGAGGCCCGGAAGAGGAAGAAAAGGACAAATCCACTCCGCATCTTGGCTGAGGCCTCCCTCACTCATCATGGTACTGATCAGCCTTGATCTAGCATCAAAATGTGAAAATTTTGGAGCATTTTGGAAATTTTTGGTAAAATTACAGGTTTTGCCCACGGTTTGGTCTCACCCCGGGTGAGACCATTTTGGAGGACTGCTTGGAATTTTGAAAACTTGGCATTTTTGGAAAGGGTTTGAAAAAAGAAAAATTACCAGTACTTGGGAGCAGCCTAATTTTGAGATTTGAGCCTCCAAAAGCTCAAAATACATCAAAAAAATGACTTTCTGCCCACTTTTTGAGTTGCAGAAAGGGACCTTGGGAGAATCAATTTTTGAGGGGTCAAATCAACACCAAATTCAGAAATTCCACTTGGGATGGAAAGTAGACAGGCCAAGCTTTCCAATGAGCCATCTTGCACCTGATTTGGACCAGTGGAACCCACTCAAAAACAGCTGTGAAGGTGCGCGACCAGAACTTCCAGGGGCGCGACCAAAAGTTCCAGCTTTGCCAGAATTGACCTTTTTGGTCAAAAAACGCTGTTTTGACTATGGTTGACTATTTTTACTTGTAGATGAAGGATAAATGTAATATTTTCATGGCACTTTGGTAGATTTTATCTCTCTTTACCCTTCTAGAAGCTTCCATGATGTAAAAAGTGAAAAATTAATGCATGGATGAGTTAGCTAAGTAATAGAGGCAAGTTGTTGGGCTGCCTATTTTCTAGTTCTTAGTTTAGAATTAGTTCAAACTGCTCCTAGGAAGCTGAGCTCGACCCCTAGAGGTGGGGAAAGGAGTTAGATGGTCTAGGAGGTCTATATTATGCTCTCTCCTTCTCATTTTCATGGTTGGACTCTTGTGTAAGGAAGCTTCATTGTATATTGTGCATCTATTTCTGCAATTGAAGGCAAGGAAAGCCAGGGTTTTACAGACATCTTTGAGGATTCTTGTGGATCTGATTGTTGATGGTGTGTTCTCTACATGTTCTTGTAAGTTTGTTTATGTGTTTCACATCTCTCTTATGCTTCTAAATTGGACAGATGAAGTGGTAAAGTTTGAACTCATGTTTTGACATGCTCAGCTTTTTAGTTTGTTCAATTTTAATGTTTTCTACTGTCTAGAGAGGATTCGAATTGTGTGTTTGCCCTCTTTAGCTTCTCCTCTATCATCTCTGATCATCCATCTCAGATTAAGACATCAGCACTCATTCCTACCTTGCCCCTTAGATACCCCTGTGAAAACTGTGCTCAATCCCCGCACTTTGAATTGCACTTCCACCAATTGCCACCAAAACCCCCACAAATCATCAAATCAAACCCCTTATCAATTTACTAGCCTAAAATCTTTATTCTTAATTGGTCAGCCTAATCCTATTGAAAGATCTATTAAATCTGACCCGAGAGAGCCTTCTCATACCTCGTAGGGCTAGCTACGAGGTGAAATGGTTTGATGTAGCCTTGAAGGTTTACCTTCCTCAGCCTAGGGTGAAATCTCAAGCGCTAACATATTGGCGACCATACTGGGGAGAACATCTAATCGTTTGCTCATTGTCGTGTTATTTCATAAGTCTTAGACGGAGCCTGAAGTTACGCCAGAAGCCTTCGAAAACGCTCTTGTTTTACATCAGCGTAAGTAGATAAACGCTGCTTCAGTCAATCTCCGTGAGCTTGTGAATACAACACTTCATTTGAATTTTACCCCAGTACATGTATCAAGTTCGGATCTGATTGTTGATGGTGAACAACGATCAGACACTGACAAGGCTGAAATCATTCACTTGGCGACTCTAAAACATTTTTGAGATCAGATCTAAAGACTCCACTGGAGGATGATCCCGACCAGCAGAAACATGAAAGGAGAATATGGCAAGATCAGGTATTCAAGTTGGAATTTCATCCAAGATATTTTATTCCTTGTCGTAAATTATTTCTTCTCTTTTCCCACGAATGTCAAGAAGGCTTTGCAAAGTATATTGTATTTGAGAAGAGATCCTCGACCTACAGTTAATTCTTTTCCTTCGAAGATTGTGAGTACTAAAGATTTGCATACCTTTGAGCTTGATCAAGACCTTTTTTCCGAATTTTGTGATGGCCATCTTCAAGTTGATGAGCCTCAAGTGACCAAAACTAATTCCATACCTGCTGTACATACCCCTATACCTTGTAAAATTCCAGATCGGTATAAACCTCTTGTTTTACCTTCTTTTCTTCATGCTTTCCCCAAAAGCTATGATCTATACTTGCCGATGTTTGATGGTGAATGTAAGAATGTCAATGCTGAACAACATGTCCAGAATTTTGAGAATTTTCTAGATCTTTTTAAAGTTGATGAAGAAGATGTTAGTATAAGGCTTTTTGCTCTTTCTTTGCAAGCCAAAGTGAAGAGTTGGTTCAAAGCCCTGCCTGATGCAAGCATCTCAGATTTCCAGCAGTTCGTCAAAGTTTTTCTCGATAGGTGGATGATCGGGCAAAACCTTTTCTTGATTGTAGAAGAGTATAACCATCTGAAAAGATTGCCAGGGGAGACAGTACAACAGTTTTCGGCCAGATTTAATCAAGTTTATTATTCGATGCCGGCTGATATAAGGCCTACTCCTAGATCTGCTCTCTTGCACTATCCGGGTGCCTTTGATCCGGAGATGGAGTTTCAGCTGAGGGAAAAGGATATTGCAACACTTCACGAGATGCAAAATTGTGCAGTGAATGTAGAGGCACATCTGCTGATCCGAGGGGCAAGGTTGAAAGAAGAAGAGATGAAAAACATAGATCCGGCCGAATCAATATCTTTAGAGGTAAAGCTTGATATTTTGGTAAGTGCAGTAGAAAAGATGATGGACAAGATCAACACAAGGAATGATTATGATGTTCAAGCTCATGGCTCGCTGATTGAAGAAGAACAAGTTGCTGATCCAAAACATTTTGTTTCCCATCCTAGTTGTCATAGCACTTATAGTGATTGTTTTGTAGATCATCTTGGAGAAGAAAGAACTGTTGATATGACATGTATGCTTGATGACGTGTTTTATACCGATGATTTGCCTCAGTATGATCAGTATGATGATGATTATGTTCTCCAAACAGAAGCTAATCTTGCAGACAAATCAGCAGCTCGTTTGTGGGAGGAAGAAGTTCATTTTCAGCAGCTTGAATACAATGTTCAGCCATCACATATCAGCTATGACATCGATGAGGAGAGTGCAGCAAATTTTGAAGTAAGTGAAGGATCTTTGCCTTTTTGTTTTGATTCATGTCAGTTCATTAGAGACAACTTCCATGCAATCACAAATCCGTTGTTGACTAGTCTTGATTTGGATCCTCTTGAGCGCGATGAAAACTTTGTTCAAGACTCTTCATATTCAGATTTGCAACCCCCGAAAGCCATTGATTGTCAAATTGCAGCTGATTTAATGATTCAAGGTGACTCCGTGCCATTCTGTTTTGAATCATTTCAGTTTTTGAAGGATCGATTGCATAGTACATCTTCAAATGAAAAGCCTATAACAAATCAACAGTCACTCAGTGTTAATGTTGAGGATGAAGGTCAGATTATAGATGAAGTTGTGGAAGATGAAATACATGATGTGATGATGCAGGAAGATTCTATACCTTTTTGTTTCGAGGCATTTCAGTTTATAAGGCAGAATTTTCATATTGTCCCTAAAGAACAGAATGAGCAGCATGTAGGAAATCATGTAGTCACATTGGAACCAATAGAAAATGGGTTGCAGCAGTCTTTTCAAGTTTTTCATGATCCAATAGTTGATGTTTTGGATGAGTTTTGTAGTCAAAGTCTTTCTCCATTTACTATGTGTGAGCTTGAAAAATGTGCTGATATGAATTTGATCCGGCAGCCAGTTTCTTCGTCATTTTCAGCAGGGGTCTCGTCACAAGGCTCAAATCAAAGTTTGCATGCATGGTATGAGGGAAAGAGAAGTAATCCATTGGATGAGCTAAGTTCCAGTGAGCTTGAATTTCAAGATCCTTATGCAGTGTTTTTGGAGGCGGATAGAGAATTCATATCTTTCAACGGATCTGTTTCTAAGTTGCCATCAGAGTTGCTTTTCAGTTGTTCTCTCTTGTTGGTCATAAGTGAGCACTTGTGGAGAATTCGAACAGCAGATGGGATGCTTACTTGGTTGCATTGGTTGTTTCATTTCAATTGATCAGGTGATGAATGAAACTGTTAGAGTAGGTTGTGATGAATAAGCTCCACTTTGAGCATCATTTTCAGTTGGTCGATTGTGTTTAAGTATTGAGTCAGTTTTTAGTTGAGTCATGAGTCCTTTGTTAGTCCATTTTCAGTCTTGTTGTTAAGTTAGTTTGAGTCGGTTTGAGTCAAGTTTCAGTTAAGTTTCAGTCGAGTTTTCATTCAATAAATGAGTCAAAGTCTTGTGTCGTTTGCCGAAATATTGACTCCATCGCCCAATGGTTGAAGGTACTGGTCTGCTCTCCCAGAGGTCTAAGGTTCTTGGCACCTCCAAGGAGCTACCATCCCCATTGGAGCCAATGTTAGTGTCAGTCTTTACAGCCTTCCTCCAGTGATCAAATGTGCTCTTACATAGTGATTTTGAAGTGTCAAGGTCAAATTTTGTCATTTCAGTGAGTCTTCAAGCAAAATTTGGTCACTAGGCATTAGGCCTAGGGTTTGCCCAAATGTCAGTCCATGTCATCATTCAGCTGAGCTTATCATCATTCAGAGGTTTGTCATCGTCATGTCAGTGTCTAATGGGTCATTTTACACCATGTTCATGCTTCAGTTGTGCCTAGGCAAGCTCATTTCCCTCTCCTAGGGTTTTGAAAGCCAATTTCTCTTGGGCGGCCAAATCATCGGCAAAACTTGTTTCCTGATGTTAATACACCTTCCCCTATCCTTCATGTACCTTATCAAACACTTCCCATCCCTTAGATCCGCCAAATTCCTCATTTTTGCACAAACCCTAGTTTCTAGCTACAACTTGGCAATTTTCTAGGTTTGGCCTGTGTTTTGCCCTTTTGGACCCCTTCCCCTCGCTCAATCTCTGAGATTCCACTTTCCCCTGCTTCCTAACATCCCTCCCCATTCCCAAAAATTTCCCCAAGAATTTAGAAGCCCTCTGTCCCCTTCATTCCGCTTCATTTCGACAAAATTCCTTGTTTCACACATCGGGACAAGTTTCACTCAAAAGCTGTTTCTGAGCAATCAAAGATGAATTTTTCAAAACTGAGAGAGGTTTTTGTCCAAAACATGCCAAGGAAGAAAAACCTCCTTCATTTTTTACACAGGTGTCATGGTTTGAGAGAAATGTCAAGAATACCGTTGCCTCAGGAGAATCAAAGGCACCTTTGAAGTGACCTTGGGAAAATCAAGTTTTCTCCTAGCTTGGTTGGCCAAATGAATTTCTTGATGGGTAAATTGATAACTAGACATGAAGATATTTCCAATGAGCTATCCTGCGCTCAATTTGGGGTTGAGGAAGGCATTCAAAAGTTGACTGCAACAGCACTCTTCCTTGAGGCAGCCTCATTGGACACTTTTTGACCAGTCTTGGGAGATTTGTTTTTTGACAGGTCAAATCAACTCCAAATTGAAAAATTCTGGTTGGGTTGGAAAGTAGACTCAAATACCTTTCCAACGAGCCATCCTGCGCCTGATTCCGATGCCGGGAAGGCCCTCAAACAAGGCTGTGAACGTGCGCGACCAAACGGAGGTGCGCGACCAAAAACAGGCCAACGCACTGTGTTAAATTACACAGGCGCGACCAAACGGAGGTGCGCGACCAAAAACTCTGTCTGCTGTAAAAACTCACTCAAACGCCAAAATCACCCTCAAATTCTCTCAAACTGTTAAGGCAACTTTTTCCTAGTCCCTCCATTCATTTTCCCAAAGTTAAATTACATATGTTAACATGTCATTTTCATTAATCTCATTTGCAAGAAAAGCTCAAACCCTACCCCCAATCCTATGAAACCCTAAACCTAATCCCTAATATCCTCTATTTTCCCTCATTCCTATGATACAATCCCCTCTCCCTTCCACTGTAAAATGATCACAACAACCCCTTCCCTTCCTCTTACAATCAGAAACCCTAAATCCCTGTTTCCCAAAGCATCAAATGGTCATTTTGAAATTATGAAAAACAGAGTATACTCCTCAATGACATTCAAAACAAATGAAATGAGCTGCCTGTTACTTGTACACAATTGATGCTACCCTATTCCCATTTGCCCATGACATCCTTCCCTCCATCATGATGATTTTTATTGTCCTTTCCCTTGGTGATCATAAAACATATTTCCCTAATACAGTATTGATTTGCAAATGGTGAGAGATGGAATGACATGTTTAGCATTATGTGATGTTTTCCTTCAAAATTCCCTGCTTATATATATTTTTCCCTTTCCTATATGTTAAATTCCCTCCCCTAACATTTCCCTCATGATTTTTTCCCCTTGAAAACAACATACTTCACAGCATTTTGCAGGCAGGGCAGCGGTCATTTTGACTTGTTGATTCCACCTTGCTCAATAACATCAGGTCAACCAATGAGACTAATGAGCAAGGTGATGACCGGTCTTCTTCAACGGAGGTCGAGACACAGCAGAGGCTTTTAGAGAAGGCAAATCATGACAAAGAGCTGCTCCGAAACATGAGGACACATTACTGGGCCAGATTACATGTTTGCAAAGCGAGAATGAAAATTCTCCAAAGAAAGCTATCGGAGGCCCGGAAGAGGAAGAAAAGGACAAATCCACTCCGCATCTTGGCTGAGGCCTCCCTCACTCATCATGGTACTGATCAGCCTTGATCTAGCATCAAAATGTGAAAATTTTGGAGCATTTTGGAAATTTTTGGTAAAATTACAGGTTTTGCCCACGGTTTGGTCTCACCCCGGGTGAGACCATTTTGGAGGACTGCTTGGAATTTTGAAAACTTGGCATTTTTGGAAAGGGTTTGAAAAAAGAAAAATTACCAGTACTTGGGAGCAGCCTAATTTTGAGATTTGAGCCTCCAAAAGCTCAAAATACATCAAAAAAATGACTTTCTGCCCACTTTTTGAGTTGCAGAAAGGGACCTTGGGAGAATCAATTTTTGAGGGGTCAAATCAACACCAAATTCAGAAATTCCACTTGGGATGGAAAGTAGACAGGCCAAGCTTTCCAATGAGCCATCTTGCACCTGATTTGGACCAGTGGAACCCACTCAAAAACAGCTGTGAAGGTGCGCGACCAGAACTTCCAGGGGCGCGACCAAAAGTTCCAGCTTTGCCAGAATTGACCTTTTTGGTCAAAAAACGCTGTTTTGACTATGGTTGACTATTTTTACTTGTAGATGAAGGATAAATGTAATATTTTCATGGCACTTTGGTAGATTTTATCTCTCTTTACCCTTCTAGAAGCTTCCATGATGTAAAAAGTGAAAAATTAATGCATGGATGAGTTAGCTAAGTAATAGAGGCAAGTTGTTGGGCTGCCTATTTTCTAGTTCTTAGTTTAGAATTAGTTCAAACTGCTCCTAGGAAGCTGAGCTCGACCCCTAGAGGTGGGGAAAGGAGTTAGATGGTCTAGGAGGTCTATATTATGCTCTCTCCTTCTCATTTTCATGGTTGGACTCTTGTGTAAGGAAGCTTCATTGTATATTGTGCATCTATTTCTGCAATTGAAGGCAAGGAAAGCCAGGGTTTTACAGACATCTTTGAGGATTCTTGTGGATCTGATTGTTGATGGTGTGTTCTCTACATGTTCTTGTAAGTTTGTTTATGTGTTTCACATCTCTCTTATGCTTCTAAATTGGACAGATGAAGTGGTAAAGTTTGAACTCATGTTTTGACATGCTCAGCTTTTTAGTTTGTTCAATTTTAATGTTTTCTACTGTCTAGAGAGGATTCGAATTGTGTGTTTGCCCTCTTTAGCTTCTCCTCTATCATCTCTGATCATCCATCTCAGATTAAGACATCAGCACTCATTCCTACCTTGCCCCTTAGATACCCCTGTGAAAACTGTGCTCAATCCCCGCACTTTGAATTGCACTTCCACCAATTGCCACCAAAACCCCCACAAATCATCAAATCAAACCCCTTATCAATTTACTAGCCTAAAATCTTTATTCTTAATTGGTCAGCCTAATCCTATTGAAAGATCTATTAAATCTGACCCGAGAGAGCCTTCTCATACCTCGTAGGGCTAGCTACGAGGTGAAATGGTTTGATGTAGCCTTGAAGGTTTACCTTCCTCAGCCTAGGGTGAAATCTCAAGCGCTAACATATTGGCGACCATACTGGGGAGAACATCTAATCGTTTGCTCATTGTCGTGTTATTTCATAAGTCTTAGACGGAGCCTGAAGTTACGCCAGAAGCCTTCGAAAACGCTCTTGTTTTACATCAGCGTAAGTAGATAAACGCTGCTTCAGTCAATCTCCGTGAGCTTGTGAATACAACACTTCATTTGAATTTTACCCCAGTACATGTATCAAGTTCGGATCTGATTGTTGATGGTGAACAACGATCAGACACTGACAAGGCTGAAATCATTCACTTGGCGACTCTAAAACATTTTTGAGATCAGATCTAAAGACTCCACTGGAGGATGATCCCGACCAGCAGAAACATGAAAGGAGAATATGGCAAGATCAGGTATTCAAGTTGGAATTTCATCCAAGATATTTTATTCCTTGTCGTAAATTATTTCTTCTCTTTTCCCACGAATGTCAAGAAGGCTTTGCAAAGTATATTGTATTTGAGAAGAGATCCTCGACCTACAGTTAATTCTTTTCCTTCGAAGATTGTGAGTACTAAAGATTTGCATACCTTTGAGCTTGATCAAGACCTTTTTTCCGAATTTTGTGATGGCCATCTTCAAGTTGATGAGCCTCAAGTGACCAAAACTAATTCCATACCTGCTGTACATACCCCTATACCTTGTAAAATTCCAGATCGGTATAAACCTCTTGTTTTACCTTCTTTTCTTCATGCTTTCCCCAAAAGCTATGATCTATACTTGCCGATGTTTGATGGTGAATGTAAGAATGTCAATGCTGAACAACATGTCCAGAATTTTGAGAATTTTCTAGATCTTTTTAAAGTTGATGAAGAAGATGTTAGTATAAGGCTTTTTGCTCTTTCTTTGCAAGCCAAAGTGAAGAGTTGGTTCAAAGCCCTGCCTGATGCAAGCATCTCAGATTTCCAGCAGTTCGTCAAAGTTTTTCTCGATAGGTGGATGATCGGGCAAAACCTTTTCTTGATTGTAGAAGAGTATAACCATCTGAAAAGATTGCCAGGGGAGACAGTACAACAGTTTTCGGCCAGATTTAATCAAGTTTATTATTCGATGCCGGCTGATATAAGGCCTACTCCTAGATCTGCTCTCTTGCACTATCCGGGTGCCTTTGATCCGGAGATGGAGTTTCAGCTGAGGGAAAAGGATATTGCAACACTTCACGAGATGCAAAATTGTGCAGTGAATGTAGAGGCACATCTGCTGATCCGAGGGGCAAGGTTGAAAGAAGAAGAGATGAAAAACATAGATCCGGCCGAATCAATATCTTTAGAGGTAAAGCTTGATATTTTGGTAAGTGCAGTAGAAAAGATGATGGACAAGATCAACACAAGGAATGATTATGATGTTCAAGCTCATGGCTCGCTGATTGAAGAAGAACAAGTTGCTGATCCAAAACATTTTGTTTCCCATCCTAGTTGTCATAGCACTTATAGTGATTGTTTTGTAGATCATCTTGGAGAAGAAAGAACTGTTGATATGACATGTATGCTTGATGACGTGTTTTATACCGATGATTTGCCTCAGTATGATCAGTATGATGATGATTATGTTCTCCAAACAGAAGCTAATCTTGCAGACAAATCAGCAGCTCGTTTGTGGGAGGAAGAAGTTCATTTTCAGCAGCTTGAATACAATGTTCAGCCATCACATATCAGCTATGACATCGATGAGGAGAGTGCAGCAAATTTTGAAGTAAGTGAAGGATCTTTGCCTTTTTGTTTTGATTCATGTCAGTTCATTAGAGACAACTTCCATGCAATCACAAATCCGTTGTTGACTAGTCTTGATTTGGATCCTCTTGAGCGCGATGAAAACTTTGTTCAAGACTCTTCATATTCAGATTTGCAACCCCCGAAAGCCATTGATTGTCAAATTGCAGCTGATTTAATGATTCAAGGTGACTCCGTGCCATTCTGTTTTGAATCATTTCAGTTTTTGAAGGATCGATTGCATAGTACATCTTCAAATGAAAAGCCTATAACAAATCAACAGTCACTCAGTGTTAATGTTGAGGATGAAGGTCAGATTATAGATGAAGTTGTGGAAGATGAAATACATGATGTGATGATGCAGGAAGATTCTATACCTTTTTGTTTCGAGGCATTTCAGTTTATAAGGCAGAATTTTCATATTGTCCCTAAAGAACAGAATGAGCAGCATGTAGGAAATCATGTAGTCACATTGGAACCAATAGAAAATGGGTTGCAGCAGTCTTTTCAAGTTTTTCATGATCCAATAGTTGATGTTTTGGATGAGTTTTGTAGTCAAAGTCTTTCTCCATTTACTATGTGTGAGCTTGAAAAATGTGCTGATATGAATTTGATCCGGCAGCCAGTTTCTTCGTCATTTTCAGCAGGGGTCTCGTCACAAGGCTCAAATCAAAGTTTGCATGCATGGTATGAGGGAAAGAGAAGTAATCCATTGGATGAGCTAAGTTCCAGTGAGCTTGAATTTCAAGATCCTTATGCAGTGTTTTTGGAGGCGGATAGAGAATTCATATCTTTCAACGGATCTGTTTCTAAGTTGCCATCAGAGTTGCTTTTCAGTTGTTCTCTCTTGTTGGTCATAAGTGAGCACTTGTGGAGAATTCGAACAGCAGATGGGATGCTTACTTGGTTGCATTGGTTGTTTCATTTCAATTGATCAGGTGATGAATGAAACTGTTAGAGTAGGTTGTGATGAATAAGCTCCACTTTGAGCATCATTTTCAGTTGGTCGATTGTGTTTAAGTATTGAGTCAGTTTTTAGTTGAGTCATGAGTCCTTTGTTAGTCCATTTTCAGTCTTGTTGTTAAGTTAGTTTGAGTCGGTTTGAGTCAAGTTTCAGTTAAGTTTCAGTCGAGTTTTCATTCAATAAATGAGTCAAAGTCTTGTGTCGTTTGCCGAAATATTGACTCCATCGCCCAATGGTTGAAGGTACTGGTCTGCTCTCCCAGAGGTCTAAGGTTCTTGGCACCTCCAAGGAGCTACCATCCCCATTGGAGCCAATGTTAGTGTCAGTCTTTACAGCCTTCCTCCAGTGATCAAATGTGCTCTTACATAGTGATTTTGAAGTGTCAAGGTCAAATTTTGTCATTTCAGTGAGTCTTCAAGCAAAATTTGGTCACTAGGCATTAGGCCTAGGGTTTGCCCAAATGTCAGTCCATGTCATCATTCAGCTGAGCTTATCATCATTCAGAGGTTTGTCATCGTCATGTCAGTGTCTAATGGGTCATTTTACACCATGTTCATGCTTCAGTTGTGCCTAGGCAAGCTCATTTCCCTCTCCTAGGGTTTTGAAAGCCAATTTCTCTTGGGCGGCCAAATCATCGGCAAAACTTGTTTCCTGATGTTAATACACCTTCCCCTATCCTTCATGTACCTTATCAAACACTTCCCATCCCTTAGATCCGCCAAATTCCTCATTTTTGCACAAACCCTAGTTTCTAGCTACAACTTGGCAATTTTCTAGGTTTGGCCTGTGTTTTGCCCTTTTGGACCCCTTCCCCTCGCTCAATCTCTGAGATTCCACTTTCCCCTGCTTCCTAACATCCCTCCCCATTCCCAAAAATTTCCCCAAGAATTTAGAAGCCCTCTGTCCCCTTCATTCCGCTTCATTTCGACAAAATTCCTTGTTTCACACATCGGGACAAGTTTCACTCAAAAGCTGTTTCTGAGCAATCAAAGATGAATTTTTCAAAACTGAGAGAGGTTTTTGTCCAAAACATGCCAAGGAAGAAAAACCTCCTTCATTTTTTACACAGGTGTCATGGTTTGAGAGAAATGTCAAGAATACCGTTGCCTCAGGAGAATCAAAGGCACCTTTGAAGTGACCTTGGGAAAATCAAGTTTTCTCCTAGCTTGGTTGGCCAAATGAATTTCTTGATGGGTAAATTGATAACTAGACATGAAGATATTTCCAATGAGCTATCCTGCGCTCAATTTGGGGTTGAGGAAGGCATTCAAAAGTTGACTGCAACAGCACTCTTCCTTGAGGCAGCCTCATTGGACACTTTTTGACCAGTCTTGGGAGATTTGTTTTTTGACAGGTCAAATCAACTCCAAATTGAAAAATTCTGGTTGGGTTGGAAAGTAGACTCAAATACCTTTCCAACGAGCCATCCTGCGCCTGATTCCGATGCCGGGAAGGCCCTCAAACAAGGCTGTGAACGTGCGCGACCAAACGGAGGTGCGCGACCAAAAACAGGCCAACGCACTGTGTTAAATTACACAGGCGCGACCAAACGGAGGTGCGCGACCAAAAACTCTGTCTGCTGTAAAAACTCACTCAAACGCCAAAATCACCCTCAAATTCTCTCAAACTGTTAAGGCAACTTTTTCCTAGTCCCTCCATTCATTTTCCCAAAGTTAAATTACATATGTTAACATGTCATTTTCATTAATCTCATTTGCAAGAAAAGCTCAAACCCTACCCCCAATCCTATGAAACCCTAAACCTAATCCCTAATATCCTCTATTTTCCCTCATTCCTATGATACAATCCCCTCTCCCTTCCACTGTAAAATGATCACAACAACCCCTTCCCTTCCTCTTACAATCAGAAACCCTAAATCCCTGTTTCCCAAAGCATCAAATGGTCATTTTGAAATTATGAAAAACAGAGTATACTCCTCAATGACATTCAAAACAAATGAAATGAGCTGCCTGTTACTTGTACACAATTGATGCTACCCTATTCCCATTTGCCCATGACATCCTTCCCTCCATCATGATGATTTTTATTGTCCTTTCCCTTGGTGATCATAAAACATATTTCCCTAATACAGTATTGATTTGCAAATGGTGAGAGATGGAATGACATGTTTAGCATTATGTGATGTTTTCCTTCAAAATTCCCTGCTTATATATATTTTTCCCTTTCCTATATGTTAAATTCCCTCCCCTAACATTTCCCTCATGATTTTTTCCCCTTGAAAACAACATACTTCACAGCATTTTGCAGGCAGGGCAGCGGTCATTTTGACTTGTTGATTCCACCTTGCTCAATAACATCAGGTCAACCAATGAGACTAATGAGCAAGGTGATGACCGGTCTTCTTCAACGGAGGTCGAGACACAGCAGAGGCTTTTAGAGAAGGCAAATCATGACAAAGAGCTGCTCCGAAACATGAGGACACATTACTGGGCCAGATTACATGTTTGCAAAGCGAGAATGAAAATTCTCCAAAGAAAGCTATCGGAGGCCCGGAAGAGGAAGAAAAGGACAAATCCACTCCGCATCTTGGCTGAGGCCTCCCTCACTCATCATGGTACTGATCAGCCTTGATCTAGCATCAAAATGTGAAAATTTTGGAGCATTTTGGAAATTTTTGGTAAAATTACAGGTTTTGCCCACGGTTTGGTCTCACCCCGGGTGAGACCATTTTGGAGGACTGCTTGGAATTTTGAAAACTTGGCATTTTTGGAAAGGGTTTGAAAAAAGAAAAATTACCAGTACTTGGGAGCAGCCTAATTTTGAGATTTGAGCCTCCAAAAGCTCAAAATACATCAAAAAAATGACTTTCTGCCCACTTTTTGAGTTGCAGAAAGGGACCTTGGGAGAATCAATTTTTGAGGGGTCAAATCAACACCAAATTCAGAAATTCCACTTGGGATGGAAAGTAGACAGGCCAAGCTTTCCAATGAGCCATCTTGCACCTGATTTGGACCAGTGGAACCCACTCAAAAACAGCTGTGAAGGTGCGCGACCAGAACTTCCAGGGGCGCGACCAAAAGTTCCAGCTTTGCCAGAATTGACCTTTTTGGTCAAAAAACGCTGTTTTGACTATGGTTGACTATTTTTACTTGTAGATGAAGGATAAATGTAATATTTTCATGGCACTTTGGTAGATTTTATCTCTCTTTACCCTTCTAGAAGCTTCCATGATGTAAAAAGTGAAAAATTAATGCATGGATGAGTTAGCTAAGTAATAGAGGCAAGTTGTTGGGCTGCCTATTTTCTAGTTCTTAGTTTAGAATTAGTTCAAACTGCTCCTAGGAAGCTGAGCTCGACCCCTAGAGGTGGGGAAAGGAGTTAGATGGTCTAGGAGGTCTATATTATGCTCTCTCCTTCTCATTTTCATGGTTGGACTCTTGTGTAAGGAAGCTTCATTGTATATTGTGCATCTATTTCTGCAATTGAAGGCAAGGAAAGCCAGGGTTTTACAGACATCTTTGAGGATTCTTGTGGATCTGATTGTTGATGGTGTGTTCTCTACATGTTCTTGTAAGTTTGTTTATGTGTTTCACATCTCTCTTATGCTTCTAAATTGGACAGATGAAGTGGTAAAGTTTGAACTCATGTTTTGACATGCTCAGCTTTTTAGTTTGTTCAATTTTAATGTTTTCTACTGTCTAGAGAGGATTCGAATTGTGTGTTTGCCCTCTTTAGCTTCTCCTCTATCATCTCTGATCATCCATCTCAGATTAAGACATCAGCACTCATTCCTACCTTGCCCCTTAGATACCCCTGTGAAAACTGTGCTCAATCCCCGCACTTTGAATTGCACTTCCACCAATTGCCACCAAAACCCCCACAAATCATCAAATCAAACCCCTTATCAATTTACTAGCCTAAAATCTTTATTCTTAATTGGTCAGCCTAATCCTATTGAAAGATCTATTAAATCTGACCCGAGAGAGCCTTCTCATACCTCGTAGGGCTAGCTACGAGGTGAAATGGTTTGATGTAGCCTTGAAGGTTTACCTTCCTCAGCCTAGGGTGAAATCTCAAGCGCTAACATATTGGCGACCATACTGGGGAGAACATCTAATCGTTTGCTCATTGTCGTGTTATTTCATAAGTCTTAGACGGAGCCTGAAGTTACGCCAGAAGCCTTCGAAAACGCTCTTGTTTTACATCAGCGTAAGTAGATAAACGCTGCTTCAGTCAATCTCCGTGAGCTTGTGAATACAACACTTCATTTGAATTTTACCCCAGTACATGTATCAAGTTCGGATCTGATTGTTGATGGTGAACAACGATCAGACACTGACAAGGCTGAAATCATTCACTTGGCGACTCTAAAACATTTTTGAGATCAGATCTAAAGACTCCACTGGAGGATGATCCCGACCAGCAGAAACATGAAAGGAGAATATGGCAAGATCAGGTATTCAAGTTGGAATTTCATCCAAGATATTTTATTCCTTGTCGTAAATTATTTCTTCTCTTTTCCCACGAATGTCAAGAAGGCTTTGCAAAGTATATTGTATTTGAGAAGAGATCCTCGACCTACAGTTAATTCTTTTCCTTCGAAGATTGTGAGTACTAAAGATTTGCATACCTTTGAGCTTGATCAAGACCTTTTTTCCGAATTTTGTGATGGCCATCTTCAAGTTGATGAGCCTCAAGTGACCAAAACTAATTCCATACCTGCTGTACATACCCCTATACCTTGTAAAATTCCAGATCGGTATAAACCTCTTGTTTTACCTTCTTTTCTTCATGCTTTCCCCAAAAGCTATGATCTATACTTGCCGATGTTTGATGGTGAATGTAAGAATGTCAATGCTGAACAACATGTCCAGAATTTTGAGAATTTTCTAGATCTTTTTAAAGTTGATGAAGAAGATGTTAGTATAAGGCTTTTTGCTCTTTCTTTGCAAGCCAAAGTGAAGAGTTGGTTCAAAGCCCTGCCTGATGCAAGCATCTCAGATTTCCAGCAGTTCGTCAAAGTTTTTCTCGATAGGTGGATGATCGGGCAAAACCTTTTCTTGATTGTAGAAGAGTATAACCATCTGAAAAGATTGCCAGGGGAGACAGTACAACAGTTTTCGGCCAGATTTAATCAAGTTTATTATTCGATGCCGGCTGATATAAGGCCTACTCCTAGATCTGCTCTCTTGCACTATCCGGGTGCCTTTGATCCGGAGATGGAGTTTCAGCTGAGGGAAAAGGATATTGCAACACTTCACGAGATGCAAAATTGTGCAGTGAATGTAGAGGCACATCTGCTGATCCGAGGGGCAAGGTTGAAAGAAGAAGAGATGAAAAACATAGATCCGGCCGAATCAATATCTTTAGAGGTAAAGCTTGATATTTTGGTAAGTGCAGTAGAAAAGATGATGGACAAGATCAACACAAGGAATGATTATGATGTTCAAGCTCATGGCTCGCTGATTGAAGAAGAACAAGTTGCTGATCCAAAACATTTTGTTTCCCATCCTAGTTGTCATAGCACTTATAGTGATTGTTTTGTAGATCATCTTGGAGAAGAAAGAACTGTTGATATGACATGTATGCTTGATGACGTGTTTTATACCGATGATTTGCCTCAGTATGATCAGTATGATGATGATTATGTTCTCCAAACAGAAGCTAATCTTGCAGACAAATCAGCAGCTCGTTTGTGGGAGGAAGAAGTTCATTTTCAGCAGCTTGAATACAATGTTCAGCCATCACATATCAGCTATGACATCGATGAGGAGAGTGCAGCAAATTTTGAAGTAAGTGAAGGATCTTTGCCTTTTTGTTTTGATTCATGTCAGTTCATTAGAGACAACTTCCATGCAATCACAAATCCGTTGTTGACTAGTCTTGATTTGGATCCTCTTGAGCGCGATGAAAACTTTGTTCAAGACTCTTCATATTCAGATTTGCAACCCCCGAAAGCCATTGATTGTCAAATTGCAGCTGATTTAATGATTCAAGGTGACTCCGTGCCATTCTGTTTTGAATCATTTCAGTTTTTGAAGGATCGATTGCATAGTACATCTTCAAATGAAAAGCCTATAACAAATCAACAGTCACTCAGTGTTAATGTTGAGGATGAAGGTCAGATTATAGATGAAGTTGTGGAAGATGAAATACATGATGTGATGATGCAGGAAGATTCTATACCTTTTTGTTTCGAGGCATTTCAGTTTATAAGGCAGAATTTTCATATTGTCCCTAAAGAACAGAATGAGCAGCATGTAGGAAATCATGTAGTCACATTGGAACCAATAGAAAATGGGTTGCAGCAGTCTTTTCAAGTTTTTCATGATCCAATAGTTGATGTTTTGGATGAGTTTTGTAGTCAAAGTCTTTCTCCATTTACTATGTGTGAGCTTGAAAAATGTGCTGATATGAATTTGATCCGGCAGCCAGTTTCTTCGTCATTTTCAGCAGGGGTCTCGTCACAAGGCTCAAATCAAAGTTTGCATGCATGGTATGAGGGAAAGAGAAGTAATCCATTGGATGAGCTAAGTTCCAGTGAGCTTGAATTTCAAGATCCTTATGCAGTGTTTTTGGAGGCGGATAGAGAATTCATATCTTTCAACGGATCTGTTTCTAAGTTGCCATCAGAGTTGCTTTTCAGTTGTTCTCTCTTGTTGGTCATAAGTGAGCACTTGTGGAGAATTCGAACAGCAGATGGGATGCTTACTTGGTTGCATTGGTTGTTTCATTTCAATTGATCAGGTGATGAATGAAACTGTTAGAGTAGGTTGTGATGAATAAGCTCCACTTTGAGCATCATTTTCAGTTGGTCGATTGTGTTTAAGTATTGAGTCAGTTTTTAGTTGAGTCATGAGTCCTTTGTTAGTCCATTTTCAGTCTTGTTGTTAAGTTAGTTTGAGTCGGTTTGAGTCAAGTTTCAGTTAAGTTTCAGTCGAGTTTTCATTCAATAAATGAGTCAAAGTCTTGTGTCGTTTGCCGAAATATTGACTCCATCGCCCAATGGTTGAAGGTACTGGTCTGCTCTCCCAGAGGTCTAAGGTTCTTGGCACCTCCAAGGAGCTACCATCCCCATTGGAGCCAATGTTAGTGTCAGTCTTTACAGCCTTCCTCCAGTGATCAAATGTGCTCTTACATAGTGATTTTGAAGTGTCAAGGTCAAATTTTGTCATTTCAGTGAGTCTTCAAGCAAAATTTGGTCACTAGGCATTAGGCCTAGGGTTTGCCCAAATGTCAGTCCATGTCATCATTCAGCTGAGCTTATCATCATTCAGAGGTTTGTCATCGTCATGTCAGTGTCTAATGGGTCATTTTACACCATGTTCATGCTTCAGTTGTGCCTAGGCAAGCTCATTTCCCTCTCCTAGGGTTTTGAAAGCCAATTTCTCTTGGGCGGCCAAATCATCGGCAAAACTTGTTTCCTGATGTTAATACACCTTCCCCTATCCTTCATGTACCTTATCAAACACTTCCCATCCCTTAGATCCGCCAAATTCCTCATTTTTGCACAAACCCTAGTTTCTAGCTACAACTTGGCAATTTTCTAGGTTTGGCCTGTGTTTTGCCCTTTTGGACCCCTTCCCCTCGCTCAATCTCTGAGATTCCACTTTCCCCTGCTTCCTAACATCCCTCCCCATTCCCAAAAATTTCCCCAAGAATTTAGAAGCCCTCTGTCCCCTTCATTCCGCTTCATTTCGACAAAATTCCTTGTTTCACACATCGGGACAAGTTTCACTCAAAAGCTGTTTCTGAGCAATCAAAGATGAATTTTTCAAAACTGAGAGAGGTTTTTGTCCAAAACATGCCAAGGAAGAAAAACCTCCTTCATTTTTTACACAGGTGTCATGGTTTGAGAGAAATGTCAAGAATACCGTTGCCTCAGGAGAATCAAAGGCACCTTTGAAGTGACCTTGGGAAAATCAAGTTTTCTCCTAGCTTGGTTGGCCAAATGAATTTCTTGATGGGTAAATTGATAACTAGACATGAAGATATTTCCAATGAGCTATCCTGCGCTCAATTTGGGGTTGAGGAAGGCATTCAAAAGTTGACTGCAACAGCACTCTTCCTTGAGGCAGCCTCATTGGACACTTTTTGACCAGTCTTGGGAGATTTGTTTTTTGACAGGTCAAATCAACTCCAAATTGAAAAATTCTGGTTGGGTTGGAAAGTAGACTCAAATACCTTTCCAACGAGCCATCCTGCGCCTGATTCCGATGCCGGGAAGGCCCTCAAACAAGGCTGTGAACGTGCGCGACCAAACGGAGGTGCGCGACCAAAAACAGGCCAACGCACTGTGTTAAATTACACAGGCGCGACCAAACGGAGGTGCGCGACCAAAAACTCTGTCTGCTGTAAAAACTCACTCAAACGCCAAAATCACCCTCAAATTCTCTCAAACTGTTAAGGCAACTTTTTCCTAGTCCCTCCATTCATTTTCCCAAAGTTAAATTACATATGTTAACATGTCATTTTCATTAATCTCATTTGCAAGAAAAGCTCAAACCCTACCCCCAATCCTATGAAACCCTAAACCTAATCCCTAATATCCTCTATTTTCCCTCATTCCTATGATACAATCCCCTCTCCCTTCCACTGTAAAATGATCACAACAACCCCTTCCCTTCCTCTTACAATCAGAAACCCTAAATCCCTGTTTCCCAAAGCATCAAATGGTCATTTTGAAATTATGAAAAACAGAGTATACTCCTCAATGACATTCAAAACAAATGAAATGAGCTGCCTGTTACTTGTACACAATTGATGCTACCCTATTCCCATTTGCCCATGACATCCTTCCCTCCATCATGATGATTTTTATTGTCCTTTCCCTTGGTGATCATAAAACATATTTCCCTAATACAGTATTGATTTGCAAATGGTGAGAGATGGAATGACATGTTTAGCATTATGTGATGTTTTCCTTCAAAATTCCCTGCTTATATATATTTTTCCCTTTCCTATATGTTAAATTCCCTCCCCTAACATTTCCCTCATGATTTTTTCCCCTTGAAAACAACATACTTCACAGCATTTTGCAGGCAGGGCAGCGGTCATTTTGACTTGTTGATTCCACCTTGCTCAATAACATCAGGTCAACCAATGAGACTAATGAGCAAGGTGATGACCGGTCTTCTTCAACGGAGGTCGAGACACAGCAGAGGCTTTTAGAGAAGGCAAATCATGACAAAGAGCTGCTCCGAAACATGAGGACACATTACTGGGCCAGATTACATGTTTGCAAAGCGAGAATGAAAATTCTCCAAAGAAAGCTATCGGAGGCCCGGAAGAGGAAGAAAAGGACAAATCCACTCCGCATCTTGGCTGAGGCCTCCCTCACTCATCATGGTACTGATCAGCCTTGATCTAGCATCAAAATGTGAAAATTTTGGAGCATTTTGGAAATTTTTGGTAAAATTACAGGTTTTGCCCACGGTTTGGTCTCACCCCGGGTGAGACCATTTTGGAGGACTGCTTGGAATTTTGAAAACTTGGCATTTTTGGAAAGGGTTTGAAAAAAGAAAAATTACCAGTACTTGGGAGCAGCCTAATTTTGAGATTTGAGCCTCCAAAAGCTCAAAATACATCAAAAAAATGACTTTCTGCCCACTTTTTGAGTTGCAGAAAGGGACCTTGGGAGAATCAATTTTTGAGGGGTCAAATCAACACCAAATTCAGAAATTCCACTTGGGATGGAAAGTAGACAGGCCAAGCTTTCCAATGAGCCATCTTGCACCTGATTTGGACCAGTGGAACCCACTCAAAAACAGCTGTGAAGGTGCGCGACCAGAACTTCCAGGGGCGCGACCAAAAGTTCCAGCTTTGCCAGAATTGACCTTTTTGGTCAAAAAACGCTGTTTTGACTATGGTTGACTATTTTTACTTGTAGATGAAGGATAAATGTAATATTTTCATGGCACTTTGGTAGATTTTATCTCTCTTTACCCTTCTAGAAGCTTCCATGATGTAAAAAGTGAAAAATTAATGCATGGATGAGTTAGCTAAGTAATAGAGGCAAGTTGTTGGGCTGCCTATTTTCTAGTTCTTAGTTTAGAATTAGTTCAAACTGCTCCTAGGAAGCTGAGCTCGACCCCTAGAGGTGGGGAAAGGAGTTAGATGGTCTAGGAGGTCTATATTATGCTCTCTCCTTCTCATTTTCATGGTTGGACTCTTGTGTAAGGAAGCTTCATTGTATATTGTGCATCTATTTCTGCAATTGAAGGCAAGGAAAGCCAGGGTTTTACAGACATCTTTGAGGATTCTTGTGGATCTGATTGTTGATGGTGTGTTCTCTACATGTTCTTGTAAGTTTGTTTATGTGTTTCACATCTCTCTTATGCTTCTAAATTGGACAGATGAAGTGGTAAAGTTTGAACTCATGTTTTGACATGCTCAGCTTTTTAGTTTGTTCAATTTTAATGTTTTCTACTGTCTAGAGAGGATTCGAATTGTGTGTTTGCCCTCTTTAGCTTCTCCTCTATCATCTCTGATCATCCATCTCAGATTAAGACATCAGCACTCATTCCTACCTTGCCCCTTAGATACCCCTGTGAAAACTGTGCTCAATCCCCGCACTTTGAATTGCACTTCCACCAATTGCCACCAAAACCCCCACAAATCATCAAATCAAACCCCTTATCAATTTACTAGCCTAAAATCTTTATTCTTAATTGGTCAGCCTAATCCTATTGAAAGATCTATTAAATCTGACCCGAGAGAGCCTTCTCATACCTCGTAGGGCTAGCTACGAGGTGAAATGGTTTGATGTAGCCTTGAAGGTTTACCTTCCTCAGCCTAGGGTGAAATCTC
Organism: Pinus tabuliformis; assembly: GCA_031772625.1. NCBI lineage: Eukaryota > Viridiplantae > Streptophyta > Pinopsida > Pinales > Pinaceae > Pinus > Pinus tabuliformis. The sequence goes on along the minus strand of CM062812.1, from coordinate 209,365,549 downwards.
AAGCGCTAACATATTGGCGACCATACTGGGGAGAACATCTAATCGTTTGCTCATTGTCGTGTTATTTCATAAGTCTTAGACGGAGCCTGAAGTTACGCCAGAAGCCTTCGAAAACGCTCTTGTTTTACATCAGCGTAAGTAGATAAACGCTGCTTCAGTCAATCTCCGTGAGCTTGTGAATACAACACTTCATTTGAATTTTACCCCAGTACATGTATCAAGTTCGGATCTGATTGTTGATGGTGAACAACGATCAGACACTGACAAGGCTGAAATCATTCACTTGGCGACTCTAAAACATTTTTGAGATCAGATCTAAAGACTCCACTGGAGGATGATCCCGACCAGCAGAAACATGAAAGGAGAATATGGCAAGATCAGGTATTCAAGTTGGAATTTCATCCAAGATATTTTATTCCTTGTCGTAAATTATTTCTTCTCTTTTCCCACGAATGTCAAGAAGGCTTTGCAAAGTATATTGTATTTGAGAAGAGATCCTCGACCTACAGTTAATTCTTTTCCTTCGAAGATTGTGAGTACTAAAGATTTGCATACCTTTGAGCTTGATCAAGACCTTTTTTCCGAATTTTGTGATGGCCATCTTCAAGTTGATGAGCCTCAAGTGACCAAAACTAATTCCATACCTGCTGTACATACCCCTATACCTTGTAAAATTCCAGATCGGTATAAACCTCTTGTTTTACCTTCTTTTCTTCATGCTTTCCCCAAAAGCTATGATCTATACTTGCCGATGTTTGATGGTGAATGTAAGAATGTCAATGCTGAACAACATGTCCAGAATTTTGAGAATTTTCTAGATCTTTTTAAAGTTGATGAAGAAGATGTTAGTATAAGGCTTTTTGCTCTTTCTTTGCAAGCCAAAGTGAAGAGTTGGTTCAAAGCCCTGCCTGATGCAAGCATCTCAGATTTCCAGCAGTTCGTCAAAGTTTTTCTCGATAGGTGGATGATCGGGCAAAACCTTTTCTTGATTGTAGAAGAGTATAACCATCTGAAAAGATTGCCAGGGGAGACAGTACAACAGTTTTCGGCCAGATTTAATCAAGTTTATTATTCGATGCCGGCTGATATAAGGCCTACTCCTAGATCTGCTCTCTTGCACTATCCGGGTGCCTTTGATCCGGAGATGGAGTTTCAGCTGAGGGAAAAGGATATTGCAACACTTCACGAGATGCAAAATTGTGCAGTGAATGTAGAGGCACATCTGCTGATCCGAGGGGCAAGGTTGAAAGAAGAAGAGATGAAAAACATAGATCCGGCCGAATCAATATCTTTAGAGGTAAAGCTTGATATTTTGGTAAGTGCAGTAGAAAAGATGATGGACAAGATCAACACAAGGAATGATTATGATGTTCAAGCTCATGGCTCGCTGATTGAAGAAGAACAAGTTGCTGATCCAAAACATTTTGTTTCCCATCCTAGTTGTCATAGCACTTATAGTGATTGTTTTGTAGATCATCTTGGAGAAGAAAGAACTGTTGATATGACATGTATGCTTGATGACGTGTTTTATACCGATGATTTGCCTCAGTATGATCAGTATGATGATGATTATGTTCTCCAAACAGAAGCTAATCTTGCAGACAAATCAGCAGCTCGTTTGTGGGAGGAAGAAGTTCATTTTCAGCAGCTTGAATACAATGTTCAGCCATCACATATCAGCTATGACATCGATGAGGAGAGTGCAGCAAATTTTGAAGTAAGTGAAGGATCTTTGCCTTTTTGTTTTGATTCATGTCAGTTCATTAGAGACAACTTCCATGCAATCACAAATCCGTTGTTGACTAGTCTTGATTTGGATCCTCTTGAGCGCGATGAAAACTTTGTTCAAGACTCTTCATATTCAGATTTGCAACCCCCGAAAGCCATTGATTGTCAAATTGCAGCTGATTTAATGATTCAAGGTGACTCCGTGCCATTCTGTTTTGAATCATTTCAGTTTTTGAAGGATCGATTGCATAGTACATCTTCAAATGAAAAGCCTATAACAAATCAACAGTCACTCAGTGTTAATGTTGAGGATGAAGGTCAGATTATAGATGAAGTTGTGGAAGATGAAATACATGATGTGATGATGCAGGAAGATTCTATACCTTTTTGTTTCGAGGCATTTCAGTTTATAAGGCAGAATTTTCATATTGTCCCTAAAGAACAGAATGAGCAGCATGTAGGAAATCATGTAGTCACATTGGAACCAATAGAAAATGGGTTGCAGCAGTCTTTTCAAGTTTTTCATGATCCAATAGTTGATGTTTTGGATGAGTTTTGTAGTCAAAGTCTTTCTCCATTTACTATGTGTGAGCTTGAAAAATGTGCTGATATGAATTTGATCCGGCAGCCAGTTTCTTCGTCATTTTCAGCAGGGGTCTCGTCACAAGGCTCAAATCAAAGTTTGCATGCATGGTATGAGGGAAAGAGAAGTAATCCATTGGATGAGCTAAGTTCCAGTGAGCTTGAATTTCAAGATCCTTATGCAGTGTTTTTGGAGGCGGATAGAGAATTCATATCTTTCAACGGATCTGTTTCTAAGTTGCCATCAGAGTTGCTTTTCAGTTGTTCTCTCTTGTTGGTCATAAGTGAGCACTTGTGGAGAATTCGAACAGCAGATGGGATGCTTACTTGGTTGCATTGGTTGTTTCATTTCAATTGATCAGGTGATGAATGAAACTGTTAGAGTAGGTTGTGATGAATAAGCTCCACTTTGAGCATCATTTTCAGTTGGTCGATTGTGTTTAAGTATTGAGTCAGTTTTTAGTTGAGTCATGAGTCCTTTGTTAGTCCATTTTCAGTCTTGTTGTTAAGTTAGTTTGAGTCGGTTTGAGTCAAGTTTCAGTTAAGTTTCAGTCGAGTTTTCATTCAATAAATGAGTCAAAGTCTTGTGTCGTTTGCCGAAATATTGACTCCATCGCCCAATGGTTGAAGGTACTGGTCTGCTCTCCCAGAGGTCTAAGGTTCTTGGCACCTCCAAGGAGCTACCATCCCCATTGGAGCCAATGTTAGTGTCAGTCTTTACAGCCTTCCTCCAGTGATCAAATGTGCTCTTACATAGTGATTTTGAAGTGTCAAGGTCAAATTTTGTCATTTCAGTGAGTCTTCAAGCAAAATTTGGTCACTAGGCATTAGGCCTAGGGTTTGCCCAAATGTCAGTCCATGTCATCATTCAGCTGAGCTTATCATCATTCAGAGGTTTGTCATCGTCATGTCAGTGTCTAATGGGTCATTTTACACCATGTTCATGCTTCAGTTGTGCCTAGGCAAGCTCATTTCCCTCTCCTAGGGTTTTGAAAGCCAATTTCTCTTGGGCGGCCAAATCATCGGCAAAACTTGTTTCCTGATGTTAATACACCTTCCCCTATCCTTCATGTACCTTATCAAACACTTCCCATCCCTTAGATCCGCCAAATTCCTCATTTTTGCACAAACCCTAGTTTCTAGCTACAACTTGGCAATTTTCTAGGTTTGGCCTGTGTTTTGCCCTTTTGGACCCCTTCCCCTCGCTCAATCTCTGAGATTCCACTTTCCCCTGCTTCCTAACATCCCTCCCCATTCCCAAAAATTTCCCCAAGAATTTAGAAGCCCTCTGTCCCCTTCATTCCGCTTCATTTCGACAAAATTCCTTGTTTCACACATCGGGACAAGTTTCACTCAAAAGCTGTTTCTGAGCAATCAAAGATGAATTTTTCAAAACTGAGAGAGGTTTTTGTCCACAACATGCCAAGGAAGAAAAACCTCCTTCATTTTTTACACAGGTGTCATGGTTTGAGAGAAATGTCAAGAATACCGTTGCCTCAGGAGAATCAAAGGCACCTTTGAAGTGACCTTGGGAAAATCAAGTTTTCTCCTAGCTTGGTTGGCCAAATGAATTTCTTGATGGGTAAATTGATAACTAGACATGAAGATATTTCCAATGAGCTATCCTGCGCTCAATTTGGGGTTGAGGAAGGCATTCAAAAGTTGACTGCAACAGCACTCTTCCTTGAGGCAGCCTCATTGGACACTTTTTGACCAGTCTTGGGAGATTTGTTTTTTGACAGGTCAAATCAACTCCAAATTGAAAAATTCTGGTTGGGTTGGAAAGTAGACTCAAATACCTTTCCAACGAGCCATCCTGCGCCTGATTCCGATGCCGGGAAGGCCCTCAAACAAGGCTGTGAACGTGCGCGACCAAACGGAGGTGCGCGACCAAAAACAGGCCAACGCACTGTGTTAAATTACACAGGCGCGACCAAACGGAGGTGCGCGACCAAAAACTCTGTCTGCTGTAAAAACTCACTCAAACGCCAAAATCACCCTCAAATTCTCTCAAACTGTTAAGGCAACTTTTTCCTAGTCCCTCCATTCATTTTCCCAAAGTTAAATTACATATGTTAACATGTCATTTTCATTAATCTCATTTGCAAGAAAAGCTCAAACCCTACCCCCAATCCTATGAAACCCTAAACCTAATCCCTAATATCCTCTATTTTCCCTCATTCCTATGATACAATCCCCTCTCCCTTCCACTGTAAAATGATCACAACAACCCCTTCCCTTCCTCTTACAATCAGAAACCCTAAATCCCTGTTTCCCAAAGCATCAAATGGTCATTTTGAAATTATGAAAAACAGAGTATACTCCTCAATGACATTCAAAACAAATGAAATGAGCTGCCTGTTACTTGTACACAATTGATGCTACCCTATTCCCATTTGCCCATGACATCCTTCCCTCCATCATGATGATTTTTATTGTCCTTTCCCTTGGTGATCATAAAACATATTTCCCTAATACAGTATTGATTTGCAAATGGTGAGAGATGGAATGACATGTTTAGCATTATGTGATGTTTCCTTCAAAATTCCCTGCTTATATATATTTTTCCCTTTCCTATATGTTAAATTCCCTCCCCTAACATTTCCCTCATGATTTTTTCCCCTTGAAAACAACATACTTCACAGCATTTTGCAGGCAGGGCAGCGGTCATTTTGACTTGTTGATTCCACCTTGCTCAATAACATCAGGTCAACCAATGAGACTAATGAGCAAGGTGATGACCGGTCTTCTTCAACGGAGGTCGAGACACAGCAGAGGCTTTTAGAGAAGGCAAATCATGACAAAGAGCTGCTCCGAAACATGAGGACACATTACTGGGCCAGATTACATGTTTGCAAAGCGAGAATGAAAATTCTCCAAAGAAAGCTATCGGAGGCCCGGAAGAGGAAGAAAAGGACAAATCCACTCCGCATCTTGGCTGAGGCCTCCCTCACTCATCATGGTACTGATCAGCCTTGATCTAGCATCAAAATGTGAAAATTTTGGAGCATTTTGGAAATTTTTGGTAAAATTACAGGTTTTGCCCACGGTTTGGTCTCACCCCGGGTGAGACCATTTTGGAGGACTGCTTGGAATTTTGAAAACTTGGCATTTTTGGAAAGGGTTTGAAAAAAGAAAAATTACCAGTACTTGGGAGCAGCCTAATTTTGAGATTTGAGCCTCCAAAAGCTCAAAATACATCAAAAAAATGACTTTCTGCCCACTTTTTGAGTTGCAGAAAGGGACCTTGGGAGAATCAATTTTTGAGGGGTCAAATCAACACCAAATTCAGAAATTCCACTTGGGATGGAAAGTAGACAGGCCAAGCTTTCCAATGAGCCATCTTGCACCTGATTTGGACCAGTGGAACCCACTCAAAAACAGCTGTGAAGGTGCGCGACCAGAACTTCCAGGGGCGCGACCAAAAGTTCCAGCTTTGCCAGAATTGACCTTTTTGGTCAAAAAACGCTGTTTTGACTATGGTTGACTATTTTTACTTGTAGATGAAGGATAAATGTAATATTTTCATGGCACTTTGGTAGATTTTATCTCTCTTTACCCTTCTAGAAGCTTCCATGATGTAAAAAGTGAAAAATTAATGCATGGATGAGTTAGCTAAGTAATAGAGGCAAGTTGTTGGGCTGCCTATTTTCTAGTTCTTAGTTTAGAATTAGTTCAAACTGCTCCTAGGAAGCTGAGCTCGACCCCTAGAGGTGGGGAAAGGAGTTAGATGGTCTAGGAGGTCTATATTATGCTCTCTCCTTCTCATTTTCATGGTTGGACTCTTGTGTAAGGAAGCTTCATTGTATATTGTGCATCTATTTCTGCAATTGAAGGCAAGGAAAGCCAGGGTTTTACAGACATCTTTGAGGATTCTTGTGGATCTGATTGTTGATGGTGTGTTCTCTACATGTTCTTGTAAGTTTGTTTATGTGTTTCACATCTCTCTTATGCTTCTAAATTGGACAGATGAAGTGGTAAAGTTTGAACTCATGTTTTGACATGCTCAGCTTTTTAGTTTGTTCAATTTTAATGTTTTCTACTGTCTAGAGAGGATTCGAATTGTGTGTTTGCCCTCTTTAGCTTCTCCTCTATCATCTCTGATCATCCATCTCAGATTAAGACATCAGCACTCATTCCTACCTTGCCCCTTAGATACCCCTGTGAAAACTGTGCTCAATCCCCGCACTTTGAATTGCACTTCCACCAATTGCCACCAAAACCCCCACAAATCATCAAATCAAACCCCTTATCAATTTACTAGCCTAAAATCTTTATTCTTAATTGGTCAGCCTAATCCTATTGAAAGATCTATTAAATCTGACCCGAGAGAGCCTTCTCATACCTCGTAGGGCTAGCTACGAGGTGAAATGGTTTGATGTAGCCTTGAAGGTTTACCTTCCTCAGCCTAGGGTGAAATCTCAAGCGCTAACATATTGGCGACCATACTGGGGAGAACATCTAATCGTTTGCTCATTGTCGTGTTATTTCATAAGTCTTAGACGGAGCCTGAAGTTACGCCAGAAGCCTTCGAAAACGCTCTTGTTTTACATCAGCGTAAGTAGATAAACGCTGCTTCAGTCAATCTCCGTGAGCTTGTGAATACAACACTTCATTTGAATTTTACCCCAGTACATGTATCAAGTTCGGATCTGATTGTTGATGGTGAACAACGATCAGACACTGACAAGGCTGAAATCATTCACTTGGCGACTCTAAAACATTTTTGAGATCAGATCTAAAGACTCCACTGGAGGATGATCCCGACCAGCAGAAACATGAAAGGAGAATATGGCAAGATCAGGTATTCAAGTTGGAATTTCATCCAAGATATTTTATTCCTTGTCGTAAATTATTTCTTCTCTTTTCCCACGAATGTCAAGAAGGCTTTGCAAAGTATATTGTATTTGAGAAGAGATCCTCGACCTACAGTTAATTCTTTTCCTTCGAAGATTGTGAGTACTAAAGATTTGCATACCTTTGAGCTTGATCAAGACCTTTTTTCCGAATTTTGTGATGGCCATCTTCAAGTTGATGAGCCTCAAGTGACCAAAACTAATTCCATACCTGCTGTACATACCCCTATACCTTGTAAAATTCCAGATCAGTATAAACCTCTTGTTTTACCTTCTTTTCTTCATGCTTTCCCCAAAAGCTATGATCTATACTTGCCGATGTTTGATGGTGAATGTAAGAATGTCAATGCTGAACAACATGTCCAGAATTTTGAGAATTTTCTAGATCTTTTTAAAGTTGATGAAGAAGATGTTAGTATAAGGCTTTTTGCTCTTTCTTTGCAAGCCAAAGTGAAGAGTTGGTTCAAAGCCCTGCCTGATGCAAGCATCTCAGATTTCCAGCAGTTCGTCAAAGTTTTTCTCGATAGGTGGATGATCGGGCAAAACTTTTTCTTGATTGTAGAAGAGTATAACCATCTGAAAAGATTGCCAGGGGAGACAGTACAACAGTTTTCGGCCAGATTTAATCAAGTTTATTATTCGATGCCGGCTGATATAAGGCCTACTCCTAGATCTGCTCTCTTGCACTATCCGGGTGCCTTTGATCCGGAGATGGAGTTTCAGCTGAGGGAAAAGGATATTGCAACACTTCACGAGATGCAAAATTGTGCAGTGAATGTAGAGGCACATCTGCTGATCCGAGGGGCAAGGTTGAAAGAAGAAGAGATGAAAAACATAGATCCGGCCGAATCAATATCTTTAGAGGTAAAGCTTGATATTTTGGTAAGTGCAGTAGAAAAGATGATGGACAAGATCAACACAAGGAATGATTATGATGTTCAAGCTCATGGCTCGCTGATTGAAGAAGAACAAGTTGCTGATCCAAAACATTTTGTTTCCCATCCTAGTTGTCATAGCACTTATAGTGATTGTTTTGTAGATCATCTTGGAGAAGAAAGAACTGTTGATATGACATGTATGCTTGATGACGTGTTTTATACCGATGATTTGCCTCAGTATGATCAGTATGATGATGATTATGTTCTCCAAACAGAAGCTAATCTTGCAGACAAATCAGCAGCTCGTTTGTGGGAGGAAGAAGTTCATTTTCAGCAGCTTGAATACAATGTTCAGCCATCACATATCAGCTATGACATCGATGAGGAGAGTGCAGCAAATTTTGAAGTAAGTGAAGGATCTTTGCCTTTTTGTTTTGATTCATGTCAGTTCATTAGAGACAACTTCCATGCAATCACAAATCCGTTGTTGACTAGTCTTGATTTGGATCCTCTTGAGCGCGATGAAAACTTTGTTCAAGACTCTTCATATTCAGATTTGCAACCCCCGAAAGCCATTGATTGTCAAATTGCAGCTGATTTAATGATTCAAGGTGACTCCGTGCCATTCTGTTTTGAATCATTTCAGTTTTTGAAGGATCGATTGCATAGTACATCTTCAAATGAAAAGCCTATAACAAATCAACAGTCACTCAGTGTTAATGTTGAGGATGAAGGTCAGATTATAGATGAAGTTGTGGAAGATGAAATACATGATGTGATGATGCAGGAAGATTCTATACCTTTTTGTTTCGAGGCATTTCAGTTTATAAGGCAGAATTTTCATATTGTCCCTAAAGAACAGAATGAGCAGCATGTAGGAAATCATGTAGTCACATTGGAACCAATAGAAAATGGGTTGCAGCAGTCTTTTCAAGTTTTTCATGATCCAATAGTTGATGTTTTGGATGAGTTTTGTAGTCAAAGTCTTTCTCCATTTACTATGTGTGAGCTTGAAAAATGTGCTGATATGAATTTGATCCGGCAGCCAGTTTCTTCGTCATTTTCAGCAGGGGTCTCGTCACAAGGCTCAAATCAAAGTTTGCATGCATGGTATGAGGGAAAGAGAAGTAATCCATTGGATGAGCTAAGTTCCAGTGAGCTTGAATTTCAAGATCCTTATGCAGTGTTTTTGGAGGCGGATAGAGAATTCATATCTTTCAACGGATCTGTTTCTAAGTTGCCATCAGAGTTGCTTTTCAGTTGTTCTCTCTTGTTGGTCATAAGTGAGCACTTGTGGAGAATTCGAACAGCAGATGGGATGCTTACTTGGTTGCATTGGTTGTTTCATTTCAATTGATCAGGTGATGAATGAAACTGTTAGAGTAGGTTGTGATGAATAAGCTCCACTTTGAGCATCATTTTCAGTTGGTCGATTGTGTTTAAGTATTGAGTCAGTTTTTAGTTGAGTCATGAGTCCTTTGTTAGTCCATTTTCAGTCTTGTTGTTAAGTTAGTTTGAGTCGGTTTGAGTCAAGTTTCAGTTAAGTTTCAGTCGAGTTTTCATTCAATAAATGAGTCAAAGTCTTGTGTCGTTTGCCGAAATATTGACTCCATCGCCCAATGGTTGAAGGTACTGGTCTGCTCTCCCAGAGGTCTAAGGTTCTTGGCACCTCCAAGGAGCTACCATCCCCATTGGAGCCAATGTTAGTGTCAGTCTTTACAGCCTTCCTCCAGTGATCAAATGTGCTCTTACATAGTGATTTTGAAGTGTCAAGGTCAAATTTTGTCATTTCAGTGAGTCTTCAAGCAAAATTTGGTCACTAGGCATTAGGCCTAGGGTTTGCCCAAATGTCAGTCCATGTCATCATTCAGCTGAGCTTATCATCATTCAGAGGTTTGTCATCGTCATGTCAGTGTCTAATGGGTCATTTTACACCATGTTCATGCTTCAGTTGTGCCTAGGCAAGCTCATTTCCCTCTCCTAGGGTTTTGAAAGCCAATTTCTCTTGGGCGGCCAAATCATCGGCAAAACTTGTTTCCTGATGTTAATACACCTTCCCCTATCCTTCATGTACCTTATCAAACACTTCCCATCCCTTAGATCCGCCAAATTCCTCATTTTTGCACAAACCCTAGTTTCTAGCTACAACTTGGCAATTTTCTAGGTTTGGCCTGTGTTTTGCCCTTTTGGACCCCTTCCCCTCGCTCAATCTCTGAGATTCCACTTTCCCCTGCTTCCTAACATCCCTCCCCATTCCCAAAAATTTCCCCAAGAATTTAGAAGCCCTCTGTCCCCTTCATTCCGCTTCATTTCGACAAAATTCCTTGTTTCACACATCGGGACAAGTTTCACTCAAAAGCTGTTTCTGAGCAATCAAAGATGAATTTTTCAAAACTGAGAGAGGTTTTTGTCCACAACATGCCAAGGAAGAAAAACCTCCTTCATTTTTTACACAGGTGTCATGGTTTGAGAGAAATGTCAAGAATACCGTTGCCTCAGGAGAATCAAAGGCACCTTTGAAGTGACCTTGGGAAAATCAAGTTTTCTCCTAGCTTGGTTGGCCAAATGAATTTCTTGATGGGTAAATTGATAACTAGACATGAAGATATTTCCAATGAGCTATCCTGCGCTCAATTTGGGGTTGAGGAAGGCATTCAAAAGTTGACTGCAACAGCACTCTTCCTTGAGGCAGCCTCATTGGACACTTTTTGACCAGTCTTGGGAGATTTGTTTTTTGACAGGTCAAATCAACTCCAAATTGAAAAATTCTGGTTGGGTTGGAAAGTAGACTCAAATACCTTTCCAACGAGCCATCCTGCGCCTGATTCCGATGCCGGGAAGGCCCTCAAACAAGGCTGTGAACGTGCGCGACCAAACGGAGGTGCGCGACCAAAAACAGGCCAACGCACTGTGTTAAATTACACAGGCGCGACCAAACGGAGGTGCGCGACCAAAAACTCTGTCTGCTGTAAAAACTCACTCAAACGCCAAAATCACCCTCAAATTCTCTCAAACTGTTAAGGCAACTTTTTCCTAGTCCCTCCATTCATTTTCCCAAAGTTAAATTACATATGTTAACATGTCATTTTCATTAATCTCATTTGCAAGAAAAGCTCAAACCCTACCCCCAATCCTATGAAACCCTAAACCTAATCCCTAATATCCTCTATTTTCCCTCATTCCTATGATACAATCCCCTCTCCCTTCCACTGTAAAATGATCACAACAACCCCTTCCCTTCCTCTTACAATCAGAAACCCTAAATCCCTGTTTCCCAAAGCATCAAATGGTCATTTTGAAATTATGAAAAACAGAGTATACTCCTCAATGACATTCAAAACAAATGAAATGAGCTTCTCCTCTATCATCTCTGATCATCCATCTCAGATTAAGACATCAGCACTCATTCCTACCTTGCCCCTTAGATACCCCTGTGAAAACTGTGCTCAATCCCCGCACTTTGAATTGCACTTCCACCAATTGCCACCAAAACCCCCACAAATCATCAAATCAAACCCCTTATCAATTTACTAACCTAAAATCTTTATTCTTAATTGGTCAGCCTAATCCTATTGAAAGATCTATTAAATCTGACCCGAGAGAGCCTTCTCATACCTCGTAGGGCTAGCTACGAGGTGAAATGGTTTGATGTAGCCTTGAAGGTTTACCTTCCTCAGCCTAGGGTGAAATCTCAAGCGCTAACACAACAGATTCATGGAAACCAAGACCAGTCTTGATAGCAGGAGACCTTTGACTACTAAGAATATCATCCAAGACTTTAGAACTATCTTGAAATCGTAAAAGCTTATCCTTTTCTTCTATTTTACCTTTCAAGATATTTACCTCAACTTGAAGTTGTTCCTCCTTTTCTAGACATTGCTTCTTCATGTCTTCTCCATATTTCCTTCCTTCTTCCAACTGATGCCTTAGTCTGAGAATCTCCTTTTCTTGTTCTTCATTCAGATCCTGCTGCATTTGACGAACTTGGAAGGCACATTCTAGTTGAGATTTTAAGCTAGAGGCTTCGTTTTCTTGTTTTGCAATAGCTTGGAGTAGATCTGTATTCTGCTTCTTTGATTCTTCAAGATCTCCTTTTAGTGAGAGGATTGTAGCTTCAAGATTTTCATAGTAGCTGGATCTATCTTTGAGTTTCTTGATGGTTGTGCTTCTTTCGTTGACTTCTTTTCTTAATGATGTCACTTCATGCTGCAATTTTTTACATTGGTCTTCCTTGTCCTTGAGAAGCTTTCTTACCTTGTTTCCTTCTTCTAGTTGGGCCTTTAGTTTGGTAACTTCTTCTTTGAAAGCACATTCCCTTTTGTTCAATAGATCTTGTTGATCTTTAACTTTGTCTGCAAGCCTTCTAAACATTGCCTCTATTTGACACTTTTCTTGCTCACCCATAAAAGCATGTTCAGTAGTTTCACTATCACTTCCATCACTTTCACAAGGAAATATAGCAGGAACATCAGAGGATAACACATTCATACCTGATAATGATTCTGAATCTGATTCTGAATCTGAAGAGCTTCTTATACCTAATCCCCAATCGACTCTCCCACTGTCATAGTCCTTCTGAGATGTCTTCTTCTTCTTATGAGCTTTCTTCTTAAGCTTCTTTCCCATTGTTCCACGGATCTCCTTCAAGCGATCAAGCTTCTACCAAAGGACCTGCTCTGATACCAATTGTTGGAAATAATACTGAGAGGGGGGGGGTGAATCAGTATTATCAGATCAATCAAACTTTTTCAATTTCATACTCAGAAACATATACGCTACTTCAATTAAGTGAACCCGCGTGTACACGCCACTGTGTCTAATGAAACTCGCGTATATCCAGAGATCTTATAATTCAGTTAGCTTAATCTTCAGTAAATGCATCAGATCATTATTAAGCATATTAACAGTAAACAGGTGCAGAATAACAGAACAAAACATCACACAAGAGCCACACACATGAACACAAAGATATAAGGTGGAAACCCAATGTGGGTGAAAACCACCTGCTGCAAGTCATCTCAATCTTCTTCTTAATAAGAAAATCCTTTTACAATATTTGTACTGGTGCAGTCTTATACCAGTACGGGAGCTACAACCCCCCTTGCTCTTGTACTAGCCGATCCATTTACTAGTACGCAGGCTGCTACCTGCTACAATGCTCCAAAGATCTCCTTTAGCTTTTGTACTAGCTTAGATACTAGTACGTAGGTGCTTGCCTACAATCTTCTCACCTCCAGGTACCACATTTCATCAATTTTCAGACTGGATACACTGAAGCACAACACATAATCTGTAAGGCCACTTTTCATCCAATTTTCATACTGGACCCATAACTATCATTGAAGCTCAAAACAATCATCAAACTCTGAATCACTGAAACCCTGTTAACAACAGTCACCAGAACACAGAGCAGACACAGAACTCTGTAATAACCATCAGATCCATCTGCAACTTCAAATATCAAGCTTTACAATGTATACGCTACTTCGATGAATCAAACCCGCGTGTATACGCGCTTTTGCCAAAGACAACCCGCGTACAGATCTAAAAATAATTTCTCATAACTTGCAGTTGTACCAGACATCAGTCATACTCATAACATTTATAGAACAATACATGCGTCAGTATGTAGATCTAGAATAAGCATCATAAAGATAGTTCATTTCAAACCATTTGATCCCGATCTCTCCTTAGATCTAGTTCTCCATCAACCGGTGAGATCTCTCCTTAGCTCAGATCAAGCAATGCATCATCAACCCATAACCCTGCATACTGGATCTAATGCTTCATCAGATATTCAAGACATTTCAGATGCACTTGCCTAATGATTTCCTTCTCCTTATATAGCCTTAGGCCTTGTTCAATACCAAGAGCCAAAACCATAGAAATCCAATACCATCAACTTCAAATCTAGGGATCGACACGCCCATCGAGACACAATGGTCCGAAACCATAGGCACAACTTCCAAGGACTAACCGCCATGGACCAAAGGTACTTTTCCACATACACGCGCTTTTGCTGAAGCCAACCTGCGTGTACACGCGACTTGGGCTTAACGAACCTGCGTGTATGAACTTTCTCTTCTTCTTATAGTCTGATCATCAATTCCTTGCTGCTGACCTTCTGTACTATGATTTTTCATCAGTGAGGTTTGCCATCAAGGACAACACTTATCTCATAATGCCAACAATCTCCCCCTTTGGACTTGATGGCAAAGCTAACTTGTCACACTTAGAACTATCATCTGATTCCTTTGAGCTGTCCTCCATCAGTCACATCTGATATCTCTTCTGAAGATTCATCATCTGATTCCTTTGAGCTGTCCTCCATCAGTCACATCTGATATCTCTTCTGAAGATTCACCCAGTTATACATAAGTGAGATATTCTTCTATGAGAGGGTTGCCATCAAGTACAACACATGCATCATAATGCCAACATGAACTGGTCAAACCTTTGCAAGAATAGCCTCGTAAATCTCGACAGCCTCCCATGTTGGAAGAAAGAAAGACGAGGGGGTAGGAGATCCTATCAAAATCTTGCTCAAAGAATCCCTCGACAAACAAAGGAACGCGATGATGGAAAACTTTGTCGAAATCCTTCAGCGGCTACCCAAGGGAAACACATCTACTTCCAAAAACTACTTTGGAGGCGCCACACCCTTTAAGGTATAAGTTAAATTTTACATTCCCATATTTGAGGGTCAGATAGATGCGGACGTCGTACATAAATGGTTAAATCTGCTAGAAGGATATTTTTTTGTTCATAATTTTTCCAGCTGGGAAAAGATTACTTTTTCTCTTCTCAAAGCCACCCCCCACGTCAGGGACTGATGGGAAACCTACTGCGAGCAGAAGGATGAAAGTACGCCCTCACTATTTTCTGCCTCACCAAATTTGGATTCGTTCCGAGACTACATCAAGGAGCTATACTACCCTATCGGGAGCTATGAGGATAAATAAATAAAGTGGACCACACTGCGACAGGGAAGGGACCAAGACGTACCATACTTTACCAATGTTTTTCATACCCTTTACACGAAGTTGGGTATCAAGGATTTTGAGAAACATTTGGTACTCAAGTACCGCAACTGCCTACACAGGTACATCCAAGATGAGATGGAGTTCCTGGACATCTCCTCACTTGGCACGTTGTACCAATATGCTGTCAACATTGAGAAAAAACTTAAACAGAAAAAGTGATACTTTAGATCTATGAATCTAAAGCAAGGTAAATTCGCCCCCAAACTGCAGAGCAAAGGGAAAAGCCAAGGTGGGGCGACCCAGGATAACCCGCTGAAACCACAAGCAAAGAACAAAACCATGACAACAAAGAAGGACATGGGAAAGCGGTGTGAGTTCCATAAGAGATCCACTCACAACATAAGTCAGTGTTAGGCCAAGCAGTGACTGGTGACCGAGTTGAACGTTTCTGAGTCAATGAATGTTCCGACTCTAAGTCAGAGCCCGACAAGGGGAATGAAAAAGGGAAGCAGATCATTGACATAGAGTCCAATGTCATTATGGCCACCACCAAGATCCATAAGATTGAGCCTGAAGATCCAGAAGAGGGAGAGCACCTATTCCACTCACAGATGTGTGTGAAGGGTTCTTTGATGTAGTTCATTGTCGATAGTAGGAGCCAAAAGAACCTCATTTTAGTAGAGGTTGTGAAGCGTTTGGGCCTACCGACTACAACACATCCGCGGTCATACACCATCAAGTGGATTCACCAAGGACAAGATCTTCGCATCAACCAGCAATTTCACCTTCCCTACAACATCAAGCCCTTCACGGATGAGGTACTATGTGATGTTGCTCCTCTTGAAGTTTGTGATGTATTATTAGGATAACCATACTTATGGAAGCAACATGTTGTATATGAGTCTAGACCTCACTCTATTATTTTTTTGGGTGCTAAGTTATACAAGATACCGAAGGTAGCCCCACCTACCGCCACCTCTTTCATCTCTGCTAAGCAATGTAGTAAGGTCATCTCCCAGACTGGGAATATTTTTTCTTTCTGATTCACTCTCAAAGCAAGGGGAAGGTCGTAGCCACGTCCATGGCCCCCGGGAAGGGTTCCTCCAAGGAGTAGAATCAGTTAGATGCAGTTGTGGAAGAATACAGGGACATCTTATGCTCACCCACAGGGGTACCCTTGTATTGTCAGGTCAAGCATTCAATCGATCTGACTCCCGGAACACCTCTACCCAACGAGCCAATACATCACTGCTCCATTTTGGAAAATGAAGGGACCAAGCTGTAAATCCAGGAGTTGCTGCAAAAAGGGCACATCCGACTAAGTTCCTTGCCTTGTGGGAGCCCAAATGTACTGGTACAAAAGAAGGATGGAACCTAGAGGCTTTGCATTGATTATTGGGTATTAAACAAAATCACCGTCAGGAACAGGTATCCAATCCCATGGATTAATGACCTGTTGGACCAACTCAAGAGGGCCAAGTATTTCAACAAGATCGATCTGAACTCTGGTTATCACCAAGTTCCAATAGAACCCACAGATGTATGGAAGATTGCCTTTAAATCCAAGGAAGGCCTTTTTGAATGGTTGATTATGCCCTTCGGGTTCACAAATGCCCCTGCTAATTTTATGAGGCTAATGGATGACATATTGCAGCCCTTCACCAACTTGTTCGTTGTGGTTTATCTGGACAACATCCTCATCTTCAGCAAGAGTTGGGAAGAACACTTGCAACACATTCAGAAGTTCCTTCAAACCCTTCGGCAACACAAACAGTGCGCCAACTTGGAGAAATGCACCTTTGGCATGAGCTAGATCCAATACTTGGGGCACATCATATATGAATGTGGCATGCATTTGGCCCCGACCAAGATCCAAGTCATTCAAGATTGGCCAACCCCAACCACTCTAACAAAGCTTCGCCACTTTTTGGGCCTTGCAAATTTTTATCAGAGGTTTGTGTTGTGATTCTCCCATATCACTTGGCCTTTGAGTTAGATTACTAAGGGCAGGGCAAAAGCAAAGTTTTCTTAGTCCAAATCCCAACAAAAGGCATTCGTTGAGTTGAAGCATCGCCTTTTCTCTGCATTGGTACTCACATTGCCAGACCTGCAACATCCATTTGAAATCAAGATAAACGCCTAAAACTATGCTATTGGTGTAGTCCTCACCCAACACGGACATCCAGTGGCCTATCATAGTGAGACACTTTCTGATACAATTCAGAAGTACCCCACCTATGATAAAGAAATGTATTCTATCGTGCAGGCTTTCCAACAATGGAAGCACTACATTCTGGGGAAGGAGACGGTCATCCACACCGATCACCAACCTCTTCAATTTATACAGACACAGGGGAAGTTGCAGAATGATTTTCATCATAAGTGGTCTACATATCTGCAACAATTCCACTTGAACATTAAATACAAAAAGGGCAGCACCAATCATGTTGCAGACTGCCTCAACTGGCCCCTAGTTGCAGAACTGACTACTGTTCTCAACTCTTGTGGTCACGAGACCTCTGGATGGTCGCAAATATACAAAAATGATCCAGAGTTTTCCTCCACATACCATATGCTAGTAGATGGGAAGCAAGTTCTTCATTTCCACCTCTAGGATGCATTATTATGCTACCTGGTCCACATTTGTGTTCCTTCAAGCGAGCGTGCCAAACTGATTTGGGAGGCACACTACAGTCGAATCGTAGGACACTTTGGGGTGGAGAAAATTGTGGTTGTACTACAAAAGTACTTATATTGGCCCAAACTCCGATTACATGTTGGGAAATATATCAGGTCCTACATCACCTGCGCCATCGCCAAGCCATTCGTCAAGAAGAAAGGCATGTACACTCCTCTGCCTACTCCCAACCAGTCGTGGGAATCCATCTTCATGGACTATATGTTTGGCCTCCCTTCTACCAAACATGGTAATGACTGTGTATTTGTGGTAATGGACAAATTTTCTAAGATGGCTATATTGGCAGCCTCCAAGAAGAGTATCACATCAGAGGACACTACCAAACTCTTCTTTGAACGGATATGGGTACAATTTGGGATCTTGCAGACCATTATATCAGATCGGGATAGCAGGTTCTTGAGCACATTTTGGTTAAGCCTTTTGATGCTATTGGAAACCAAGCTCACCAAGTTGACTTCCTTCCATCCCCATACTGACGGTCAGACGTAGGTCATCAGCAGGATGATAATGTACATACTTCGCATGTACAACTCTAAGCATCCTCGAACCTGGGATGAGAGTCTTCCATATGTAAAACACAATTATAATAGAGCTCTCCATAGCTCTATTCGTCACAATCCCTTTCAAGTGGGTCTAGGATTTCAATCGTTGTGTCTGTTTGATGTTGCCATGCCTCAGGCGACTACACATACAAAATCCACACAGGTATCGTCCGAGGCGGATAAAGTGACCAGATTTATTGAACGCATCCAACACATCCGCCAACAGGTTCACGAAATCTTGGAGAATTCAAATGCCAAGTAAAAGCAGCAACATGATCAACATTGGGTGACACACAAGTTTGAGGTGGGCGACAAAGTCTGGTTGCATTTGTAGAAAGAATGTCTTACCAAAGCCCATCAGAAGCTCATACCACTCCGATATGGTCCTTACACCATTACCAAGGTTGTGGGAGACAATTATTTTAAGCTCAACATTCCCCCATTCCTTTTTCTGCACCTAGTGTTCAATGTGGACCCCCTTCGAACATACTTCCCACCATTGCTGGACACATCAGACATTGCAGAACAACTCACACCAATAGAGTTAAATCCAGACTGCATGGAACAAACCACAATTGATCAGATTATGGACACACAATTCAAGAACGCTCGCCAACAAAAGATCCAACTATATCAAGTTGTCAAAGTTAGCCAACTCTTGCACCAAGGCAAGTGGCTCACCAGGGACCAGGTTCAACAAAAATTTCCTCACCTCATGGAGGATTTGCACGCAATGGGGACCATTGCTTCCTAAGGGGGGAGTTATGATCCGGGTGGATATTGGTGTCCACCCACCTATCCCACCTAGAACTCCAGTCAGTTTCCATTTGTTTCCTTGTTTATTTCAACATTTACTATTTTTAGCATTTTTTCAAGCTCTGAACTTCCGGAGCAGTTTTGACCCCCTAAATGACATTTTTCCGAGGTCCACAGCTGGCCCATTATAATCGGTAGGGGCCTGCAACGAAACTTTTAGTACTCAAAGAGATCTTTCCAACAAGGTATCATACACGCCAAATGGAGATAATATTACCAAGTTATGGCCCTCACAGACATAAGTTGAACCGATTTTAATCTCTTTTCTCCTGCAAGAGAGGGTTTTCACTTTTGTTTACTTGTGATTCAATAGCTATAGATCACATTTAGATTGTCTTTGGTTTCAATGTTTATTTATGTTCAGGCTTTTGTTGCTTTAAGAGACTCAACTGAGCAATGAACAAAGTCTTCCTTTAAGGGAGCAAAATCATCATTTTCAGTTACATGAGTTCTTGGAATTTATTCTCTTTGTAATTATGTACAATTGTATAGTTTGTTTCAGTAGTATAGAATCATTAACTTATATTAAATAAGAGTTTCATTTCTGCATTTTAGTATATATTCAGATTCTCTAACCTTATTTTGTAGTAGAAATCTTGTATTATATTTGTAGTTTTAATTCTAATTTCTAAATGAAATATATAAATTAGAATTACATAATATATCATAGTTTCTTGAAGCTTAAACATTCAATCCTTTGTTTTAATAAGTCATATCTAGTTAGGTTGTTTGACTTTCATCATTTCCTTCATAGTTGAACTAATCATTAACTTGTAGTTTAGTTTAACCATAAATTAGTATAGATTAATTTAGTATGAGTATCAGATAACCGTAGTTTAGATTAGGATTAGTTTTTTTCTCATTCATTTTCTTCGAAAGAGGAAAGGATATGAAGCTAACGAAGCTTATAAACTAATCGAGGGTAGCCATACCAAACAACTTGGGCTATTAAAGAGCCTCAGTCTGGGTTATTCCTCCCTTGTTGACTAAGGTGTATTAAACCCCCACCAACAACCTTCTAGCCAATTTCCAAATTAATCACTATCCACTATCGACCTAACCCCCAACGGTTTAGGTAATGTAGATTATCCTCTCATTTATTAAGTAGTTTGTCCTATTACCTTTTTGATGAGGTAACTACACATTGCATATAGTTGATGATCAATTGATTTAGATCTTGGGGGCTAGGGTCTAAGAGCCATGAAGATCTGGGAGAGAAGGAGATAAAACATATAGATTTGTCATGAAACTAATCACAAGAACATTGATAAAAATTCAAGAATTGAATACATCACAAAAAGTTGAAACCACTGATCTGGATCTTGGGGGCTAAGATCCAAGAGCCATGAAGATCTGAGAGAGAAGGACAAAAAACGTATAGATATTCCATGAAACTAATCAGAAGAACATTGATAAAAATGCAACAACTGAATATATGACAAAAAACAAAGAGAGGGAGTGATCTTTGGAGAAGAAGAAGAATTTCATTGAGAAGAACCATTACGTGCATTAAGGCCAATTTTGAGACATCTCCTTCTTGATCTTCATTGTTTTCCTAATGCCTTCTTATAAGGTTTCTTGATAACGAATTCAACTTTAGATAGGTTTGAACTTATCAGTTACATATCGATTAAGTTCCCTTCCACATAAAAATATGAATTTATGACTTATACACATCAACTTAGGTTATAAGCCCCCCCCAGATTTGGATCAATCCTCCCCCTATAGAATGATGGTCCCCATAATTCAAAATGCTAAAACAAGAGGGACCCTATTATGTTTAATGTACCATCATGATTACAATATGCTATGAGCTAATGAATAGAAGGGTTTTTTGTGGTTAGCCCATAATCGTGGGTTTGTGGATGACCCATAATTGATTTAGCAATGGAAAATTTGAAGAATGGCTTTGTGTGGTTTACCCATAATGATGGGTTTGTGGATGACCCAAAACCATAGTTTTTTTGAATTTTTATGGTAATGGACCTCTTGCTACAACTTTGTTAATAACTTTTGCTACAACTAATGAAATAAAATTCTGTCAAAGACCCATTTGAGGTATTGAAGATATACTTCCATTGATATAAGATACTTTCACTGTGATGATCTATGGAGTGATAAAATCATTCCTGAAACTCAAAGTACATGTAACTGTGTAGCTTTATGGACATGTGTGACTTCAATCGACTATGTAGACTTCGTGGAACCTTCACGAAGTTCGTTGAAGATTATTGCCCTACATTCCATCCATTATTGTGCTCTATGACTGCCATACCACCATGGAAAAGATGAGAAATGGATGAAATGAGGTTGTCTAGGCTTATATGTGTTGCATACAAATTTTTAAGATATGGCATGGTTGTATAATCTACAATAGCAATGAATACGAAAATACCAAGAGTAGAGGGAAACAAAATATGCCAAGGGTTTGTAGAGAAACATGGGTTGTTGTAGAGGTCATGGAACCTCCATGTTGCAAACCAATGGATGTAGTGAATGCTCTTACAACAGTGAATAAATATATGAGGGTAAAAAACCTTGTAATGCTTGCAAACCAACTATGATATTGACAATGTATGGCCAAGAAAATGGACTCCAAAAGTACCAAAAAGAGGTTTGAGATTATTGAAAATTTTGAAATTGAAATATGCTTCAAACCCTCATCCCCATGGAGTTGTAACCTACTTTGATACCGTTGGTTCGAATCTTGCGGTCTAAGTTCTAGGAGCCATGGATATCCTAGAGAGGAGGAGAGAAAACATATAGATATGCCATGAAGTTAATCACAAGAACATCAATAAAAATGAAAGAACTTAATACATCACAAAAATATGAAGAGAGAGAGTGAGAATTGGAGAAGAAGAAGAATTCCATTAAGAATAACCATTACATGACATGAGGACAATTTTGGGACCTCTCCTTCTTGACCTTAACTCTCTTCTATTGCCTTCTTATAAGGTGTCTTGTTGACACATTCAACTTTGGTTGGGTTTGAACCCGCAAGTTACATATTGATTAAATTCCCTTTTACATAAAAATATGACTATGACTTATACATCCTAACTTAGGTTATAAGCCCCCCAAGATTTGGATCATCAGTACCATATACTAAAATATTCTACTCTATGTGATGCCACATTTACCAGCTAGTCCCCATGTCTAACTTGGTGGGGAGGGGATGAATCTAGGCCCCCTATAGTAGTTCTCATCATATTTTGGCGTGATTCTTCACAAGGAAGCATCATCCCCAAAATAATTAAGACACTTTTCTTTGGTCGCTTTGGCCCTATCTAAATAATTTTCAATATTTTTCACTAGTCCAAATTCTCATGGTTGGCTTCTCTTGAATGAGCTCGCAAAAACTTAGGGCCTCCTCCCTCTTTGTAATATCTACTCCACCAAATGCAATGATGACTTCAAATTGGAGGGAAATCCCCATTTATAGAAAAGAATCCACAATTTTTCTCTTGGTCGTTATGGCCTCATCCCAAGCTCTAATTGGAGAACCATTGAAAGCATCTCTTCAAACGCTCAAATGGGTCTCTCTCATATTTTTAAGCTTTGATACTTCACTAGGAATACATTTTTCCATGAAGTATTAAAGCCCCTTCTTTTCAAATCAAAATTCTATATATTGGTTTCTCTTACTTCGACACCATACTATACTCATAGATGTTGGATTATGTGTGGGAGTTTGTTGTTATTAAAACACTTTTTCTTATGTGTGTGGGTCTCCTTTGGGTGCATCGCCTGTGGAATTTAGCATGGAACAACATTTCCCCATTCATTGAATTTTCCTACCATTTAGATGAGATCAACTTAAGGAGACCCACACTTTAGCAAATGGATCAAGCCATTCAACTCTTAAATATGCCATCTATCAAGTGTTAGAGCCTTCCTGACATGGGTAGACCAACATCACACCCCACCTTGCATTTTAGTGCCTATTCCATTCAATCCTCTTTTGGATTGGGAGTCTAGTTTGTCTTCATATAAGAGCCAACAACACATTCATTTCTCCTCATCATGCGACAACACATGTTTCCCTAGACTCCCCATATTTATCACCTCTTGGCTTCATCTAGGAGGGCCTCGTACTCCCATTATAATTGGTTCAATTATTAGTTGCATCATCTTGTCACCTTTGTTCAAAGCATCGAAGATGAGTCAACTTTATGTCCCACAAAGTTTATTTAGTACCACATCAATTCCTGTTACATTTTGCCAGAACCTTTATAAGTAGTACCCAAATTTTATTGCTAATATTTGAACTCTAGATGTCCCATTAGTTTATTGATGTCTCTTTGAAAATCCTCTACCTAAGTAATTGACCATTCCCTAAAGAATCATTTTAGTCACTACTAGGTTAGACCTGAATGTCATGCTCTAAACAAGGGAAGTTGTATAGCCACCCTCTAAACTAGTCTACCCACATTAGCGTCAGTCTTTGTGAGTCACATTAAAAATTCTATCTTGTGATGTTGTTGAGAAGTGATCATTACCATGACTTTGATGAGCCCTCCGTTATTGAATTTGACACATCAATTCTAGGGGATTGTCATAGATGATAATGTATCCATTTCAGGGGATCGTCCTAGAGGATAATGTACCTTAGACCCATCTTCCCTCATTCGTGGGTGCCTTAGATCAAGTAGAGGGAGACCTCAATTCTCTCTAATTTCATTGTTTCTTGCATTCTCATCCTTAATTCATCATCGCACATTTGAGAATTGTAGAACTGATGACTCAACGCTTCAGATGATTATACCTGATTTACCGAACATGTGTGATTTGGTTTTAGATTTCAAGAGAGGGTTTCGCTTCAAGTAGTCCCTCACATGCTTTACCTTCATGATCCAACCTTAGATGTTGCTTCTTTGATTTAACTATCTTAGTTCTAACAATTGTAGAGCCCATAACATGAGCCTCTCTTCATTTAGCTTATTTAGATCTTCAGATCCCCTTCTTGTTCAATAGGGCTTTTCAAGTTGTTTCGACTCTTCCTCAATTTGGGGGAATTCGGTACTATGTACCCAAATCAACAACTTTCATGATATCAATCTTTGTCTCTTTGTTCCAGGAACATGTATATGTGACTCTTTAGTTCATTGTACTATATTATGGCCCATTGATGCCAACAAAATGATGTATAATATATTCTTTTTCTAAGCCCCATTCTACTAGGCACATCATTGTATTCATTGTACTAAGATATCTTGACGGGTTTAGGTATGCCTCTCCCATATCATTGAGATCATGTACACCCACTTCGATACTTTTGGCTAATGAGAAGTAACCTCCCAAATGCCTCTTCCATGAGTGGTCCATATCCATGTAGTGAATCACTCTCTCTCTTTGGTTGTATCCATCACCCAATAAATGCAAACTGCAATGTATTTCGGTGATATGATGTGCCCCTAAGCTCACACATTGAGGGGAAATATGTTATCACACCAAAAATTGCCACTTGGCCAAAATTACTAGGATTATAAAAAACACCATGTTAGTATGGGTTTACCATATTAAAACCCAATTTCACATCAAAAAACCATTGAAAATAACTTAGGGAACTACTTTTCTTAGTTTATTTTCTTCAATTTTGTTTATTCACATTAAATGTACCCACAAACTCATCAATTTTATGTTATTCTCGCCACTTTACCCACTTATGTGAAAGTAATTAATTTATTTTCACCCAATTGTCTCATTCACACAAAAATAATTCAATAAATCAATTATTTATGAATTATTTTCATTAGTTAACTTGAAAATCAATATTCTTGAGTTAGTTACCCATATAAATGTACTAACCACCTTTTTTGACCTTTTAATGCAAAGGGGTTAGATATTGATTTGGTTCAATAATTTGGTTTTAATTGCTTGACCATATCAAATCTAACCACCATTTCGCTAAAGCATGAGAGATTTTCTCCATCATTTCACATGACCATTTTCATCATCCAAATTATCATCTTTTTCCTTTTGACCTCATCCATCTTGAGTTCCCATATCATGGCCCCTTTCTAGCCACTATAGGAGATTAAAATTGTTTACTTTCAAGTATTGGATTGTTAAAAGAACCTCCCAAGGAGGAGGCTAAGGACCCATCTCTCCAACCAACTCTTTAGTGTCAATAATAAATCCTTGTTCTTGGATAATTGGAGTTTCCTTTAATTGATTGTTGTCTTATTTTTGTAATTTTTAACATTTTATTTTCAAACTAAGATATTAGAAAATAGATCAATAAATTTTAACACTTCAGTTCATTTAATCTGCTCATAAATCAATTCACACCAACATAATGTTGGATTCACAATTATTTAATGACGATTTTTACGTATTTAAACATTCAAGCATTATAAAACATCAATCTCATAAGTTGAACAAGTAACACAAAATATACATGGAAACCCTTATGGGAGAAAACCACAAAACTTCTTTATATTAAAGATCTTGTAGGCATTAACCTACTATTACATCAATTTGTAGGCACCAAACTACAAGTTACACCAATTCCATCTTCTACTTTGTAGGCACCAACCTATAGAAGACATCAATCCCCTCTACTGCTTTATAGACACCAACATGCTTCATTGAGTGTGCTTGCTTCTTCACAATATTTATTAGTTGCTTTTGTTTTCACCAAGTCTTCTTGTTGCTTTTACCTTCACCAGGGCTGATAGTTACTTCTTTCTTTACTAGGTCAACTTGTTACTTCTTCCTTCACTAGGTTTGCTTCTCCTAAAGCTTGTTGCTTTTGGATTCTTCCCAAGAACAAACTTGCAAAACATGTCATGAACTCAAATTTGAAAATCTGGTTTTGAAATTTCTACCATAGGTACCTAGAGATCTCTTCTCTATGTCCTCTAGATTTCACAACACGAAACATCTCAGAAATAAAGTTATAGCAAAATTCCAAGCTAACCTATTTGAAGCATATTTTAGGAGCATTCAAAAACACTATTTTTCTCAAATAATATCTCCAAAATTGAATAAGGACTACAATTTCTACCACAAATACCTTGATATATCTTCTCTATCTCCTCCAAATTTCACAGTATAAAATATCAAAGAAAGGAATTAATAGTGAAAATGCTAAACTGACCTATTTGAAGCATGTTTTAGGAGCATTTAAGAACACAAAAATCCTTAGATTGTATCTCCAAAATTATAGTGAAACAATGTTTGAGATTTTTACCACTGATACCTTGCTATCTCTTCTTTATCTCTTCAAAATTTCATAGCTTAAAACATCTTAGAAAGAAAGTTATAGAAAAAATGCCAAGCTAACATATTTGAAGCATGTTTTAGGAATATTCAAAAACACTAAATTTCTCAAATCATATCTCCAAAATTGTAGCACAATAAGGTATGAAGTTTCTACCACATGTAACTTGATATCTCGTTTTTGTCTCCTCCATATTCCATAGTCTAAAATATCACAAAAAAATGATAGAAAAAATACCAAGTTCTTGTTTGAAGCACGTTTTAGGAGCATTAAGGAACACTAACTTACTAAGATCATATATCCGAAATTATAGAGAAACAAGGTCTAGAATTTCTACGGCTAGTAACTTGATATCTCTTCTATGTCTCCTCCATATTTCACAGTCTAAGACATCTCAAAAAGATTTTTTTCGAAAAAATTACCAAGCTGACTTGTTTGGAGTAGATTTCATGAGCATTCAGGAAACCTAAATACCTCATAGCATATCTCCAAAATTATAGAAAACCAAGGGTAAAATTTTTAATCATAGTTATACGAAGATATTCTATCTATTCTTCCAAGTTTCATAGTTTGAAACATCCCACAATTTATAACGAAAATTCCAAGCTGATCTATTTGAAGTAGATTTTAGGAAACCTAACTTCCTCAGAGCATCCTTGTGAAATTATAGCGAACCAAAGTCTAAAACTTTAACCACAAGTACATGAAGGTATTATATCTATATCCTCTAAGTTTCATAAGATGAAACATCCCAAAAGGACGGTTACAACAAAAATGCCAAGATAACTTTTTCACCCCATAAATTACATTTTTGCTTCAACTTTTAATCTCTAAGAATCACCCAAAAATATTCCTCAACTCCTCTTACGAATCTCATATATGTTATTACTTGGATACACATCAAATTAGCTCATCTATCTTTTATTTATAGTTGATCCAAACTTAAACAAGAACGCAAAAACTTACATATATAATCATAAACACAAAGATGCAACAGAAAAACACTTCATTTCATTAATAGCAAAATATTTAACTATGCTTACAAACAGAATGGAAATAAGATATCTTAGGCGATGGTAGCTTATATTTGAGAAGAGATGTGGCGGCTACATGCCTCTGAACTATGTTACAATGAGGCTCAAGGGCCTATTTATTATTGAAAAACATGAGAAAACCCTAAACAACCAAACCCCTAAACCCAGGAAATGTAACCCAAGAGTTTGTGGGCCCTGTTGGGGTTAGTTGGGCAGCCAACTTCTAGGGGTTATAACTTGGTTATATTATCTCTGTTTGGCATGCAAGATACCTTGTTCGAAAGGTCTCGCCAAGTACTACAGGTTTCGTCACAAGCCCCCTCCTACGACTATGGGCCTGCTACGGACCCCAAAAAAATGACGTTTAGGGGGTCAAAACTGCTCCAAAAGTTCAAGACCCGAAAAAATTGCTAAAAATAGTAAATGCTGAAATGAACAAGGAAATAGATGAAGCTGACTGGGGGGTCTAGGTGGAATAGGCGGGTGGCCACCAAAATCCACCTGGATCATTCCTCTCCCCTTAGGAAGCAATGGTTTCATTGCGTGCAGAGCCTCCATGAGGTGAGGAAATTTCTATTGAACCTGATCCCTGGTGAACCACTTGCCATGGTGAAGGAATTGGCCTGCTTTGACAACTCGATATAATTACTTCCTCTGTTGGAGGTATTGCAGAAGTATGGTTGTCCTAACAATACATCACAAACTTCAAGAGGAGAAACGTCACATAGTACCTCATCCACGAAGGGCTTGATACTGTAGGGAAGGCAACACTACTGGTTGACTCGAAGATCTCATCCTTGGTTAAGCCACCTGATGGTGTATGACTATGGATTTGTTGTAGTCTTTAGGCCCAACCTCTATTGAAATGAGGTTCTTTTGGCTCCCGTTGTCGACAAATGAACTGCAACAGAGAACCCTTCACCCATATTTGTGAGTGGAAGAGGCATTCCCCTTCCTCTGGATCTTTAGGCTCAGTCTTCTGGATCTTGGTGGTGGCCACAGTGGCACTGGGGTCCGCATCAATGATTTGCTTCCCTTTGTCAGTTCCCTTATCGAGTTCTGATTTAGAGTCAGAACCTTCGTCTGATTCAGAAGCCTTTAGCTTGGCCACCTGTGACTACTTAGCCTAACACTCACTTGTATTGTGAGTGGAGCTCTTATGGAACTCACACCATTTTCCTGTGTCCTTCATTTTCGTTGTGTTGTTCTTTTCTTGTGGCTTCAGCGGGCTGTCTTGGGTAGCCCTGACTTGGCTTGGTCCTTGTTCTATGATTTTGGGGTGCCTTTTCCTTGCTTTGGATTTGCAGATCCAAAGTCCCGCTTCTTCTATTTAAACTTCTGCTCAATCTTGACAGCGTACCGATACGTCATGTCGAGCGAGGAAATGTCTAGGAACTCCATCTCGTCCTAGATGTACTTGTGTAGAAAACCGCGGTACTTGAGCACCAAATGCTACTCAGTATCCTTGATACCCAGCTTCGTGCGAAGGGTATGGAAAATATTTGTGAACTCTAGCACATCTTGGTCCCTTCCCTGCCATAGTGTGGTCCACTTTATGTATTTGTCTTCATAGCTTCCGACAGGGTAATATTGTTCCTTGATGGCATCTCAAAAAGAATTCCAAGTGGGTGCAGCTGAAAACAACGAGGGTTCACTCTCGTCCTTTTTTTCACAGTAGGTTTCCCACCAGTCCTTGACGTGTGGGGCGGCTTTGAGAAGTGCAAAAGTAATATTTTCCCAATTGGAAAAGTCATGAACTAAAAAATATCCTTCCAATAGATTTAACCATTTATCTATGATGTCTTCATCTATCAGGCCTTCAAATATGGGAATATCGAAGTTAACTTGTACCTTAAAAGGAGTGGTGCCTCCAGAGTGGCTACTGGATGAAGATGCATTGCCTGTGGGTAGCTGTCGAAGGATCTGGGCAAAGTTATCCATCATCGCATCCCTTTGTCACTTGAGGGCTTCCTCGAGCAATATTTTGAAAGGATCTCTTGCCCCCTCGTCTTTCTTTTCTTCCACCATGGGAGGTTGTCGGGTTTTGCAAGGCTGACCTTGCAATGGTTCAACTAGATCAAGCCCTAACTCCTTTTACCCTGACCTCAGTGGGGACATAAAAAGAAAAACAGAGAAAGAGCAGACCGCTCTAATACCATTGATCCGAACTTAAACTGGAACACAACAACTTACATATATAATCATAAACACAAAGATGTAACCAAAAAACAATTCATTTCATTAATAGAAAAATATTGAACTATGCTTACAAATAGAATGGAAATAAGATAGCTCGGGTGATGATAGCTGATCTTTGAGAAGAGATGTGGTGGCTACATGCCTTTGAATTGTGTTACAATGAGGCTCAAGGGCCTATTTATTATTGGAAAACATGAGAAAACCATAAACAACCGAAACCCTAACCCCAGGGATGTAACACTAAGAGTTTGTTGGCCCCGTTGGGGTTAGTTGGGCAGCCAACTTCTCAGGGTCGTAACTTGGTCATATTATCTCTGTTTGGCACGTACGATACCTTGTTGGAAAGGTTTCACCAAGTACTACAAGTTTCGCCACAAGCCCCTACATATGGCCACGGGCTTGGTGCAGACCCCAAAAAAACGTCGTTTAGGGGGTCAAAACTACTCCAGAAGTTTAGAACCTGAAAAAACTGCTAAAAATAGTAAACAATAAAATGAACAAGGAAACAGATGAAACTGACTGGGGGGTCTAGGTGAAATAGGGGGTGGCCACCGATATCCACCTAGATCAATAGTGTTGTCTGCGTTAAGTTATGGGGCCAACTTGTAAAACTTGTTGGGTCGAACTGCTCATACTTTGGTTGGGTTATTCTAATGAAATCCTTCATATCTCCCCATTCCTATGGAGTTAGAGGGAGAACTATACACCATTTGAAAGGTATTGGAATAAACTTTTCAACCATACATCTTATGCTCTAACTTGGTCTAGGAAATTTGAGTAAAGACGACTTCAAATATAAAGTATCCAAGCTATACATCGAAAGACCCAAAACAACATTTCCAACAATCTTCATTTTCCAATCTTTATCTTGGACATATGTAGTCTCCCCCTGTCCTTGACATCAATGACAACAATATTTCCAACACAAAAATTGTTTAGCCATCAAGATATTGTTGATCATGTAAAGCTTCCTTATTAGAGCTCAAAGTCGAGGCCCCACATATGATCAAAGATACTTTGTAATAATTTGTTTCCCTAAGGTTGATAGTGACAACGTGATGTAATTCCCACATAGTGAGTTAATATAGGAATGTGGATATAGTTTCCATTTGCATGAAAGAGGGGTTATGATATGAAAAATGGCTTCCAATTGACTTGCTGAGTTGATAAAAAGTGGCACATAAAACCTCAAGATACATTAGACAACTCACTTCAAAAAGCACTAAATGCTCACCCACCATCTCATTTTGCATAGATTCTCATTCTATAACCCATGTCCATGTGTGACATATGTGAAAAGATAGTAATAATAACAATAATAAGATAAAGAAAAATTGAAAAATATTACTAAACTCGCTCATATCAATCTTAACCCAAGGTTTATTGAGTGCTAAGAGGGATCAAATGCCTTTGAAGTTTTTATATCGTAAAAGGAGTTTGCACCACAATGGATTTCATGCCTCTCGACACTTGATAGATCCATACTTGAGATTGATCTAAGCTAGTTTACATCTTCCCAAGATTAATGAGGTGTTATTTTGAGTTGATTGATCTTCCATTTCGATTTTAAGAGAGTTCATGTTCACCAAAGAGAAGCAAGGAAAATTTGTCACCAAGAAGGAAATCCCCATGCCATATTCAACCACTAAGTACTAATTGTAGTAGGGAATAACAGAAGGCTTTTAGGTATGTGCTAGATTACATGTTATTTTCCTTATGAGGTAATAACAATGATAGCTTGAGGCAAGAGCTATTGATATGCAATTTAGTGGAAATTTCCTCTTTAACCAGGAGGGCTTGTAGGAACTTGGGCCCTTTGTTCTTGTGTGTGTTGCTCTAACAAGTATGCTAGCAAAGTTGCTTAGTTAGTTGTTGTAGAGTCCATGTTTGCTTAAGTATATGGGGAAATGTTCCCTAGCTAATTATTGTAAACTTCTTTTATATTAAGGTCTAGAGTTGATATAACTCTCACCGTGCTAAGAAAGTATGTTATAAATGGTGTTTGTTAAAATATTTTGCTCTCACAATTGTGGTAGACTCCTATTTTGCAAAGGTCTAGAATTGTTATGCTCTCACCAAACTAAGCAAGTAAGCTAACAATGAAATTTGTTCAAATGCTTTGTTTCCATAATTATGATAGACTCCCCTTCAAAATCTAAATTTGTTATGTCTTAACCATGCAAAAAAAATACATACAACATTGGTGTTTGTTGAAATATTTTGCTATCAACATTGTTACCCACTCTCTTTTTACTAATTTTTTGAGTTACCCACTCTCTTTTTACTAATTTTTTGAGTTAGGCTTTTCCCTTGCTAAAAAAATTATTTTATTTTTATGCTTGAACTAACTACAAATGGTAAAATTCCAAAGATCTCTATATCAATGACAAGCAATATACACTCCACGCATTACAATAAATGTCACATGGATTGTAATATACATTGTTAAATGTAAATATAACAATATACATACCACAATGATGCAATAAATGCCATATAAACTGGGATAAAAACGGTTAGATATAAATATTTTTAAATTCAGTAGAGTATCCCAAGCTCATAAACTATCTTTAACCTGGTGAACTTTAAAATATTTCTTTCTTCCTTCTTTTCCTAACCTATCCTATAAGAAGTTTATCTATCTTCCCACCTAAAACCTATGGGATGTGAACATAGCTCTAGTCGAATAATCCCGTCACCAAGTTGATACAACGAAAGGCTGACGCTATCCGAGAGTGACTGGTAGTATAATTTACGTCGACTGTGCGTTATCGTTATCAGAAAATTATATATATCATGTATATACATGTCGAGTAACACAGGAGGACAAACCGGGAAATTCAGATAGCCCTGAATGGCAGCCTTTACGGCAACAGTGTCGTCAGTTAGAAGGAACCCATTACAGAATGCGAGGGCGAGGGAATCGTGCTCGCTCCTCATCATCAGCCCTATCAATTCATGCCGTTTAAATGCCTTGCAGCTCCAAGTTCGACTGCATTGGACGACCAGGCCGACTTCTCGTAGAAATCTATTGGTGACTGCTACGTCACTTTGGGATGCGATTACGTCATCCTTAACGGGAGGCCAAAACTCTGCTCGCGAAGCTTCTCTCGCTGTTAGACGCGGAATGCAGCTTTTTGTTCAGGTTCTCTCGTTTCTTATATTTCATATTGTCTATATTTAATCGACTCAGGGCTTTCCTTATAGCAGTATAAATTCATGAAAATGCGGTTGAAAATGAAATTTTGAAATATATTTAGATTTTGTCAGGGCGATGTCGAACAGTCAATGGTCGAGTTTGACAAAGCAATCGAGTTGGATCCTCGCCAGAAAATATGTATGAATCTTTCATTTATTTTCCTAAACTTTAGACTCTACTTTTTACTCTTGACATTCAGTAAAAGTATAAGTTAAATGCAGTGAGAAACACTACTCGATTTTGGCCAATTGCTCCTTTGAATTGGCTTTAATAGTTTTTGGCAGAGTAATTTAATATATGAATCCCAATTTTTTGAAGTAGGCAAATCGATTACTTTTAGTTAAATTTAGAAGCAATTTTGTTCAAAGTAGTTTTTAACTTTTTTCGTTTCTGTGTAAGGATGTTTGGCTGTAGCCACCACGAACCGAAGCAAACTATTGTAAAGATGCCTTAATAATGGCTATAAATACCCCAAGGGTATAAGATATAACAAAATAGTCTCTGAGCATACAATAAAACCATAAGAGTCCAAAATACCCAGATTGCACATCCATGAAACCCAACAAAATCTTGCTTTATAACTAAAGAAACCGAAGGTCACATATTTCCAAAACCATAAATTAAGCTATTCGCAGAATGGGTCATCCATGGAGCAGGGCCCCAACTATCTTCGGTTGGTCCAACATCTGGAGTAGCACGCTGCCAGCCATCATTTCACCATATAGCTTCCTAAGGTGACTCTTCTGTCTCTGAAATGTGCTGAGCAACCCTTGTCCTTGAAATGGCATGGGGGAGTTGCTATAATTTATCATTCTAGTGTTGTGGCGAAGGGTTTTGGGAGGCCAACTGTGTTAGCGCTCCCACCTTTCGTAAATAGACTGACAAATCTCTCCATAGCCTCCTGCGAGATCTTTAGGATTGTCATGGCACTCTACTGTGGTAAGGTGCGATATACAAGGACGTTAGGCAAGGAAAGAGCCAGGCACAATATCACCGGAATGTTGTATATTCCAAAGTGGGGGATAAACCCTTGGGTTATACAGATATGTTTGTGTAAGAGTCAATGAGTGGATGTCAGAGGGAGGTAATTTATCTTTGTTGTTTTCTTCGACATGTTATACAACTGGTTGAGGGTGCCCTGCTTCACCATTGACCTTCTGTAACCCCTTACTACTAGTGTAATCCCTTATTGTCATTAGTACAACCCCCTTATTATATTGTTGTGCCCATGTAGTCCCCATATTGTTATTATTGTGCCCCATAGAAGCCCACTATTGTTATTATTGTGCCCTTACATTATTATTGTTATGTAGGCTCTGATTATATTATTACCTCTTAGACTCCTATATATAGAAAGGAGGTCTTGTCATTTGTATCATGTAAGAATTGTTCATTTGTGTAATGTAAATGAGGTTTCCCCCTCAAAGAGGCTTATTTCTAAGGCGTTTATTTATCTCTTTGTGAGCTGGTTTCATAACATTTGGTATTAGAGCTTTGGATTCTAGGTTTTCGCTGCTTCAAACAGGTCATCGTGAAATTTTTTCTACAAAGTTTCAGTAGCTAAAACAAAAACCCATTTGACGCGACATCGTTCTAAACCTTGAATCCAAATTTCAGATCTTCTCTCGCTATATTTTCAGAGATATGATCAGAGGAAGTTAGGGTTTTTGAAAACTCCAGAATTCCATCTCAAACAGGTCATCGTGGAATTTTCACTATACTTATTTTTCTGCGACATTTTAGACTTGGAAATTAAAACCCATTTGAGCCGTGATTGTGATGAAGCTCGGGACCGAATTTCAAATCTTGGTTCGCTATATTTGCAGAGATACATTCCAATACATTTAGGGTTTCTACAGGCTCCCGAATTACATCCTAAACAGGTGACCTTGGAAAAATCGTTATCACTTTCTCTTTGAGCATCAAATTGAAATTTCATAAGAAGTTGCAAAAAGAGGATGGACTGTAGTTTTATGTGTATCAGTTTCAGGTCCTACAGTTGAAACACTAACACGTGGCGCTTCGTACAAGTTTGCCTACTAAACCAGTCTATAATCAAGTCATCATGGGAGATTTGATATAACTCTTCCTTGCAGAATCCAATATTGATCAGACTTGCGGAGTTAGAAAGAGGACTCAGAGGGCTACTGTAGGACGCAATTTCAGAACTAAGAGATCTGAAATTATAGAGTTACAATCGTTTCAAGATCGAGCTCCTAAAATCAAGAAAAGGCGATATGAGGAAGTTTGATGGCAAGGATCCGGTAAATTGGATACTACATATGGAGTAATATTTTGATCTACATGAGGTGCAACTGTTACAAAATGTATGTATTGCATCTTCATATTTAGAACCGGATAAATTTTTATGGTATAAAGGGCTTTGTTCTCGTAAACCACTTGTTATGTGGTCAATTTTCACAGAGGAAATGATAGCACATTATGAGCATACAAAGAGCAACACCTTCTTTAGCCAATTGATAAGTCTCAAACAAAAGTGTTCAATGGCAGAGCCCATTGAGGACTTTAAAAAATTGAATATAAGGGAAAATGATATTCCAGAGAAGTAGAGGATTGATGTCTCCACAGGGACTTTAAGGGATAACATTCAACATGAGGTTTGTGTTTGGGAACCTGATTCATTGGAGAAGGCATTCGGGTTGGCAAGAAAAGTGGAAAGCAAAATTATGGCAACAAGGAAGTCTACCCCTCACAACTATAAAGATGGAAGTGTTGTTTCTCCTAGCCTTCCACAACCTACAAGGTTAACACCACAACAATTGGAAAAAAAAAGAGCAAAAAGGCTTTGTTACAATTGTGATAACAAATACATTAAAGGTCATAAGTGTGCTGAGAAGAGATTATTTTACATTGATTGAGAGGAGGAAGAAAAGGATCAAGAAATGTCAAAAGAAGAAGATATACACCATGAACCAACCCCAGAGAAAGAAGAAATGAATCCGACCATATCTTGTAAAGCATTGGCAAGAATTACCACTCCTCAAACTCTCAAGATAGAAGGACATATCAAGAAGAAAAACGTTCAAGAAGTGAAAGATCACATCGAGCATCAAGAAATGAATATGACCATATCTTGTAATGCATTGGCGGAAATTACCATTCCTCAAATTCTCAGGATAGAAGGACATATCAAGAAGAAAATTGTTCAAAAAGTGAAAGATCACATCGAGCATCAAGAAATGAATCCGACCATATCTTGTAATGCATTGGAAGAAATTACCAATCCTCAAACTCTCAAGATAGAAGGACATATCAAGAAGAAAAATATTCAAGCAGTGAAAGATCACATCGAGCATCAACAACAAGTTCTCCAACTTTTAAAGGAGAATGCCACTTTGGTGCAGAATCAAATGAAACAACAGGTAGATCAACATCATAGAGAAAGAAGTTTTGATGTACGCGATTGGGTATTTTTTCGGCTACATCTCAAGCAAGATATTTATGAGAAGGAAATGTTGGCAATACTACATGCATTTAAGAAATGACGACCTTACCTAATGGGAAGACACTTAAAGGTAAAAATGGATCATGATAGTCTTAAATACTTTTTAGAACAAAAATTATCTTTAGAATAACATAAAAAATGGGTCACAAATATGTTGGGTTATGACTTTGAAATCATCTACAAAAAAGGGAAGCAAAATGTTGTTGCAGATGCACTTTCAAGAAAGGATGAGGATGTGGAAGCATTGTTTTGTGCTATTTCTATTATCCAATCAGATTGGATGAACAAAGCAAAGGATGAATGGAAGAAGGACGAAGAATTGTGGACACTCATTCAAAAGTTGCAGAAGATCCCAGTTCAAACAATATTGCTAGAACTTGATGAGGAAGCAAAAATCATATTGGAACCTGGAGCAGTAAAACAAGAACCCGACAACTAAAAAATCGATCAATTTCAGAGTATCTCATCAAGTGGAAGAACTTACCCACTGAAGATTCCACATGGGAGGAGAAGAATTTTATACAAAAGCATCAATAACTACTCAAGCGTTGAGGACAACACTTTTTGAAGAAGAAGGGCATGTTAGGTCCCTATACTACTAGTGTGACCCCTTATTGTTATTATTACAACCCCCTTATTATATTTTTGTGCCCATGTAGTCCCCATATTGTTATTATTGTGCCCCATAGAAGCCCACTATTGTTATTATTGTGCCCTTACATTATTATTGTTATTTTAATTAATGGAAAAACCTGTGAGCAATTTTTGAAACCGACGTTTCGGACTAGCTAGGTGAGTCCATCATCAGGGTAATGAGATCTGTATTTTGAGAAGAGAGAGTCAAGAAAATGTGAACCAGCCTGTATGGAATCTCTCTTCAACAATATTATTGTTATGTCAGCTCTAATTATATTATGACCCCTTAGACTCCTATATATAGAAAGGAGGTCTTGTCATTTGTATCATGTAAGAATTGTTCATTTGTGTAATGTAAAGGAGGTTTCCCCCTCGAAGATGCTTATTTCTAAGGAGTTTATCTATCTTTTCTATCTTTTTGTGAGCTGGTTTCATAACAATTGACCTTCTGTAAAGTACAAATGAGACAATAGAAGTAGAAGTGAGTTTGTAGCTCCCACTGTCCTTTTGTAACATGTGGGTGTTGCAGTATTTATCATGTGCTTTTCTCGCGAAATTATATGGTCTGCCCATAATTATGTTAGAAACATTGAGTGTAATTGTTAAATGGAGTTAGAGAAGGAAGGGTTCAGCTAAATTTAGAGGTGCACTAAATTTGGCAAAGGGAACCACAGGTGGGCCAAAGGTGCAGTTTTACTATTTTTCATTATTTTTGATTTAGCAAAATTTTAATTTTCCTATAGTCAAAAAGTGAAATGATCTCAACCATCCATTGAGATTTAATCTCAGCCATTTGTGGAGATGGTGGGCCTAGGTCGATTTCAAAGGAGGGAAAAGGGCACAGACTTGGATTTTATGCACTAGATAGCTTATGTTTTCAACTTAGCAGAGAGAAGGGTGTTCAGTTCAGTGCCTAGGGTTTCAGATCAACGCACGAGGGCAGAAAGAGAGGCTAAACAACCTTAATTTTCTAGTCAGCGTACACTTCAACCAAGGCGGCATTCAACTGTGTAGAAGGGCCGTATTGTTAATTTTTGATAGGGCTACATTGTTCTTTTCTTTGATAATTGCATTTCTTCAATAACACATTACGTTCACCCCATAACACTATAACATTATTCAGATTTTCATTATTATTCATCAACATATGCAACTATGTAGAAAGAACAATATCATCATCATCAATGCAGCGGAACATAAAGAAACAATAGAAGAAAAGCATGCATGCATAGAGACACCAAGATATGTTGGAGACTAGGGGAAAACCCACTATGGGGAAAACCCTTGCAAATTCTTCTTCTTCTTAGATCGTCATCAAATGATTCAGCAAAAGAGAGTACAATGATCCATATCTTTATCTATGCAACAAAACAACTAGAACATCCATAACATGACCTTAAACATGCTTGTACTCAAAGACCCTGATTTTGAGGACTGTAATGCACTATCACTGACTGTAGTCAACTACTGAATATGGCTATCACTGAGCGGAATCTTCGAAATACTGATACTTCATCTTTTGGTCCTGGACGCATGTAGAGATACTGTTTAGGAGCTTCTAAGAATGATCTGGACGCTCTCAAGAGAACGGGATGAGTGCGTCTGGGATTGATCTAGACGCTCCCAGGAGGACTGTATACGAGCGTCCGGGGTCCAACTACACTGCGGAAACCCTAGCCTCCCGGACGCTCCCTTAGACACCGTGTGTGAGCATCCGAGACTTCCCGAATGCTCCCAAGACCATATTGTGCAAACATCTAGGGACGAAAAACCTTGGTTACGTTCGAGCGTCTGAGACTTAGAAACCCTAGACACATGCGAGCTTCGACCCTGTAGTTTTGGGCCCTTTGCGCGAGCTTTCCTCAATCAAACCTATGCGAACCAAACAATAAAAGAGAGAAGAGAGAGCTTGATGATTGTGTCCAAATGAGGTTGAGGTATCTTCTATATGTAGGTTTCCATGAGGGTCCACTTGATGTTGAGGCTGACCTGTTCAATTGTACATGTGCTTAGGGCTGACCTAATCCAATATACATGAGTAAATAAAGAAATTCAGAAACCAACTTTTGCTTGTCCAAATAAGGTGATATTTAGGTCGATTTTGATCCTCTCGAAAAAAGGAATCTATTGCAATTATTATCTACATCATATGAGTTGTCCAAAGTGGAATTTGACCATAGTTGCATAATTTTAACAGTCCCTCTCAACTAGGGAGAATTCCACCTGCCAATATCTGTCCATTGATCAATATGCTATTATGGTATTTTCAAGTGTCATCACGCATCATCATTGATCATCTCTGTCATGTAGTCGTCATGCAATCACCATTTCATGTATCTCATCATCACAAATCATCAATGTACATCTCGATCTAATCCTTGCTTATTCCTACTTATCTCTTGATTGTTTTTGCTCGTATGCTGAACATTCTCAAATCTAAAAGAAGAAGAATTTGTTACTAGAGGGGATTTTAAGCTACCACCCTCTATCCATCAGGCTACTACCCAGAATCTCTGTGAATGAGCTACTACTCGGAATATCTCCATCAATCATCATCAAAGAGCATATCATCAAGGAGCACATCTCAACCTGTAACCACATCGGGGAGCACATCTTGACCCAGAATCTCATGGGGGAGTTATACATCTACAACCCCATATCGAGCAATAGGATATCCAAACACATAGGGGAGCACATCTTGACCCTGGGATTACATCAAGGAGCTCAATCTCAACCTGGAACTGCATAGGGTTATCTCAACCCATCCTATTGCCTACTAATCTTCCCATCGATAACCCTGAATAGTCATGTGGTGGAGCACTGCATCATAATCGACTTGGGTTTTACACCCCAAGTACACTCTCAACTCATTGGCCAAATGAGGAGCAGTATTCTCGACAAGCCCTGCTTGTGGGTATGATGCCAACTGGGGTATACTCTGCAAAGACCAGACATGGGAGCAACATTCTCCGACCCTATGAAGATAGGGGAGCAACATCTCTAACCCTATGGGTAACAGATAGGGGTCATACCCTATTGTCCAGAGTTCCCTCAACCCCAGGAGCCCTCTATCTCAATTCCTCACCCTGGGAGCTCAGATAGGGAGGAAGAGTTGGCTCAGTGTCCTCGATCAATGCTGCTCTCATCATACTCAAATTTGGTATCTGCTTGTCTCAATAACAGCTGTTTCTTGTTCATACAGGACATCAAATCAAATATCATGTTAGATCATAAATAATCATAAAAATCACAAAAGGATACCATAATCATCCTCCTTCTCAAGGAGGTGTCAATCACAAGCCTAAGCTTGTCTCAAACAACTGCACTGTCTCAAAATATGGAAGTATTTTAGTCCCAACTATATATATGGGATTCTCTATCATCGCAATGTATCCATGTCATATTTAGATCCTGATCAGATGGATCTCTAAGGAGCTTCTACATCCTGCCTCGTAGCTAGCCATGCTAGCAACTTCATACTCAATCTCGGTCAAGTGTAAAGCTATGGACCTTTCATCAATAATATCATGGCATATCTCATATTAAGGCAGCACTCATATGTGCTCATCAACAATAATCTTTATTAACAACAATACATCCATGCAGTCACATATCATAGGAGAAATATCTCAGCCTAAAAAATAGAACATCTCATGCAAACATTTCAAAGGATGTTCAGTGGCAACTCTATGTGAATGAAGCGGCTCAATCATGAATTTATTTAGGTTCTATGCACATCAAGTGTATAGATATACGGATGGATGTTCAAATACGGAATACATCAATGCTTCAATCAATTGTCAGTTGCCGAGTCAACTTTAACATCTTGTAATTCATTCAGAGTATCCAAGGATTTGCATTTCCATTATTCAAAAACATTTTTTAACAACCTTGCAATATAGAATTTCTTTCCCAAATTTTAGAAATCGATTCATCATGCCATGATACATCATTTCGAGCTTTAGAAGCCATCTCCCTCTTACTTAGATCATCAAAGGCTCATCACCTGTCAAGAGTAGACCATCAGTATGTAAAACCAAAACCATAATCAAAATCAAAGCCATACCTTGGAACTCATCATCTTGACTTCATCAGATAACTGTCAAATATGGACATATCTGGATTGGGGAGCTTGCTTCATGCAATTCTCTCTGCAAGCATAATGCCTTACTAAGCCAACATAATCAACCTTACATAAATCAATGTTGTATCAACAAAGTCAGCTCATCAGAGTTTAGAAGTCAGATCAAAACTATTATCAAAGTCATCAATATCATAGTATCAATTCTTTCAACCAAGTGACAGGTAGAGCTCATATCAAGTCTTGACTTCATTTATTATCATGCCAACAAGTCTGTCATCTATCATGCAATACCAATCCAAACTTCATCAAGTCATTCTCATAATCATAATACAAGTCATTTCTGTCACTAGATGCAAATGCATACACCAAGGATAAGTCATGCAGGTTCCATCTTCATACTGAATCACAACTATCAATACTTCAACCATTGTGCTAGGAACAAGGAGGCCAATACAAAACCATTTTTCCGAATACTCACATAAGTCATTACTATGCCCACATAGCATTGATATCAGGGCAAATCAACAATCATCAAATCAAATCATTAGTCATCAGGTCAAGTCCAAATTTGTTATCGTAGAGAGATGTATAGTTTAAAACATATCTCCATCATCAATTCAAAGTTCAAGTCATTGTCAAGCATCATACCAAAGCTCCAAACGCAACTCATCTATATCAATCAGCCAAATCATGCCAAACTCTGTAGCACAAACCTCAAACATAATGACATATCTATATGTATGTCCCGGTCACCTGCAAACACAAGTTCAATCTTCATGTTCATATTATGGAAAACATTCAATATTTTCCTGCTTTCAGATCTTACTGTTATCTGCAACACATCTGTAGTACTGACATCTTCCAGGTGAACATATGATTTCATGCACAATACTTCATTTTTTTCTTCTTTTGTGATCAGCAATTTAACCCAACAACTTCATAAATCAGTTTACAGTGGCAGAATATGTCAGAGACACCTTGATTGAAAGTTCAGACAACTTCATAAAACTTCGGATGATGGTCAACTGTAGTCAAACCCTTGGATGCTCCCTTCAGGTTAGCATGAGAGTGTCTTTAGCTTCCTGGATGCTACATTGGGCTTAGCATGTGTGAGTCCAGGGACAAAATCTCCCTGTTCTGTGCCTGTGTCTGAAGCAGGAACCCTAATTTTTGTACGGGCTTTAGATTTGAGACTAACTGCAACTCAATAATGTCAGATGCACATAAATCACACTTCAACAGTGCAGAATGCAAGTAGTAATTTGAGAAGAGATTCTCCCACTGATTGGGAATCTACTTCATTCATCTTCATTTATGTCACCAACCTGTCTCTACTAGTGTCATGCAACAACAAATCTGTTAGATTATAAACATATATCTATCATGGTCATCAACATCATGTCACCAAATTTTCATCATACGGTTAGACTTGAAATATTAGGGCAACAGACATATGTGACATCATATCTCAAAGATACAATAACACTTTCTATCAAGACAATCCATCAAGTTAGGGCATTCAGTTTACCCACATGCCATCAAGATATGACCACAGGTAGTAAGAGATCTAGAATATCAATCTCATAGTTATGCTTCTATCATCATGGTTACCATGCTTATCATTATCAATAGGATCAAGTTAGGTCATTCAATAAAACTTTATCAAAACAACAAGAGTGTCAATCTCTCTTTCCATTATCATGCTTATCACAAGCGTTATCAATAGTATCATGTCTAAGAATTAATGAGTTAACCTTCTATGTGAAATCCATCATGAAGTATCAATAGTATCATCTACTAGAGTCAAGGTGCTAGCCTTCTTTATAGGATCAAGATATCCAACAGATAGATGTTTGCCAAACATCAAGTATATCAATGTCTCAAGAACCAATATGAAGTGGCTCCATAGAACCAAGAAGTTCATTATGTCAATATCAAGTGAACCATTTCACCATGAGAACCATGAATCTAAATCACTTTCATATGCGTGTATGAGCCATTAAAGAAAGAGACATTCTCATCATACCTAAGGGCTTACCTAGCCATCCAATGTTACAGCTGAAATACAACATACCATGCATACCTTGTCGTATTCAAATACCTGTGTACCTTTTCATTTGACATGAGCAGCTTGAAGTACTTTGTCATATTTTCATATAGTGCCTCTTTACCTTTTCCAACTCTAGCCATCCTTCTTGCATTTCAAATGATCCTCAAGAAGGATTCACTCATCACATCTCATCAAGGAGGTTAGAAACATCCATATACTCAAATACATATGCAGGAAGTATAAACAATAAACATAATAATAAGATCCATAAGTCTAAACAAAAGTAAGAGGCATCATAAGTCAAGAAATACTTATCTTCAATGAGAGGTGATCCTCTCCCTCTAGAACCAACCATCACCATCCATAGTCCACATAACACTGTTACCTTTA
The DNA here is from genome assembly GCA_031772625.1 of Pinus tabuliformis. Taxonomy (NCBI): domain Eukaryota; kingdom Viridiplantae; phylum Streptophyta; class Pinopsida; order Pinales; family Pinaceae; genus Pinus; species Pinus tabuliformis. The sequence goes on along the minus strand of CM062812.1, from coordinate 209,322,180 downwards.
ATCAACCAACCAGGCCTACTAGGGATTATCCCATCTAGGGCTTCATCAAATCTTTCACAAGTGCTTGAGCCTCCTCACATTGACCATGCTATATCTCATGTCTTTTCCATAAACCAGGGTTTTCTTTCCAACCCTAACCTCATAGAATCCATCAAACCCTAATAATAAAGTTTCCTAGGGTTTTCTTCAAACCCTAGAATTCTTTTAGGTCTCCACCATCCTCTTCTTGCTTCCATCAATGGTGTCATCATCAGGGTGATCTCCATGGCTTTTCTTCAACCCAACTTTGATACCATGTTAATTTTTCATAGGGCTACATTGTTCTTTGCTTTGATAATTGTATTTCTTCATTAACACATTAAGTTCACCCAATAACTTTATAACATTATTCAGATTTACATTATTATTCATCAGCATATGCAACTATGTAGAAAGAAAAATATCATCATCATCAATGCAACGGAACATAAAAGAACAATAGAAGAAAAGCATACACACATAGAGACACCCGGATTGGTTGGAGACCAGGAAAAAACCCACTACGGGGAAAACCCTTGCAAATTCTTCTTCTTCTTAGATCGTCATCAAATGATTTAGCAAAAGAGAGTACAATGATCCATATCTTTATCTATGCAACAAAACAACTAGAACATCCATAACATGACCTTAAACATGCTTGTACTCAAAGACCCTGATTCTGAGGACTGTAATGCACTGTCACTGATTGTAGTCAACTGTTGAATACGGCTGTCACCGAGTGGAATCTTCGGAATACTGATACTTCATCTTTTGGTCCCGAACACATGTAGAGATACTGTGTGTGAGCGTTTAAGACTGATTTGGACGCTCCTAGGAAAACCGTATGTCGACGTCTTGGGTCCAACTGCACTGTAGAAACCCTAGCCTCCTGGACGCTCCCTTAGACACACTGTCCGAGTGTCCAAGACTTCCCATACGCTCCCAGGACCATACAGTGCTAGCATCTAGGGACGAAAAACATTAGTTATGTGTGAGTGTCTGAGACTCAGAAACCCTAGACATGTGCGAGATTCAACCCTATAGTTTCGGGCCCTTTGCGCAAGCTTTCCTCTGTTAGACTTGTGCGGTCCAAACAATAGAAGAGACAAGAGAGAGCTTGATGATTGTGTCCAAATGAGCTTGAGGTCTCCTCTATATATAGGGTTCCATGAGGGTCCACTTGATCTTGAGGCCAACTTGTTCAATTGTACATGTGCTTAGGGCCGACCTAATCCAATATGCATGAGTAAATAAATAAATTCAAAAACCAACTTCTGCTTATCCAAATAAGGAATCTTTAGGTCGATTTTGGTCCTCTCGAAAAGAGGAATCTATTGCAATTATTAGCTTCATCATATGAGTTGTCCAAAGTGGAATTTAACTGCAATTGCATAATTTTAGCACGTACAGGCCTATACGAGTCTGTATAGTGTGCACATAGGCAGGACGAGTCGGAGAGAAGTGCACAAACCAATTGTGTTGTGGGTTAGCAAAGAGAAGGGAAGTTTTCCCTCATACTTGTAATCAATTTTTGAAGATTTTGCTGAGCATAATAAGAGCACACAAGTTTGTATATTTTCCCAAAATGGAGTTTCCTGGGTAAAATTTCTGAATGTGCTTGTGTCGTCAATTTTGTTTTTCCGTTGCAAATAGTTAAATTGGTAAAATTAGTATACTTGATGAATGTATGTTGAAAGTTCAGTTCCAGTGCTTTTCACTTCAGAATATTCATTGAATTAGTTGTTGGGTTTTAAAATTCTAACACGGTATTAGAGGAAGTCTTTGATTGAAGACCATAAAGCGTTTTTATTTCCTTAGGAGTAGCTTAAAGATAGAAAAGGGCACAGTTTATCAGAGGGACTTGTGATAGGGTTTTCCAAAACTAGCTTTCCGCAAGGGTTTTCTCCTAGCAAGCTCCACGCTAGCATTTCTGAGCAACATGAACAACAAAATGGCGTATTTGGGGCTGATAATTGAGGACCGTCTTGAAGGGGCCTCAAATTTTTGTTCTTGGAAGGGGAGGATTGGTGTAGTGTTGGAGGAGCAAGGACTTTGGGAGTTTGTGGATAGTTAACCAACACAACCACAAGACCATCAACCACTAGCCTAACACAATAAGGATGCAATGGCCAGAAGAATTACCCTTGAAGAAGTCAAGGATTGCATTATACCTCACTTGTCCGGAGAGAAGACAACTAAGGCTATGTGGACAACTATTTTAGGGCTATACCAGGGTTCGAGTGAGGCCAAGATGCTAGTACTCAGAGATAAACTCAAAAATATCAAAATGGTGAAGTCTGACTCCATGGTCTCATATCTCACTAGATTCACCCAAGTGAGGGACGAGTTCGCTGGAGTTGGGGAGACAGTCTTGGATGGAGACCTTCTCAGCTTTGAACCATTGGGTTTTTCCAAGTCTTGGGAAAACTTCATTGATGCAGTGAGTGGTAGAGAGAAGCTTCCAGATTGGGAGCGGCTATGGAGTAATTATGTGCAAGAGGAGATCCAAAAGCAACCAAATTTGGGTCCCATGCGAAGATTGAGGAAAAGGAAAATTTTGCCCTAACTGGCAAAGTGGACAAGGCCAAGGTCAAGAAAAATGTAAGAGGGGCAAGTTCAGTTCAACAGGCAAGAAGTAGAAAGATCTCAACAAATTAAAGCGCTTCACTTTTCATCAGTTTGGGCACTATTCCACCAAGTGTCCAAATAGGAAGAAGGGGTCCAAGAAGAAGCTACTGATGTGGCAACATCAATAGAGGTGGAGGAGTTCACTTCTTAGTCTAAGAGGGAATTCTTGCTCATAGCTTGCATGGCAAGCTTAGTGGCTAGTAGCATATGGTATATTGACAGTGGAGCATCATGTCATATGATTGAGAATGAGGGATATTTCAGCTAGATGATAGAGAAGGACATGTAGTTTCATGACCAAAATTCAATACTTTTGCTGCAAGAATGAGGAAATTGAAGAAAGGAAAGTTCTGTAGTTGTAGAAGCTCCTACATCTTACCCAAACCAGAATTAGCACTTAGATTCAAGAATTCTAAAATCAGTGAAAGAAGTACGCTTGGTTGGAAATATTGCATCAAAGCTATAAAACATCTTACTTTGGCGTTAAAATGAAAGATGTAGTATCCCATGAAGGCAAACTTTGACATCCTTGAAGACAATAAAGAAGTTCGTAGCATCTATAAGAAGGCATTGTAGCGACTTCCTATGATCATGGAAGATAAAGTTATGTAATCTTGAGGTATGTATAACTTTTTCATTTATTAAAAGTCTAACATGAAATGCATTAGGGTTTTGTAACATATTTAAAGTTTAGGGTTTATTATCTTCATCCTGTTAAAGATCATTGACATCTAGGGATGGTAAACCCTAGTTGATACTTAAAAAACCCTAGGAAATAAGGAAACCTTAACCTTAGTTTGTTCTCTTAGAATCCCTAGCTCTTGATTTCTAGGGCTTGTGGCCAGTCTAGGATATATGTCAAATCTTGACTAAGATGAAATTTAGGGTATAACATTATGTCTCTAGAATTGGTTAGGGTTTGTATTTGAAAACCTTAGGAAATCATCCTAGTAGATTAAATTGTCTTCATACTTGTGTACTTGTATATTTTGCTTTGTAGTACTTGTGAATGAATGTTGCAGGTACTTAATGAAGGAAGCAAAATTAGATGTGCTTGGCAATCAAGTTGATCCTTGAACACTTTGATAAAAGTAGACTCATATGGAGATGGGCCACGAAGATGCTGTCATTATAAGAGGGAGCCTTTTCAAAGTTTGTAATAGAAGCAACTCAAGGTATGTATAAGGTTACAAGATTTGTAGCAGGTTTTCAGCATATAAGAAGGTACGATCAATTTGCTCATGTATAGGGTTTTGAAAGATTCTTATAGTGTTTGCCTGCTAGGGTTTTTGATCTTTATATTAAATCAATCCTTGTTGTACTATCTTTTGCAATTTGTTCACTTTGGTAAAAACCCTAGCCTTTTGATGTTTAGGGTTTGTTGATATTTAGGGCATACAATGAAACCCTAGCCTTTTAAGGTTTGATGAATTAGGGTTTATGACAAAACTCTTGTGATAGATAATGTAAGATCCTAGGAATGAAACCATAGGTGTATATGCTTCGGCTATGATTAAAACACTAATTTGGTTAGTAGTTGAATATCTAAAGTTTAATATTATCTAGGGTTTGTGACAAAACCCTAGCAAGGGTTGTTGTAAGAGTCTAGGGCATGAAAGTGTAACCCTAGTTAGGTCTATGTTTTGAATATCTAAGTTTTGGTAACCCTAGATGCTCTTTTAGTGATAACATGCTAACCCTAGATTGATAAAGTTAATCTCATGCTCTTGTACATATATGTTTGTGCTTGGTTATACTTGTTCAGATTTGCAGGCACATAGTTTGCAAGAGGTCGTAAAGTTGTAAGACTGCCTCGTGTTTGATGATGACCTTGTATGAGCATGATGGAAAGAGGGAGCTGTAAGAACCTTGATGACATAAAAGTTTACATTGTTGATTGAAAGGTGACTTTGTTGTCATATGAAGAATGATGTTTTAAAGTTCTTCGATGCTAAGATGATGCAAAAGAAAGAGCCTATGTAGCTGGAAGAATACAGTTGTTGATAATGGACTTATTTCCCTAAGTTGAGAGAGAGCTTGATTGAAGAAAAGTGAATTTCCTCCATAGTTGGTAACATGATGTGAAGGCCATAAGGATGATTGAGATCGGAGAATACTTGAAGCACTACAGATGGTTATTTGTGATTGATGTGTTGATTTGGGGTAGCATCTGATGTGCTTTAAGCCTCAAATTTTGCAGGGAGGCTTGGACACATGTATTCCAAAGAACCTAGAAAGAGTTTTGGGAAATTCTACCCAGAAGTGATTTTATTAAAATAATTTATATTTTTAATGGGGTTCCTAAGCCTAAACTTAAGAAAATTAAAATATTAATGGGTATTAATCTAATCATGGGTGGAACTTCTAGAAAAAGACACAGAGCAAGCCAAAACGATCTTGAGCCTTTGATTAACATTTAATCTAGTCCGTTGGTTTTCCAATAGGAAGATATAAGAAGGGGCTTGAGGGTCATTTGGAAAACACACTGAGAGATCAAGGAAATCGATTTTTTTGAAGTGTAAAGTTCTTGGGAGGAAAAATTGATTGAGGATATTTCTTGCAGCAGAGGGGCAGTGAAAATCCGGAAGAAGGAATTCCCGGAGAGTACAAGGCAGAGGGAGAACACAAAGACGTCCAGAGGAAGGTTGATGTTGGCCCACGCAGAGGCAGCACAATCCTTGAGGGGAAGTCGAGTTTCCTGCTAAGGGAAGTCGAGTTTCAGTTGCTAGAAACCGGGGTGTGAGTCAGGGAGGCAAAAGTTCGATTTTCTCAGCCAATAGAGAATCCGGAAGAGGGGCAGCGTAATACCTAGGAGGGGTGACACAAAAACTGTCGGGAGTGACGCAGTTCTGCGCAGAGACCACGCAGAGGGTGACGTAGAGCCTCCAGTTCAGCAAGATCAGTCACTGATTTTTCCAGTGACAGGGTGAGATCATTTCACCAGTTTTTTGTTCAGTATTCTCTCTGTATTGGATTGCTAGTTGAGCATCCTAGAATTGTACTCAGATTTTCTCCTGCATAATAATAAAACCCTCAGAGTTGCTGCACTGGTTTTCCTGCATTGGGTTTTTCTGGGGACTATTGTCCAAAAATAACGGTGTCCTATGTGTTTCTATTTTCCTTGCTTAGTTTCTATGTTTCAGAATCATATTTAATTTGGTGTAGGTTGCTTCAATAATTAGTTCAATGTTTAAAGAAGAAATATGAAAAAAGTTTGTAATGTAATTTACGATCTAGGTGAAGTAGATTCAGCTGGTTGCAGTAGGATTCTTGAGATTTTTAGATCTAGGAATTTTCACATGGTATCAAAGCTGTTGATGTGAAACAGGAAGAGAAGATCTAGCATTGAAGCAAGGGCCAACTAGTTGCAGCAAGCAGCAGTTCGAATCCCTTGAGGGATTGCGCAGTTCTAGCCAGGAGGGCTATATTTTTGAGGGTGTCTCTCTCTGAGTAAGCCGACAGAGAGGTAAGACTGTCGGATCGAGAATTTGTTGAGGCAAAGGGAACTACACAGAGCTTCAGCGCAGAGCTAGAGGGACGCATTTTTTTGTACGCTGAGTGCTGGGCAGAAAAGTCGGAAGGAAGGAAGAAGAAGCAGATCGCATAGTGAGGGAATACTTCCTCAATGATTTCTTACTGAGGAAATCAATATTTCTCATTTGCTGAGCAATAACAGCTTACCAACTCCATCAGGGAGTGCGTAATCCAACATAGAAGCTACACAATAGGGAGATAGAGGGAGTTGTTCAACATTTTTTGGAGGATATGGAAAACAATGGCTTGAGGGATCAGGACAGGTTGGATGGGGCTTCCAACTACGTCATCTGGAAGGCTAGAATGCCTTTCCTTCTAGATGAGCATGCCGTCAAGATGTATGTTAATAGTATGGTAACTGTCCCTGCGGATGCAGATCCGTTGAAGAAGTACAGAACTGAGATGGAAAAGGCCAAGAGGATGATCTTAGATGGAGTCAAGGATCACGTGGTGTGCAACGTTGCTAGCAAAGTGACTGCTAAGGAGATGTGGGATGCTTTGGCCACATTGTATCAGGGATCTTCCGAGCAGCGAAAGATATAACTAGAGTAGAAGCTGAGATCTGCTCAGATGCAGAAGGGAGAGCGTGTGGATCCATTCCACACAAAATTGAAGGAGACCTGTGATGAGATGTCGGTTGCGGGGCACACCTCAGGATTCAGAGTTAGTTAGATTGGCTCTAAATTCCGTCTCGGATGAATGGCAAGTCTTTGTCCAGAGTATCTTGAGAAGAGTAGCATTGCCAAATTGGGACGAGATGTGGGCAACTCTAAAACAAGAAGAGCTGAGGAGAGACTTGCTCAAGGTCAAACTTGACGGAAGCATCAACAACAGTGGGTCGAAGCCCAAAGTAGAGGAGGAGGATAACGCAACCCTTGCATCGAAGGGACAACAAGGGCAACAGAGACGAAAGAAGGACGTCTCCAAGGTGAAATGTTTTAGATGTGGCGAGATGGGCCACTATGCATCCCAGTGTCCTTTGAAGAAAAAAGACAAGGATGACAAGCACTATCCTAAGGTTGCAGCTGCAAAGGTTGAACAGGGGGAGGAGTTCACCATGACAACCAAGATACCCCCAAGAGGGAGGTGGGTTAATATAGAACTGTAGTTCGATAGAGCTACATATGGGCAGGATCCTTGAGGAGCCCACCTCTTGGATCATCACCTTGCTACAGGAGCCCATGATCAGTAGTAGCGAGATGGAGGAGTTTTCAGTTGGTGCCATGGAGTGTTGATTCGTCAGATGCAGCAGTTAGTAGCGCCAGAACGTGAGCAACGTAGAGCAGGGAGGCAGTAGTGCATGGAGGCACAGTGCAGAGCTTCAACAACACAGTGGCTTAAGAAGATAGCGTGGGACTAGCAGTAGTCAGGCTTTCAGCACCGAGGTGTATCCACTGGATACTTGTCCAGTTTTTGGGTGTTTTCAGTTGCTTCTCTCAGCAACTGAGTTGCAGTACGGATGCATTGTTAGCAGTGGCAGTGCTAGCAACATAGCAGATGCAACATTTGAGAGGGAGCTGCATTGTTAGCAGTGGCAGTGCTAGCAACATAGCAGATGCAACATTTGAGAGGGAGCTGCAATACAGATGTAGCATTGGTAGTGGCAGTGTCAAAGGCAACCGTACAATAGTAGCAGCAGTGCAGTAATTGGTGGACAGCATGTCAGACATCGACAGCATAGAGGACGATGCTTCAGAGTCAAAGCAGTATGCAGTAGCAGTGTATTGCTAGAGCACATTCCTTGCTAAGAGGGAGTGTTGATTTGGGGTAGCATCGGATGTGCTCTAAGCCTCAAATTTTGCAGGGAGGCTTGGGCACATGTATTCCAAAGAACCCAGAAAGCGTTTTGGGAAATTCCACCTAGAAGTGATTTTATTAAAATAATTAATATTTTTAATGGGGTTCCTAAGTCTAAACTTAGGAAAATTAAAATATTAATGGGTATTAATCTAATCATGGGTGAAACTTCTAGAAAAAGACACGGATCAAGCCAAAACGATCTGAGCCTTTGATTAAGATTTAATCTAGGCCGTTGGTTGTCCAACAGGAAGATATAAGAAGGGGCTTGAGGGTCATTTGGAAAACACACTAAGAGATCAAGGAAATCGATTTTTTTGAAGTGAGAAGTTCTCAGGAGGAAAAATCGATTGAGGAGATTTCTTGCAGTAGAGAGGCAGTGAGAATCCAAAAGAAGGAATTTCCGGAGAGTACAAGGCAGAGGGAGAATAGAAAGACGTCCAGAGGAAGGTTGACACTGGCCCACGCAGAGGCAACGCAATCCTTGAGGGGAAGTCGAGTTCCTGCTAAGGGAAGTCGAGTTTCAGTTGCCAGAATCGGGGTGTGAGTCCAGAAGGCAGAAGTTCGATTTTCTCAACCAACGGAGGATCCAGAAGAGGGCAGCGTAATTCCCAGGAGTGGTGACGCAGAAACTGTCGAGAGTAACACAGTTCTGCACATAGACCACGCAGAGGGTGACACAAAACAGAGGGTGATGAAGAGCCTCCAGTTAAGCAGGATCAGTCACTGATTCTCCCAGTGACAGGGTGAGATCATTTCACCAGTATTTTGTTCAGTATTCTCTCTGTATCGGGTTGCTAGCTGAGCATCCTCGAATTGTACTCAGATTTTCTCTTGCATAATAATAAAACTCTCAAAGTTGTTGCACCGGTTTTCCCACATTGGGTTTTTCCGGGGACTATTGTCCAAAAATAATGGTGTCCTATGTGTTTCTATTTTCCTTGCTTAGTTTCTATGTTTTAGAATCATATTTAATTTGGTGTAGGCTGCTTCAGTAATTTACTTCAATGTTTCAAGAAAAAATCTGAAATAAGTTTGTAATGTAATTTTTTTTTTTCTCGATAAAGACTAATTCTATTAATAAAAGAAATATGGTACAATCAGAGCTTTTAGAGAAGCGAAGCTAAAGAGCAAGGGAGCCGGAAATGATATGATATCAACCTCGGTCCCAAAGAGCAACCACGGCATAAACAAAAGGAACGAGCTGGTCTAGGGAGTCTACCCAGCATGGGCAGAATCTTCCAATCTACATTTTTTACCTTTCTTTTTGCTGACTTTGACCCAACCATTTTGATCTGGCTGGACCGAAACTACTTGCAGATTGTTCTGTGCTAAAGGAGGAGACTCCTTGTCTGAATCAGATGGCGAAGACTCATGTGAACGTTTCTGCGAGAACAGAGGCGCAGAATGATCCTCGGCGCGGGCTGAGGGCGCGTCCTTCGGTTGCTCCAAGTTCTCCTCTTCCACTTCAATGTCCTCCTCATCAGAGCTAGAGGACTCTATGTCATCCATAGGGGGTATATCACAAGGTTTCCAACTCTTGGATTTGGATTTGCGATTGATATTCTTCTTTTTGTCAAAGAACGAAGCACATGAGTTCTGGAGATGCCCCGTCTGATGGCAATGGCGACACCTGAAGGCTGTGTTCTCATAGTCCAAAGTTTGCGTCCAATGGAAGTCCCCGACTTTGAGGATGATCTGATCTGGCAACCCTTTACTAATGTCTATTTCTGCACAAATTCTGCCAAAGGTGTATAATCCTTTCTCCGCTCTTGAGGTATCTGTAGCCAGGAAGCGGCCTAGAGTGTCCCCGATTCCTTGAAAGACAGCAAAATGCCATAGATGCGCAGGGAGATTTGGAAGCCTGACCCAGATAGGAAGTTTGGTGATGATCGCAGTGGAGGGGTCAAAGTCTGGGAACCAGGGGGAGAGGAAGAGTCCGGCTGATCCCCAGAACCAGGGGCCTCCCGTTAAGGCTTTCTGGTAATCTTCGTTGAAGGCGAAGGCTACAATAAAGAAGCCTTTCGAGCAGAGGAAGACTTTGCAGTTGTTGGTCCAATTGGAATGGATCCACTGGTATAGATCAGCCGTGCGGGGCCATAGGCCATTAAATCTGCAGATGAGGGCTGTTTCTGCAAATGTCTGGTATTGATCATCCAGAGATGGATGAGAGATTTCAATGGCAGGGGTTTCCTCCATTTTGTCCACCAAGAAAGGCTTGGGAGCCTCGGCAGATTGCGTAGACTTCTTGGCAGGCTGTGCATGTACTGCATCTTTGTAGGAAAAACCTTTGGAGGCAGAGGATTGCCCAGCTGCACCTCCCCTTAGTCGAAGTGATAGGATCACTGTGGCATTTCTTTCAATATTATAAAAGGAAAGAGGCAGATTGTTATCAAGCTGCTTACCTGCAAAGAGGAGCCGCAGAAGGGAGGAAGGGATCCCCAGCCTCTGTTCAAGTATCTTTAAGAGATGGCGCACTGTGAAAGACGGCTGGACCCCAAGGAGCAGGGTTTTGCCTGTCAAAAGAATTATTTGAATCTGAAAATTCACTTGCTGGAGATGAATAGGATCTCGGCTGCCTGAATGAGGAGTCGAGGTTGAAACAGTGAGATTGCGGGACTGTAGAGCCAGCTCCAGATCCTGGCAATACTGCTGCTGCATGTGGAAGAGTGCTGTAGTTGCCAGGGGTATTTCGTCAAACACTTGTCGCGCGTAGGGAGGGGATTTTTCCTCCGCAAGCAAAATTTTCTTGACATCTCGTTTAAGCCTTTCGTCAAACAGTTCGCTTGCGATCTGAACAGGTGAAATTTCGTGCAGAAATGCCGGGCCCTGAGCTGCGCCGAATGCAATCTTCAGTTTGGAAGGCCAATCCAGCGGCGGCTTATCGGAACTCCTACCATATAGCAGCTGGTCCAGGCTACCGTTCTGCATCCCAGCGTAAACCACCAGCTGCTCCGACGAGGGACTCGGGTTCGAATCCGGGATCGGGATGTAGACGTAGAAACCCAGAACATCGCAAAGATGAGGATGCCGTAGCCGCACCACGGTTTTCAACTCCACGATCCATTTTCTTACGCTCTTGGGAGGCTCGGAGGTGATCCGAGTAATGTCAACCTCTGTTATGTTGCCCAAGCGGTATCTGTAAACGGGCCCGGCAACTACCTCTCTGCATGACAAATCCGGCGAGAAGTTCTGGCCGGCTCCAGCGAGTTCTTCCCTGCAGAAAGCCCTGAACATGGCGAGCTGGTCTTTTGGGGGCGGCAATGTCCTCAGCTTCATGCTTCCCTCCTAGATCAGGGAAAATATTACTCTTAGCTCAAATTTCTATTGTTTTGAAACAAAGTATAGGTTTGGAGCTACATAGGTTCACCAGTTTGTAATGTAATTTACGATCTAGGTGAAGTAGATTTAGCTGGTTGTAGTAGGATTCCTGAGATTGTTAGATCTAGGAATTTTCACATGATGAAGATGTGAACAAGAATTGGATGTTTTGGAAAATGCTGAGGTTGAATTTGGTGTTGCTGGAGTAGTTGAAGAGGGAAGCTTCCATCGAGATGTGCTTGGATATTGTGATGACCTAAGAAACATCAAAATAGTTGAGGACCCCAGAGTTTTGTGCTAGCATATAAGAACTTATATATATCTATATATATATATATAGATATATGTATATATATATATATAGATATATGTATATATATATATATATATATATATATATATATATATTGGAAGTTTGATACTGATTGTGGTAGTGAAGCTACTGGATGTTCTAATAGTCGAACAGGTAGTTGATGTGTAGATCTCTCCCTGAGAAGTTTGGATTGATTGTAATATCCCAAATGTAAAATTTGCAGGAAATTGCTTATAAAAGTTTTTCCATTAACTCGCTAAACAAAATTCACAAATTGAACCACAAAAGTTAACTGGCAACATGAAATATGAACTGCAACCGAAAATTCGATAAAATTCACATGCAACGAAACTCAACTTTGTTTTATTAATATAAAAGGAGTTCATATAAAACTGGTAATGGTTGAGAGAATGGCCACTGAAGGAATCTACTCCAATACTGCACTGGGCGTCCAAAAATGAACTGACCAATCAATATGCTGCAACCTGTGAATCCTGAGTGGATTCACCAAGGGAGAGAGCTAGGTTCCCGCCTACTCTCATTGAATCATCTGAGGGTTTCGTCTTGGGCCTACTATAGCAGAGAACTGAATGCTTCGATCTATACTAAAGACCAAAGCTTTAAACCCTTATGTCCCAAATGATCTCCTCCTCCTCCTTTTAAAGACCCCATAGATAGATCTCCAAGTCTCTAGAAGCATCTTATTTAATTATTTTAATATTATTCTACAAAACTTCTTTTTGACTCCATCTACGTGACTTTTAATTTTATTTTATTTCACTAAGTCACTTTTGGCCATTTTTCCTTCAATTAATTATTTTCCCCTCTTTTAATTTAATTAAGTGACTAATTAAAGTCACTTTTAACCTAGGAAAATGGTCAACCGCCCACCATACTCTCTCCGGCCAATGGAAGTCACTTGTAAGATTCCATCTTGTAGATCTTCTCATTTTGGTTTCAACGAGCTATTACACTAAGGTATTCCATCAAATATTCCTCCCAGAATGCCACCTCAAGCGTAATTAATTAAGTTAGGTCCATTAATAACTCTGTTTTTTGAAAGTTGTCAGAATGCAACGAAATGAAAGGCAAACTGTGCGGATGATGGTATATGCCAAGCGAATGCCATCGGATCCCATTAAAATCCCTCAAAACTCCTTCGAGACTACTAATGACATAATGCTACTCTTGCGACCTAGCCATCATGTACCTTGGAAACCCATCTTGGCTATACTATAGAGATAAATAAAAATGGGGACATGAGATTGATGGATATCTCTGATTTGGTTGAGAGGGAGAGATGAGTACCATAAAATTGCCTTTATGATGGTACTCGGGAGGACATCTTGGTCTGGTTAGTATTGAGATCTCAGTCGTTGTTTGGCCTTGATGATGTTTGGATCCCAACGAGGGAGGGTATCTTGGTCTTGTGGAGCTCCGGTTGTGTTGACCTTGTTGAGATACCTAGATCCCTATAAGGGTTGTTGTCAGGGCATGGAGGCCTGGATGGTATCTATATTGATACTAGGGTTGTAGCTTGATGGTACCTATAGTGGAAGTTGCCTTTATGACACACTAGTCCATGTTACCTCTTAAACTAGCAAGGGTCCTAAAGGGAATCCTAAAGGGGCAACTACTAGGAGAAGGGCAAGAATGGAGACTTAGCCCACTGTTACCTCAGCCAAGGCTCCCTACTCCTTACAGACTTTCACTGATGGGAGGAGACCCGGTATGAGGACTCACTTGCAAATAATATATCAATGTAATGGATAAGAAGTGATTCCAATCACCATTTCCAAGGAGAAACTCAAAATTAGGGCTTGCTTGCTTTGTAAGTAGGGTGTAGGGTTTTTCTAGGAAAGGTTGATGAGAATTTGAGGGTTAGGTTTAGGGAGTATGTCATGCAATGGAGCTTCCTATTCCTCAAAACTTTTATGGAACTTGGATTCCGAAGTGATCTTGGAAAAGCTAGCTTTGATAGGAAACGGGACCACACTGGACCAAATGGAGCCCAGGTTAGGTCAAAGGGGGAGGGTTTAACAGCCAATGATGAGCTTGACCTAATCAATGAAGAGAAAGGGATCAAAGAAAAAAAATTTCAATGAAAGGTGGCACAATGATCCCCATGAGGTAACGAGCTTAAGGAAAACCAAGGGCAAGAATTGGTCTTTGAGCTAGGGCTTGCGATATTGCAAGATCCCACTGTCGAAATCTCATGAAATTGGAGGGATTATTAAGAACACACCAGCATAGTTGTGGACCAAAAATCGAAGTGTTTGGATGGCTAGATTGTGAAATATTCAATGCCCTAGGTGACCTATGGGGCTAGACCTAGAAAGAAGAGGAGAAGGTGAAGAAAAATAAGTTTTAGGGTGATCGCCTATGGTAGACCAGTGCCTAATCCTTTGGGGAGATTGGAGTCAAGAATGATTATGAATTCAGATTTGATTTTCTTGGTCAAGGAAGCCTTAAAGGCAGCGTCACTTAGCACTATGGCAAAGAAGAGCAACTTCAAAGACTTTATACTTCATTTTGGAAAATAGATTGCTTATCAAGATAAATTTCAACCATGAAATATCCCTAGGAACATTCACTCATCATACATGGCCCATACATGAAGCATCACTATCTAGAAACAAAATTTCCACAATTTTGCAATAATAGATGTAGCAAATTAGCCCTAGAATAGCGAAATCCCAGCAACAATGTATGTGACAAAAATAGGGCAAATAATAGCATTAAAATTTGCACTTACATGTATTAGAGTATATCCAACCATAAAAAAATTCCAAGCAAGAAGCTCCAAGACAAGAGAAAATGATCCAAACATCAAAATTCATTCCATGCTCCAAAATTTCATCCACCAAGAAGGATAGCGAAGTCCTCTAAAGAGATACAAGTCCAACCAAGTGATGATGCTAAAATGAATTCACATCACTTGTATTTATACACTTTTGATTTAGGTAATTAGGCCTACATTAGCCCTTACAATAAAATAATGTGCAAAATAACTAACTTTTGGTGACAAGCCCACCAAACTAGCTCATAAACAAAAGAATAAGCCTCTCAAGAGGTCGTATAATGGATAGTGCATGTCGTTGGGCCTTGGAGGAGGCCTAATGGAGTCCATATGTGCCATAATGTGTAGTTGAACTTCCAAAAGCAGTGGACAAGGTGTTGGCCCCTTGTAATAACCTGTGGTGGTCCAAATGACATGTGGGGGCACACAAGTGTCCTCATGGGTCTCCAAACAAATCGAATATGGCTATAGATCGCTTGCAAGGGGTAGGATGATGGTGTAGGTGATGCCACATCAACGTGCAAGTCCTCGATCATCTGCCAAGTATATGGTGCAGCTCTAGGGCTAGCTGGGCATGATGGATCAGGTGCATCTTCCTCATCCAATAAGCGAACCACGAGCAATATCTGAATGGCTATGGGGATCCATGGAGTGTTGTCTACTGCTGTGGAGGTCCATGGCTCTCTACACACACCCTACATGTGCCAATGTAGTCCTCGGGTTAGGACCCCGTATAGGGAGACCAAACCCAAATGGAAACCACCTGCAATCCTCCATAAGATCCAATACGTCCCCGTGTCTTCCAACACACCAAGTCATTAAAGAAATCAAGTAAAAGATTTTATAAACCATGGATAACAAGTGAGCACTTCATAATGGCATGCCCTTCCATAGTGGGCTTTGGCATGTGCTAATGTCTCCCAGCTCCAAATAGGGTTAACCAGGCATCCTATTAGGCGGTTTCTACCTCTACAAGGGGTGGTGTGTCCGTGGTACATCCTTCAAATGGTGGTGGCATGTGACATAATGATGGAATGGACTAGGGAATGAATGGGGGAAACTTGGACCACATGCCATGGTACAAGGGTAGCTAATAAAAGGGAAGCCCACACTTGGGTAAATTATGTGTAGGAGGAGCAATTGTGGTGCATGAGTTGTCCGTGGTACATCCTTCAAATGGTGGTGGCATGTGACATAATGATGGAATGGACTAGGGAATGAATGGGGGAAACTTGGACCACATGCCATGGTACAAGGGTATCTAATAAAAGGGAAGCCCACACTTGGGTAAATTATGTGTAGGAGGAGCAATTGTGGTGCATGAGTTACCCGGGCCTTGATTTTTCCACCCTTCTTCATATGCCTTTTTCCTTTTTATGATTTTCTTTGGTTAACTGCTTGAGGCTCTAGGTAATGAGAGCATTTTGTGTAAAGTATAGTAGTAGATACCCCCTTATAAGGTGGGGCAGTTCATTGCCCAATGGGGGTTGGGGCAATCATGGGTTCCTGAATTATAAAGGAACTAGGGTGATGGCCATGGAATGGAGTAGAGCTCATGTCATGGCTTTTGCCCACGTGCTAAATTCTTTTGTCCCAACCATCTTTGCATTTTCTGGTACAATTCCCTGTTGAATGTAACCGATTATGCTTTTTCTTTCTCTTTTAGCTGCATTAACCTCCAGGCATCATTCCAGGCCCGACCCAAGATGTGGGGCAAGGGGAGGGGGTCGCTGACCCTATGTGAAACCAAGTGGGAGGAGAGATGGTTGGGGTTGTAATGAGCGGAAGGGGAGTA
Source organism: Pinus tabuliformis (assembly GCA_031772625.1). Taxonomy (NCBI): domain Eukaryota; kingdom Viridiplantae; phylum Streptophyta; class Pinopsida; order Pinales; family Pinaceae; genus Pinus; species Pinus tabuliformis. The sequence goes on along the minus strand of CM062812.1, from coordinate 209,305,974 downwards.
ATATATGCGAATTGGGGAGTGGGACCACACAATCAAAATTAGGGTTTCTCATGTAGTACCATCCCTAAAACCAATAGGTCAGTAAAAGAGATCCCACAGGACTAGGGTGCAAGGTTAACATTTGAAAAGAGACCTAGGGGACAAGAGCACAGACCTAGACCACTCTTTCGGCCGAATCCCCCTATTAATCCATGCCTAAAGTTTCCACGATAAATAAACTAGAATACTCAATTACCAAATAACAAGGCATACCTTTAGGTTTGGGAGGCCCACCTTCAAACATACGGTCGTGACAGATGGGTGAGGGACCACATCGTTGGCTCAGGTGGTGGAGAAATGGCACATCGAGCTAACTGGTGGATGAGAAAGAAACTACTAGCTGCCGGCTGAGGACCATCATGGAAAAAAAAATTCTCCTAGGGATATCTCCCACAAAATGGTGGGTAACAACCCCTATTGTGAGGATACCTTGGCAATAAGGGTATCCCTACCATTGCGTATGTTGATACTCTTCTTATGATAACTTTTCAAAGTGAGTACTATTCTTGTACCATTGGTCAATTATTAATACCTCCCTAGTTAAGAGAGAGTGTTGAATAATGTAACTAGTGTCAGTCTTCATAATTGTATTTGGCTCATGACATGATGTAATTATTATTGTACTTGTCAAAAGAAAGAAAAAAAATAATTTTTTTTTGTAAAAGAAAATTATTTATTTAAAGCATGGGTTTCATGCTCAAAGTATTTGGGTCCTAGGTCAAAGCACCCATTGTGTGCTCTAGGGTTTTTAGTCAAAGTCAAAGTGTCATTGTCAAGACCCATTTGGGCATTTGTATCAAAGAAAAAAATATTTTTTTGAAGTGTCTAGGTATGTTCTCTAGATCAAGTCGGCCTTAAGACCACTGTTCAAGTCGGCCTAGAGAAGTTGTACAAGTTGGCCTCATTACATGTGGAAACAAGTATTTAAAGGAGGAAACTCAGACTCATTTGGAGACATGACATCTGCAGTTCGATTACAAGAAGAAAGAAGAACCGAAGACAAAGAATCTGCTCCTAAACCGAAACAGTAAGAGATCTGCTCAGATCGAAGAAACAGAGATATCTTGGAGACCCGAAATTGCAGAAGGGTTATCTCAGTCTGAAATTGTAGTAGGGTTATCTCAGACCGAAATTGTAGTAGGGTTACCACAGTCTGAAATTGCAGAAGGGGTACCACATATCCAAAATTGCAGAAGTGAAGAAGACTCGTTTTCCTAGTTGGCTGACTTGTATCTTGGTGAGAACTAGAGGTCTTGTTTGGTCTTGGAAGTCTCCTTTGAAATTGTTTCTATAAGAAGAGAAGTTCTTTTGGGTTTTCCCCTTGAAGGGTTTTTCCCTGGCTTGGAGCCTATCTCTGGTGTTCGCTCTTGTCTTTGTGATCTTTATTGTATTGGCAATTATCTTGATGATAAGAATCTAACAATCTAAAAGAAGAAGCAATAATAAATCACAAGAAATTGTCAAAGTAAAAGAGAAATCATCTAATAAAGAAACAATAAGCCGCCCTAACAGATTTCTCAACAACAGGTCAAAAGAATTGGAAAATCAGGAGAAAATGCCAGTTATTGGCATTATTTCCTTATTGATTGCTAAAATGCACTTGTGTTGGCTGCCAATAGTATTCTGGTATTGCCCCATATGTAGCACAACTATTCATAGCGTCTGTATCAATTTGTGCATCCAAACAATACTGTTTATATCCTTATACCTTAATTTCCACAATAATTATCACTCTATCATCAAAACCTTTTATATTAGGCAACAAGGTGGTAGTTATGTTATCTTCCTGATCAAATATTTCATTAAAAAGATGTGGAAAAACCTGTGATGAGTTTTTCGCTGAAGCCCAACGTTTCAGAATTCTTATATTGTGAATTGCAATCCCTTGAAAGATGGACCCACTTTGAAGTCTGAAACATTGGGTTTCAAAAAAGACTCCTCACAGGTTTTTCCACATCTTTTTATTAGAATTCACCTGTATGGAATCATTATTTCAAATATTTCATTATTAGGAAGCTCATTTAGTTGGCTCTCTATCTGGTTAGTCAATACCTCTGTTAATTGCGCTCTTAGTTTATTTAATGTGAAAATTCCAAACATGAAATTTTACTGCAGTAACTGATTTATTTATCCTACTCATTTTCCACAATAAGTTATTTACAAAACCCTTCAGTAAACATCAAAGTAAATTCTACTGCAGTTGTCACATAATAGCATAGAGAAAAGAACAAAGAAATAAAAGCACAAGAATCAATCACATCAACATAGTTATTTTTGGACAATCATCCCCGGAAAAACTCAATGTGGAAAAACCGGTGCAACAGATGAGGGTTTATTTATTAATCTTCAGCAACAATCGCTTCACAAGGAATGATTCTGCAGAACATAGAGAAACTTCTGAGAAAACACCCAAGATAATTTTTCTCCTCAGTTTGGAGAAATTCTGACACCCCAAAGACCCTCCAGCCTTCTCTGCGTCATCTTTGCATGAGGATTGCGTGAGAACTGTTGATTTGGAGTAACATCGGATGTGCTCTAGCCACTGAATTTGGTGGAGAGGTTGGGGCACATGAGATCTCCAAAATACCCAGAAAGGGTTTGGGCAGATTCTGAACAGTTCAGGAGATATTAAAATAATTAATATTTTTAATGGAGTCCCTAAGTCTAAACTTAGGGAAAATAAAATATTGATGTGTATTAATATGAAACTGTGTTAGAATGGTTCAAAAGACATGGATCAAGCCAGATCTAATCTTAGTCGTTGATTAAGGACTGATCCGAATTGGATCCATGAAGATTATCAAAGTGCCATGACTGTATCAAAACAGGACAGACTTCGAATTTATGGATAAAGAGTGATCAGGAAAACCTATGGACAATGGTAGTTTGCAGCCAACAAGGAATGACAAGGACCTCGGTCAAAGCGCGCTGACTGAGGCCCATGGAGACTGCGCAGGAGGCAAAACTGGCACTTGGGAAGCACAGATTGGGAAATAGAGGGCATTTCTAATGCGCGATTAGCGCATTGCTGGGCAAAACCCCTCGAGAAGGAAAGGCCCCGAGCGCTCGGTCGCATGGAAGCCAGGAAACCGTGGGGAAAGCGCTAAGGCAAAAGGCGGGACCCGCGCTCCAAAACCGGCAGTATATCGGAGGCATCCTCGGGCGGTAAGTGGATTTGGCGAAAAATGAGCGATTCCATACATTGCGCGACGCATGTCCGGTAGATGAGAGAGAAAACCGCCTCTCATCGCGCGCTAATGGTCGAGCAAGTCAACCGCGCGAAATGAGCGAATGTCGTAGGATCTGGGGGCTCCAGATCTGATGGTGGAGATTGCGCCCGATGGAGGAACCAGATTTGACAGGGGATTAAGCCGCGACACATAAGAATTTGACGTCCGATTTGACCGCTGAGTCGGCAGATGAGTCACTCCACAACGTAACCGAAAATACCGAACCGTCGAGGAAGAGCTGGTGCAGTTCGTGAGAGGACAAGTGGCCACTCCCTGTGAGATGTTGGCGAAGACGCAGAGGCAGGGAACTCCAAGCGAACAACAGCAGGTGAACCGAAAGGGCAGAAGAGAAAGCGAGCAGTCATGAGATAGATTGGCTTTTAGCCATGAACAGCCAGAGAGCAGAACAGGAAAAAGAACAAGGAGAGGGAGCACTGTAAGAAAGAAAAAGACAGTGAGACCGAGAGACAGAAAGGACAGTAAAGCAAGAAGTAGAAAACAGAGAGCCGAGCTGACCATAGGTAGCATCGAGCAGACAGAAAGCTTGAGAGGTTCAAGCAATCCCTGAGAGGATCTGTCAAGAATTGAGCACCACATTAGGCTCCTCCCATTAAAGACCAGAGAGGTCAAGATTTGGAAAGGAAAAGAGTCTGTGCACTCTAGTGGCTTGGGGAATCCAAGAACCACCCTACCAAACATTCTCTGTTTCAGGAGACTCAAATTGAGCTCCTCATTGTAAATCTCTGCTTTAAAGACACAATAAAAGAAGGCCACCACTGAAAGCTGGACCGGAGATGTAGCCCTGGAGAATAGGGTGAACTCCTTATTAATTGTTGTGTTCTTGCATTTGCTTACTGTGTTTTCCTTACTGTTTTCCATTTTCCAGTGTCTGTGTATTTTGCAATCTGATCGATCCGTTGCCTAAAATAACATAGACACACACCAGCACATGAGTCTGTAATACCTTCATTCAACAATTAATTAACTAAGGTCACTCATGAGTGATTTTCAGATCAAGGACTTAATCTCGGCTGTTGATACGTCAACAAGAAAAGTATAAGAGGAGACTTGAGGGTCACTTGGAGAACAACACCAGAGTGATCAGTGATTCTATTCTCTAGAGTGGGGTTTGCTAAGAGAGATAGAATTAGTGATCGGGAGATGTAGATGAGGGGCATTTGAGTACAGAGAGACAGAGAGGTAGAGATAGTGTCAGGAGAGTAGCGCAGTAGCCAAGGAGAGTGACACAGAGCCAGTCAGGGATCACGCAGGGCCACGCAGAGGTAGCCGGGAGTTGCGCAGAGCCTTAGAGAGGCTAGCATTGCTAACGTAGAGGGCTAGAGGGCTGACATAGGGCCTCCCAGGGCTGACGCAGACCCATCTGGGGTGACGCAGGGCTAGCATGAGGCAGAGAGGGGCTGACACAGTCCATAAAGAGGCTGACGCTAGGGTTTCTGGGGCAGATTTGTGCTGAGTAGTTGCTGGAAGGATTATCCGGGGTTTCAGCCAGGGGATTTGTCAGAAACTGAGAGGTATTACTGCCAAGGAAATTCTTTGTTGGGTAGGCCAATTTCGGCACCCAGATTGTACTTTGATATTGCTTAATAATAAAACCCTCAAATAGCTGCACTAGTTTTCCCACATTGGGTTTTTCTGGGGACATTAGTCCAAAAATAATGGTGTCGTATGGTGTGTTTGTTTCTGTTTCTTTTAGTTGCTGATCTGTAATATGTTGAGCATGCACTAGTGTTTATTTTCAATATTTACATTGTAAATAACTTGATAAGTAAATAACAAGTAGGTAGGAATAAATCAGATAAAGTGCATGGAGGGTTTCTAACTAAGTAAATTTAGAAACTTCAACATGGTATAAGAGCAAGGTTGCAGATCACAGAAGGACTAAAGTACATCAGCTGAGCAGAGCAATAGCAACAGAAAATAGTTGTCCCGAGGTGACAGAAACTGTTTCTAACAGAGCAGCAAGAAGGAAGGGTGACGCAGTGCTTGCATCATCAAGGGTGAGCCGGGAAGAGGCAGCGCAGAGGTGAAGGAAGGCAAGAGAAGCCTCATGCAGAGCTACGCAGTAGTTGGGAGGGCTGACGTAGTTGGCTGAGGAGGTCGGGTTGGGGTGTTGGGATTGCGCAGAGCCTAGGAGCTCTCACCTTCACGTTGCTGGGGTTTAGAAGGCTGCGGGTATATTGCAGAGTGGAGCTGGTGAGGTATTGTAGTCAGAACAGTACTTGACAGAGCAAGGCCAGAGGAGTTGTTACCAAGGGTTTCTAACCGAGGAACCTGGATCAGTGGTGCGGTTGCACAAGACGATTAGAGTAGGGGGCATCTCGACAGCGGCAGAAGGATTTCCAAGAGGGAAATTAGGACTTAGAGGGATTCCAAAAGAGAACTTCCAGATGGGAAGTGGAGACTCCAAGGAGTCGAACAAAGAACTTCCAGGAGGGAAGTAGAGGAGCATCATGGCACTACACGGAGTAAGAGACCAGGATAGACTGGACAGAGCATCAAACTTCGCAGTCTTGAAGGCCAAAATCTTATTGTACTTGACAGGAATCGTGTCAAGAACTTCACCTTGAAGGTAATAGTTGTCCCAGTCGACCCCAATGATAACGACAAGTACGAGGAGGCGATGGCAAGGGCCAAGAGCATTATTGTTGACGGGATCAAGGATCATGTAGTACCACACATAACTGAGAAGGAAACGACATTTGAGAGGTGGGAGGCTCTCAAGAAGCTGTACCAACATACTTCTGTGCAGAGAAAAATGTTGCTTGGGAATCAGTTGAGGACGTATCAGATGAAGAAGGGAGAACCGATTGACACCTTCCTCGGAGGATTGAATGAGATCCGAGATCAGTTGACTGCTATAAGGGCGACACCGGATCAGGAGCTGATGGTGAGGACAACCCTGAACGCTATCTCAGAACACTGGGAGGTATTTGTCCAGAGCATACTGGGCAGAGGGACACTTCCACCTTGGGATGAGATGTGGGAAGCTCTTCGCCAAGAAGAGATCAGACAGCAGTCGAAGACGGGTAGCAGCAGCAAGGGGATCAAAGTCAAGCAGGAGGAGGAAGATGTGGCCCTAGCATTTGAGCGAAAGTAGGAGAAGTGGAAGAAGAAAGATCTCTCCAAGATCAAGTGCTTCCGTTGTGGGGAGCTAGGTCATTATGCGACTCAGTGTCCAAGGAAGAGAAGTAAGGGAGAGTCTTCCAAGACTAAGGCAGCGCCAGCACGGGCAGAGAAGGAAGTTTTGACATACGATGACTGTGCCATGAGTGCACACGCACCACTTGAGTGGAAGTGGGGAGACATCGAGCTGTAGTCAGGTGGACTACAAGCGATGAGGGGCAGGATCATCGAGGTACTCAGCCTCTTGGATTAGGCCTTGCTACAGGAGCCCTGAAGAGGAGTAGCAGGACTAGCTAAGTTGGGTAGAGATGGATGCGGATGGAGCGGCAGGGAGAGCTTCAGTGCAAGAGTCCCGAAACAGCACGAGGCTAGTAGGCTGCAACAGTGCGAGAGGCACAAGAGTGTTGCACCAGTGCAGGACGACACAGAGAGGTGTGCAACGGTGCGAGATGCAAAGAGTTGTTGCAACAGCGCAGAGGTCAGAGAGGGAGCACTTGTCAGCAGCAGAGGGAGCTTCAACATCAGGAGGGTGCCTCCAGCCCAATAGGGAGGTCAGATTGGGAGATAAGTTACTTACTTCTCAATAACTGAGTTGCAGTGCAACAGTGGGCAACACGATGCAACATGATGAGAGGAGGTGCAGTGCTTGGAGAAAGGACCAACAATAGCACAGATGTAGAGGGAGTTGTCATACAGATGTAGCAGTGGCAGTGGCAGAACCATGGGCAACAGTATAGGGTATAACAATGCAGAGGATGTTGGGTAGGAAGGCCTAGCATTGGCACAGGTACCGATGTCGGATGATCAGAGTGATACTCAGTAAGGAGTATTGCTAGAGCATAGTCCTCGCTAAGAGGGAGTGTTGATTTGGGCTAACATCAAATGTGCTCTAGCCACGAGAGGTTGGGGCACATGAGATCTCCAATACCCAGAAAGGGTTTGGGTGGATTCTAAACAGTTCAGGAGATATTAAAATAATTAATATTTTTAATGGAGTCCCTAAGTCTAAACTTAGGGAAAATAAAATATTAATGTGTATTAATATGAAATTGTGTTAGAATGGTCCAAAAGACATGGATCAAGCCAGATCTAATCTTAGCCATTGGTTAGGGACTTAATATTGGCCGTTGATATGTCAACTAAAAATGGAATAAGAGGAGGCTTGAGGGTCACTTGGAGAACAACACCAGAGTGATCAGTGATTCTATTCTCTAGAGCGGGGTTTGCTAAGAGAGATAGAATTAGTGATCGGGAGATGCAGCTGAGGGGCATTTGAGTACAAAGAGACAAAGAGGCATAGATAGTGCCGGGAGAGCAGCGCAATAGCCAAGGAGAGTGACGCAGAGCCAGCCAGGAATCACACAGGGCCACGTAGAGGCAAGCAGAGATGCGTAGAGCCTTAGAGAGGCCAATGTTGTTGATGCAGAGGGCCATAGGGCTTACGCAGAGCCATCCAGAGTGATGCAGGGCCAACGTGAGGCAGAAAGGGGCTGACGCAGTCCAGAGAGAGGCTGACGCTGGGGTTTCTGGGGCAGAGTTGTGCTTAGTAGTTGCCGGAAGGATTATCCGGGGTTTCAGCCAGGAGATTTGTCAGAAACTGAGAGATATTACTACCAAGGAAATTCTTTGTTCGGTAGGCCAGTTTTGGCGCCTAGAACTCTGATATTGCCTAATAAGAAAACCCTCAAATCGCTGCATCGGTTTTCCCACATTGGGTTTTTCCGGGGACGTTAGTCCAAAAATAATGGTGTCATATGGTGTGTTTGTTTCTGTTTCTTTTAGTTGCTGATCTGTAATATGTTGAGCATGCACTAGTGTTTATTTTCAGTATTTAGATTGCAAATAACTTGTTAAGTAAATAACAAGTAGGTAGGAATAAATCAGATAAAGTGCATGGAGGGTTTCTATTTAAGTAAACTTAGAAACTTCAACAAGAACTGTGTCCCTAGCTGCGCCGTCTCTCAGGGCTCTCCCTCTGCACTGTCTCTTTGATGCACTGTGTCACCTCCTCCTCAGTCTCTGACTGATGCTAATGCCCTCCTCTTCCTTCACCCTGCAAATTTCCCTTTGAAATCAAATTCTTACTCCTTGAGAATCGATTTCCCTCGGGTTACTGAGAATTTGCCCGATGTATCTCTAACCTACCCTCAAGCCTCCTCTTATTCTTTTCTTGTTGATGAATCAATGACCGAAATTAAGCCTCTAATCAACAGCTAAGATTAAGTTAGACTTGATCCTCGTCTCTTAGAAGCTTCTCACCCATATTTTCATTAATACAGATTTATATTTTTATTTTCCCAAGTTTAGACTTAGGAACCCCATTAAAAATATTAATTATTTTAATACAATACAATCTGAGTGGAATTTCACCAAACGATTTCTGGGTCTCGGAGATCTCATGTGTTCTAGCCCCTCCACAAAATTTCGGAGCTAGAGCACATCCGATGCTACCCAAAATCAACACTCCCTCTTAGCAAGGAATGTGCTCTAGCAATACTTCCCAATAGAAGTATCACACTGATCCACTGCATCGGTCCTTTGTGCTGCTGATGCTCGGCTTGTTGCCCTTCATCCACTGCACTGCTGCAACCTGTACTGCTGCTTATGACACTACCACTGTCACTGCTGCATCTACACTATAACTCCCTCTCAATATGCTGCATCATGCTGCCCATAGCACTGCCACTGCTAATTGTTGCATTGCAACTCCCTTCACTATCCGCTTCTGCTACTGAAACGGATTATCAATCATCCCCATCTTCTCCCTGAAATAAACAAACTTTTTTCTTCCTAGAGCCTTGTCGAGAATGTCTGCCACCTGTTGTCTTGTCGGAGTGTATTGTAATTGTACTGCCCCTCGCTGGACACAATCTTTGATAAAGTGACACTTGATGTCAATGTGCTTCGACCGATCATGAAAAACTGGATTCTCTGAGAGCTTGATGCAACTCTGATTATTGCACAAAATATTGGTCACTTCCATCCTTCTCCTGAGTAGATTCACAAGCAACTTCCTAAGCCATATGGCTTCACACGATGCTGTGCTAGCTGCCATATATTCAGCTTCAGCTGAGCTCAGAGCTATGGATTTTTGTTTCCTACTACACCAGGAGGTCATTCCTGATCCAATGTTGAAACAATACCCAATGGTACTTTTCTAATCTACTAAACTTTTAGCCCAATCTGCGTCAATGAACCCACTCAGCCTGATGCCATTGCCTCGGGTGTACATTAATCCATGCTCGATTGTTCCTCGTATATATCTGAGAACATGCTTGGCTGCTGCCCAATGCACCCTCTTTGGTTCCACCATGAACTGACTGAGGGTGTTGACAGCGTAACAAATGTCTGGCCTGGTGTTGACTAGATACATTAGGGACTCTATGAGCTGCCTGTACAAGGTGGGATCGATTAATTTATCTTCAGACACATCAATCTTCTTCCAGTTGGTAATCATTGGAGTAGCCATAGGTCTATAGTCCCGCATTTTGAACCTTTTCAAAATCTTTGTAACATATCTTTCCTGTCCAAGGAAAATTCCACCCTTCTGCTGCCAAACTTCCAACCCCAAAAAATAATGCATCCGTCCCAAATCGTTCATGTCAAATTCTGTAGCTATGTTTTTCTTGCAGTCTTTGATGAGCCTGGATGAACCAATTAGAAAAAGGTCATCCACATATAACACCAGAATTAGAGGCTCATTCTCTAAAATCAGATAATAGAGGTTGGGATTTGCATCACTCTTGACAAATCCCATCTTCTGCAAGTAACCATCAATTCCACCGTACCATGCTCTAGGCGCTTGTTTAAGCCCATACAAGGCTTTCTTCAACTTGCACACATGAGATTTCTTCTCATGTGTCTCAAAACCCTTTGGTTGTTCAATGTACTTCTTCTTCAATCACCCCATTCAAGAATGCAGTCTTGACATCCATTTGGTGAATCTCCCACCCCATGTGTTCTGCAAGGGATATCACGGATCTAATAGAAGTATACTTGGCTACTGGGACGAAGGTTTCTTCGTAGTCTATTCCTTGCTTCTGAGCATATCCCTTAGCCATAAACCTGGCTTTGTATTTTTCCACGCTACCATCTGCAACATATTTGACCTTGTAAATCCAGCTTGAACCTACAACTGACCTGTCCTGAGGTCTAGGCACCACTTCCCAGACATCATTGACCATTATGGAATTGTATTCCTCCACCATAGCATCTACCCATACTTGATGCTGAATGACCTCCTGAAAACTAAAGGGTTCTCCAACCTGAGCCACCAAAATTTGGTATCTATCTGGTTGTCTGTGCTCCCTTTTCTCGTTCCTAGGAGCTCCGACGAAATGCTCTGCATCCCGTAGTATCTGTCGAAGTTTCCGACTCGTTCTTCCATTGGTAGTGGGTAGATCTATTTGCTCCTCCTCCTGAGACTCCACCTGTTGTGATACCTTTGGATTCTTGTCTTTTGGAGAAATACTGGTGCTGATTTCTGCTGGTCGAAGTGGTTGGACCAATGGATCATCTTTTGACTGCTCTTCGGAAGGCATTTCTCGGGATTTCCTAAAAGCTCTGTCCTCCATGAACTTTACATCCCTTCGTACTATGATCTTCCTATTTCTCGGAAGATAGATTCTATATGCCTTAGCATTCTCGCTATATCCCACAAGATATCCTTTTTCTGCAGTTTGATCCAACTTCTTTCTCTTTTCTTCGGGTATATGGTAGTACGCCAAACTCCCAAATATTCTGAAATGACTCACCTCAGGCTTCTTGCTGGTGAAGACACTCTCCGGAGTAATCTTACCTAATGCCCTGTGAGGAGTCCTGTTCTGGACATATACTGCTGTGCTGCATGCTTTTGCCCATAGAAATTTGGGCATATCCTGATCATACAACATTGCCCTTGTTGCTTCAACAATAGTCCTGTTCTTCCTCTCTGCTACTCCATTTTGCTCCGGATTATATGGAGTTGTCCATTCTCTTCTGATGCCTTCTGTTATGTAGAAATTAATGAAGTCCTTATCAATGTACTCTCCATCATTGTCTGAGCGCAACACTTTTATCCTCTTCCCTGTCAGATTCTCAAACAGAGCCTTAACCTCTTTGAATCGATCAAAAACCTCATCCTTGGTTTTTAGAAAGTAGATCCAAGTCTTCTTGGAATGGCCATCAATGAAGGTGATGAAGTATTCAGCACCACTAAGAGCTTTTGTGGACATGGGTTCACAGATATCGGAGTGTATCAATCCCAAAACGCTCTTAGTCCTACTATTACTTCTGGAATAAGCCGCTTTGACGTACTTGCCTAGGGTGCATCCTTTGCATACATCGTCTCATTTGGTACTTAATTTTGGAACTCCTGTGAGTCGTGACAGTTCTTTTGAGAATTCTTTGAGCCCCATGGTGTAAGTGCCCCATCCTCCTGCGCCATAGTTCATTCAAATCTTTTTCTCCACTGCTGCTTATTAATGCCATTGGAGATTCTAGGCGTAACTTATATAGTCTGTTACTTCTGACTCCAATTTGGGCCTTCTTCTTCCAACTCAAATGTTTGACATATACTTTCTTCCCGATGAAGAAAACATCATAGCCCTTCTAGATTTTAGGCATCTGTGGTTCATTTCTTTTGAGCTTAGTCTCGGAGTATCCACAGTAGAAACCATATTTCTGTCAATGTTTCAAATCCCAACAGGGATCCATCATTAGGACCAATCTGAATGATGATAGAAGAAGAGCTTGTGAAAGGATAAATAGTTAAAGAAATATTTTTTATTGAAAGTCGGCTAATAACTTTATTTTAATTTTAATATTAATTTTTATTTATCATTTTTATTATTAATAATTAATATTCTAAATAGTAAATAAATTATTATTATTAGTATTATTATTTATAATTTATGATTATCATAATTAAATTATTCTTATTTATAGATTTTATTGTTAAATAATACTAGTTTTAATTTTTTTACAATTAATAAAAATTATTAATTTATTAAGAATAATAATTTTTTTTTTAAATTTTTAAATGATAATAATTTTTATCATAATTAAATTATTTTTATTTATAGATCTAATTGTTAAATAATACTAGTTTAAAATTTTATTTAGTTGTTAATTATGAAAATAGTTCATAATAATAATTATTAATTTTATTAAGAATAATAATTATTTTATTCTATTTTATTTTATTTTTATAATATAATAAAATAACATAAGTAGATTTTATTCTTAGTTAGAAATTGATTATTATTATGATTGATTTGTTAATATTATTATTACTATTATTAAAATAACCCTAAATTTTAATACTAATAATTATTATAAAACCTAATACTAGTTTTAATTTTTTTACAATTAATAATAAAATTATTAATTTATTAAGAATAATATTTATTTAATTTTTTAATTGATAATAATTTTTATTAAATTATTCTTATTTATAGATCTAATTGTTAAATAATACTAGTTTAAAATTTTTATTTAGTTTTTAATTATGAAAATAATTCATAATAATAATTATTAATTTATTAAGAACAATAATTATTTTATTCTATTTTATTTTATTTTTATAATATAATAAAATAAAATAATATAAGTAGATTTTGTTCTTTTTTAGAAACTGATTATTATTATTATTATCATAGCCCTTGTTTTCTAACTGAGATACAGAGAGTAAGTTCATCCCCAATCCAGGCACATGCAACACATTGGTAGCTTGAAGCTGATCCCCTGCTTCTGTTTGAAAAACTATAGTACCTCTTCCTACAGGGGTGCATTTTGACTAATTTCCCATGGTGATTTGAAAATTCATCTGTTCCTCTTGATAGCTTGAGAAACATTCTCTTATTCTTGTCATGTGCGCAGAAGCTCCACTATCAATATACCAAACCCCAAAGGAAGCAGAACTTGCCAAGCAAGTGACTTCTTCTTCCAGTCTGGAAGCTAAAATAGAATAGTCGTGATCCATATTCTTCCTTCTTTCCTCTTTCTCGGGAGAACTGCGTGAGTCTTTTTGAGTTGCTGCGCCAACATCATGCTCTTGACTCATGCAGATTCTCTAATCTCGTTGCTCGATCTCCGCTCTGATACCATCTGAAAATTCCAAACACGAAATTCTACTACAGTAACTGATTTATTTCTCCTACTTATTTTCCACAATAAGTTATTTACAAAACCCTTCAGTAAACATCAAAGTAAATTCTACTGCAGTTGTCACATAATAGCATAGAGAAAAGAACAGAGAAATACAAGCACAAGAATCAATCACATCAACACAGTTATTTTTGGACAATCGTTCTCGGAAAAACCCAATGCGGGAAAACCGGTGCAGCAGATGAGGGTTTATTTATTAATCTTCAACAACAATCTCTTTACAAGGAATGATTCTGCAGAACATAGAGAAACTTCTGAGAAAACACCTGAGATAATTTTTCTCCTCACTTTGGAGAAATTCCGACACCCCAGAGACCCTCCAGCCTTCTTTGCACCACCTCTGCGTCATCTCTGCGTGAGAACTGCGTCCCTAGCCGCGCTCTCTCAAAGCTGCCCCTCTGCGCTGTCTCTTTGATGCACTGCGTCACCTCCTCCTTAGTCTCTGACTGATGTTGATGCTGATGCCCTCCTCTTCCTTCACCCTACAACTCGCCCTCTGAAATTGAATTCTTACTCCTTGAGAATCGATTTCCCTCGGTTCACTGAATATTTGCCCAGTGTATCTCTAACTGACCCTCAAGCCCACTCTTATAATTTTCCTGTTGATGAATCAACAGCCGAGGTTAAGTCTCTAATCAACGGTCGAGATTAAGTCTCTAATCAACGGCTAAGATTAAATTAGACTTGATCCTCGTCTCTTAGAAACTTCTCACCCATATTTTCGTTAATACCAATTTATATTTTTTTTGTCCCAAGTTTAGACTTAGGAACCCCATTAAAAATATTAATTATTTTAATAAAATACAATCCAGGTGGAATTTCATCAAACGATTTCTGGGTCTTGGAGATCTCATGTGTTCTAGCCCCTCCACAAAATTTCGGAGCTAGAGCACATCCGATGCTACCCAAAATCAACATTTAACTCTCCAATGTTAACTTTAGTAGAACTCACTAACTGATTGAGTGTTCTCCTTTTGTTTTTGAGCTCATTTTCTTTCTTCTGTATTTGCATTTCTAGCCATTCTTCTACGTTTTCTGCCTGATCCATATTGTCAATAGAAGAACACAGAACGCTTCTGATAATACCTTGTTACTTGTTCTGCTGGAATGGCTTGTTGAGCTTGAGGAGGAGAGTCAGGGGGCATGTCTTTCATAATAATTTAGAGAGTCCACCACACTGGGCTGCTGCAGAGATCGGATAAAGAGACTTGGTAGCATGGTATAATGGGGGACCAAACAGGGCCATTATGGAGAGGTGCCTCAAAGCCTCCCAATAAGGCATCTGTAAATTTGTTGTGATGAGATTCTATGGCATAGGCAAGACATGAGACATTAAGTCTTGGATGGACTAAAGGATTTATTCCAAACTGGTTCAAGCCAAGATGTACATAACTGTAGTCATGAGCTAATCCCCATTCGATATCTTCTGATTTGATCAAAGGGATTTGATATAAGGGCTGAGATAAGGATATTGGAACATTAACAAATGTGAAACGAAACAGTACATCTATATATTTTATTAAAATTTGAATAATTTATATATTTGGTATTCTTCCTGTTCTCGTCTGGTTCATAATTTTAGGAAAAACCAGTTCCATTTCTAATAACTTTTCAGTGGTGTCAGCCCATGTAAAATATGCTATATTGGTTTCAATTGAGCTGTGTGCATTTAGAAAACATAGAATTAAACAAATAATGCTGTTTGATTTAGTTCCAGATATTTCTTCTTATCCATTACAGGTGATTTCAAGCAACTTTGCAAAGTGGTTTCATGTTTGATAGGGTTGACTAATTTCTCAGGTCAAGTGCCCAATGACATGCTTAGAAGGAAAATTTCTATGATATACTCAGCCATAAACAACCTTCAAATAATTTGTATGTTTGCTTTAATATAACTTCATTTTGAAGAAGCCTGCACTTTCAAGCATTTCCAACATAGCCTAACATTAAGGTAAAGACTGGTTGTGAGTGGGGTTGAATGTTTGCAAATTTTCCGAATATTACTGGCATAAATGGATTGTAAGGATAAAAGAACCCCAACTGTGGATGTGCAAGTGTGTCATCTTCCTTTGCAAGGCTAGAGGGTGGAAAATCGGCCTGTAAACCAACTATTACAGAATGAATGAATCTGTTTTATTATGGATAAAATTAAGGTCTTATGTACTACTACTGAGATTCACTTGAGAGTAACAGTTTGTTGGGAATGGCCTTTACATGCGGTTGATTATTTCTTTTTATTTTATACATTTTACTAATTCATTACTCACTTTCTTAGATCTCTGGCAACGAGGGCTGTCACTCTACTATCTGAACAGGTATTAGAGAATTTAGTTCCATAAAAGACTAAAGCCATATGTGGAAAATATAAATATTTTTGAATTCAATTTACTGCTGGTCAATCAGTTTTTTTGGAGGAGAATTTTACTATTTTGTGCTTATCTTCTTACATGTCTCTACAGGTTTGAAGAAGGAGCAACCCAGTTCAGGGATGATGTTGCAGCTAATCCAAATGATACTGAGGAATCAATTTGGTGTTTCCTCTGTGAAGCTCAACTACATGGAGTTGATGAAGCTCGAAGGCGGTTTCTAGAGGTGATTATATTTTTCATCATTTCATGTTACTGTTTATAAGTGTACTAACTTTGACAAATCCAACCTTAAATTAGATAGCTAAAAAAGAATGTTTGTGAAAACTTAGAGCTTCCCTCTCACTGTACAAGTACAGGACAATTTTCAAAATTGAGAGTAAAAAGAAAAGAAAATTGAAGTGAATAAGATTTAATTAACACAAACTATGTAGCAAATAGGGTTATTTTTTATATAATTGAAGTCAATTAGATTTAAATAACACAAATTATATGTAACTTAATTGTGTATCAAGTTGGTTGATTATTTTCATCATTGTCATTTTTGTTTAAAAATAGTGTCTCATTAATTAGAAAACATTACTGAACTAGATGGTTGGAATTTCTATTGTCCATACAGATTCTCAAAAACTATTCTGATGGTTTGTCATTGTAGTATTTCTCTATATTCTAAAAAACTTCATATTTAATCTCAGTTTTGGCTGTAGATTCCAAATTACCATTGTCTAAATATTACCTTCTGAATGCAATGCTTATAGCTTATGTATTTTACTTTTAGCAGATGGTATTTGTGCTTGAATATATCTTTTGTGAGAGCATCAAAATGCTCATTTAGTTCTTGGAAAATGGTTACATTTACAAAGCCCAATGCTTGATAAATTGGTTCTCATGAAAAACCAAGCTCTATAGGGATAAAATAGTACATTCAAAGTAACGGAAAACATGAAAGGAAAATATAATACAATCTTCAAACAAGTGAAAACTCTGCTGAGATTTTTTATTCTTTGAATGGTTATTTAAAATTTTTAAGGTCCCCAGAAGCATCATATATTCCATAGGAAATCTTAGTAGATAATTAAGTACCTAAATTAGGCTAGCTGCATTACAGTGAACTTGTAAATTTTTTGTTTGTTTGTTTGAAAAATTCACCTTATATTAATAGAGAAAAGGAATTATACAATAATCATATACAACTGGCAGCAAATCTACTGAAACGACAAAAGAAAGGCATATAGATGAAGTCATCTGACCGTGCCTTAAAATCATGATCTCGTACATCTCTTTGAAGGTGAGTGCTTCTTCTTCTAAATTGAATAGCTAGATCAACAAGGAGACGTTCTCTCAATGTAGAAATAGAGAATAAGGAGCCATAAAAAACAGCATTGCATCTATGATCCCAAAGAAGAAACAAGGAGGTAACTCTAATACAATGCATTGCTCTGAAGTGCAAAGGGCCTGCTGACCCCTCAAGGGAAACCACTTCTGGACCACCCTCTCAAGGGTGTGATGTTCTTGATTTGATGAGATCTCTTGCTCATCCTTTTATATTCATGCTTGTTCTTCCACTGCATACCATTAGATTCATGCCAAAGCTCTTAAGATTTGCTCTACCATGGTATATCAACGCCTGTGCCCTTCAAATGATATGTGTGCTTACATAGATGGTACTTCATGATTATTTTAGTTGATGTGCTATAGTTCAATGTGATGTGATAATTTATTATTTAGAAGTGGTGTGATAGTTTCTAACCTTTTCATGAAAGTGATAAACATTGGCAAGATCTTATAACACTTCAAAACTGTATTAGTTTATTATTTTTCCTCGTGTACCATAGGGGGGCATAATTGTCTTTAGAAAAGTCTGTCATAACTTGGGACTAATTGTAACACTAGTGATCTAGTTGAGTAGTGTATGCATATCCTAACCATATCTAAACATTTTCCATCTATTCTCTTTCACTACCATCTCATCCATATAAAATTATAATCCTTGCTTATGTTAGATTTAGCAAGAGTTATCCAGCAAGGTCTAAGTGAAGAAATGAAGAATAATGTAAGAGAAAGTCAAAATAAAGCCAAAAAGGCCAGAGGTGAAAAGCATGTAATGTTAAAAAACAAAAAATGAAGCCACCTCTTAAAATGGCCCAACCCCAAGATCCTATGCTAAAAATCATATCTAAAGAAACAAACTAAGAAAAATCAAAGAAAATGTGAAAGGGGTGATAAAATGGTGTTGAGGTGGCAAATCTAAGTAAATCCCCCCCTCAAAAGCTTACAAGCACAAAAATGAAGATTCCTAGCTCAACAAGGCTAGTTGGACTAGAAAAAGACCTCATGCATCATTATAGGTTGAAACATCTTCCATCAATAATTCATCGAATTTACCTATGTTTAACCAAATTACCTAGAAAATACATTTTTTCTCAGCGATTGACACATGTAATGAGGGTGGAAGTGTCCCACCATGGTAAACCTAAGCAATTTATAAAATTAGCCCATTTTAAGTTGTTGTTAGAGGATATTACTTCGTGTTCATTTCCTAATGACTTGTTGAAACTTGATGCATCATTTTAGGGGAGCACCCCCCAATTGGAATCCATGCACCATGTCTTTGGATTTGCTTACATGCATTGGGATTTGTGTACCTTGATTCAACCATATCTTCCTACATTGGTATCCATGCCGCTTTTCTCGGGATCCATGTTACTGCACTGGGATACATGTCAGCGCAATGAATGATTACGAAGATACCTCATCATCACTTTGTACACCTGTCATCATATGGAGCATGGTTGAGCCACTTGGAAGAATATTCTCACACGTATGGGTAGTGTTACCACCCAAACTAGTAGGCTTTGCGCCAACATCCTTACAAGTTGCTAAAATGACACACATAGGACAGGTGCCCATTGTTAACTCAGCATGAGTCCCCACTCTTTAAGTCCAACTCCTCCTAGAAAGGCGATGGGACGATTTCCTATGTATGGCAACTTCACCCAACCAATGGTCAACCAGTGCCTTGTATAACATGTTGGGTGAAGAGGGGAGTTAATTGTTCACTATTTTATTGATTTGTGAATGTAAATTATGCAAAAAATATACACAAACCGACAATATGATTCACTCAAAATTGAAGATAAGCAACTTATAAATATCCCAAATGAGTGGAATTTTAATATGTTTATCAAAATAATAAGTTATTCTCAAATTGAACCTACTACCACTCAAAATGGGCGTTCGAATAGTAAAATCTCTAACCCACACGATACAATCCAAGTGGAACTCTGATAGGTCACCCTTTGTCATTTCAACAACCTACCTTTACCTCTCTAGGCCTGCTTTGCTTTGGCTGTAATGGGGGTTCACCTACTATGATCACTAATGCTTAGTCAAGAAGAGCACAAGGTGATGCGATTGATAGCCTTAGTGAAACTTTTTTTAGATTTTTGGGATTTTATAAAGGAAGAAGAAAATGTGATGGAGGGACATGAAGATTAGTGCCAATATCCTTCAAAGGCTATGGATTCAAGAGGAATTGAATGGCAAGATAAGCTCAAGTAGAAATCCTATTAAGTTGGTCATCCGGTGTTTATGGATTAGGGCAACCGGTTAGAACTTGATAGATAAATTAACCCTTGAGTAATCAAGGAAAATCATGAAATCATAGAAGATAACCTACCATGGGAAAGCCTTCAACCACAAGGTCGAGTATTAGTTTAGGAGAAATATTGTTCTTTAAGGAGAAACTCCCGATAAGGGCTACTCCAAAAATCATATTTTGATAACCCTAGTGCAACAAAGAGAAGGCGAGGCTTGGCATCCTAATCCTCCTCTTCAACATGACTATATAGCCCATCAATGGATCAACATTAGTGGCCTTGTGGTAGTCTTGAACAATCAAAATTTTGCCTTTAATGATGTAGAAGAAATAACCATGAAAAAGTATCTTCTAAGTCAAAAAACATTCACCACATAGATAAACCCTTAGTAAAATTGCTTGCAAAAGATATTTCCATTAAGCTCCAAGGGGAGGACTGCTCTCACAATCCAACCATTTGTACAGCTGGGGGACCTCTCCTCTATTTATAAAGAAAGATCAATACTCATTTGGAGATGCCTCAAGAATGGTAATGTTACCATTCCATTTGGTTAGTTGTTGAAGATCATGTATAACCTTGCTGACACACTGTTATGATCCTTGCACCTTAAAAATGATAAAAAACCAATAATTATAGCTCACTTTGAGGGGGAAACCTCCTTATACAATAAATACAATGAACAAGACAATATTTGATGATCCTAAGACTAGGTTTCCTTAATGTGCGTGTATTTATATATATAAGAGACAAATGATATAATAAAATGACAGCATGAAAGGTTATAGCCTACATACCAATATAAAAATAGAAATGTAATCAATGAATATCTAGGGCTAAATAAGGGGCTTATATAGGGCTTAACATGCCCCTCCCCTTCAAAGAAGTGTTGTACTCAACACTTAAACCATTTGTGGGTGTTTTTGCATGAAACACTCATCTTCCCATGTTGCTTCTTCTACTGGTAGGTTCTTCCATTTGATGAGGTACTTAGTAATTGCTCAATTTTTCAGTTGCTTAGTCTGTGTTTCCAAAATTATTTTTGGTTCTAGTATTATTTTCCCTTCTTCGTTAATCTATGATAGAAGAGTTTGGACTAGGATTTTATCACCGATGACATTATTTAAGCAAGAAACATGGAATATTGGATGCACACATGAGGATGGAGGAAACTCCAGTTTGTAGGCCATATTTCCAATCCTTTGCAACGCCTTATAGGGGCAAAAATACCTCAGAGCTAATTTTTTTTCCTTCTTTTGCTACTTGAGGGACATTTGATTATATGGTTGTAGTCTCACAAATATGCAATCCCCACTTCAAATTCCCTTTCATTGCGATGTTGATTTGCTTGTTGTTTCATCCTATTTTGTGCCATAACCAAGTTGTCCTTCAATAGTTTGAGAACCTCTTGTTGGTGTTGGATGTGGTCCTCTACTACTTGAGCCTTTATAGTCCCTTTCAAGGGTGATGTGATGGATGGAGGATGATATCCATAAAGTGCCATAAATGGTGACATTTTTGATGAAGTATGAAAGGATGTGTTGTAACACCATTCTGCCAAGGGAAACCATTTGACCCATTTTTTTTGTTTATCATATGCAAAACAACGTAGATATCCTTCTAAAAATTTATTCACAATCTCAGTTTGCCCATCAGATTGAGGATGGTAAGATGAGCTATGAGCCAATTGAGTACCCAAACAAGAAAATAATTTAGTCCAAAAATTTCCAATGAAAATTGGATATCACTTACAATAATATTTGGTATTCCATGTAGCTTTTGGATTGTTTCCATGAATGCTTTTTCCACAGTACTTGCTTTAAGAGGATGAGAAAGAGAGCAAAAATGGGCATACTTTGTCATTCAATCTACCACTACCATAATGACACTTTTTCCTTTAGATTTGGGTAAACCTGTAATAAAATCCATTGAAACTTCTTCCCAACGTTGGCTTGGTATGGCTAATGGCTGAAGGAGCCCTGGGGTCTTGATAGTCTCTCCTTTATTTTGTTGGCATACCACACATTCTGCCACAAAATTTTGTACATTTGTTTTAAGACCTTCCCAATTCTCTTTTCTTGATCCTATAATATGTCTTCAATAACCCTAAATGTCCTCCTATAAGTGTGTAAGTCTAATAGGGCCTTTTTGAGTTGAGAATTCTTATATAAGTATAAGTGATCTTGATACCATAACAAATCATTTTTCCATGTAAATTTTTCTACTGCATCAGGGTCCTCCTATAGTTGTTGAATGATCTTGCATATCTTCTCATCTTGTTGCCATTCTATCCTTGCTTCTTCCACCCAATCAAATTGTGGAATGAAAATTGCTTTTACCTTTTTGTAGATTATTTCCAAGTCATAACCCAACATCTTTGTGACCCATTTTTGTTGCTCTTCTAAAGATAGTCTTTGCCCCAAGAAGTACTTTAGACTATCATGATCTATTTTTACTTTGAAGTGTCTTCCTATTCGGTATGGGTGTCATTTCTTAACTGCATGTAGTATGGCCTGTTGCACACTTTTTTCAAAGTTCCAAGGAAACAAATATGCCAATTTTTTTCAAAGGATTGGATCACCAGTCATCAGTTTATTGAGTCATTGTAAACCCATTCTACAAATTTATAATGTAAATGATGCTAGTAAGACCGTGTATGTATGTAACAACCTAGGTAAGCCTATTATTTTGGCAAGAATTTCATCCTAGGAGGTTTTTTGTCTCACTGACTCATCTATGTTTCTAAACATGGATGGTTGGTAGAGTTTTTCCCTCCAACCTCACCCCAAAGCTAGGGTGGAATTTTTCGTCAAAGTCTTAGGTGAGTCCTAGTGTTCTAGTCGAGTCTTATGTAAAAGTGATTTGGGAATAATTTAAGCTAATTGGCTAAATTATTTTATTACAAATCACTTGATCTACTAGATCATATTGTGTCGCAGAATTGGGTATGTATTTTGAGGGTCTATACCAAATGAGTGTTCTCCCTTTGAGAGTTGAACTGTAAAAATCTTATATAAAAAATATTTTAGTGCATGGTCCCTCATACTTAGACACCATGGCTAAAATATTAGAGGGTGGAAAAAATTATTAATCCCCAAATGTGTCAATTAATTAAATTTTCTGACAAAAATAAATTAAAATCCTAAGCCTTAAATTTAATTAACTAGAGTCAAAATTAAATGTCTAAAGAAATTAAATTCTCCAAGTAGAAAAATTCGTGGGTCTTAAAGGAATTAATTTTTGGAGGTCCCTCACTAAGGGAATATTGAAAATTTCAGGAAAAAATGGACCTTAGACCTTGGTGGTTAAGTCAAAGTCAATTATTTGAGTAAATTTGTTCAAAATCATTAATTTTGAGCTAATAAAAAATGGGTTAAATGAGAAATTCGAAAATTCCTCAAAAATAATCATTTCAAAGACAGAGAATAAAAGTTGATCAAGGATTTATCGACGATCGAGATTATTTGGACGAGGATCAAGCCAACTAACCATTATTTTTCCACTTGGAGGGTTTATTTACAAATTAGAGAGTCATTTGAGTCTCAAGCCATCAGATGTTTGGCTAAGGATTTTTTTCAAAAAAATTGATGTAACGTTATTGTCCTGATTGGAACATTATTTGAATCATAATAAAGACTTTGGGATGCAGTTCATGGTGTTTATTGTCTATTGATTTGTGGTATGTGTTGGGTACGGACTTTCCTATATTGTGCTTGATATTTTTAAAGTTTGTTTTTCATTAGATGGTGATAAGAACATTCAATTGGTAGATTTTGGGTCTATCTTAGGTGATTTGATTCGCCATATGTCTAACAAGCTTCTTTGAACGCTCCAAATTCACAAACTGTGGAAGTACGCTGACCTTGTTTGGACTTCGAATATTTATATGGTTTATTTAATTTCGTTAAGGCGGTAGCTTGCATTAATTCTTAGAAATACACTTAGCCATTTATGAAAAAATTTCTCGAAATTTCTTTCACAAGCCTTGTATATTTGTACATTTGTAAATAATTTTGTACAATAATTTTGTAAATTAATTTTTCTAATTTGGGTTTTGGGGTTTTGAGATTTTTTGCATATATTGGGCTTTTGGGCATTTGTGAATTTATTTTTGCAGGTGTGATCAAGCAAAAAGCGTTGGAATAGAGCTAGATCTAGGCCTTTGAAGTCAGATCTAGCCTCTAAAATTTTTGCAGGGCTAGCTATTGAAGAAATTGAGCAAAATTGCAAATCTGAAGCAAATAAAATTTTCTGAAGTAAGGGTTTCAAGTTTCAGGCCTCCTGAGTTTGGTTCTAGCCTCTTGAAAGCTAGCGTCTCCCTCCTAAGGCCCTTCGCTAGCCTATTTTTCCCTCGCGTCATCTTTTTTAGGACCTTTTAGGGCTGGACGTAGCCTTTAGGGGCCTCGTTCCTCCCTTTTAGCCCCACTGTCAAGCCTTAAAGGCCTTTTTAGGACTGGCCGCAGGCCTAGGAGGCCTCGACCCCCCTCCTTTACCCTAGATGGCTGCACTAAGCGGTTTGCCGTGGGCTTTTAAGCCATCTTCCAGCTTCAGCCTCCTTCCTTCCTCCTTTTCTGCCCTTAGCTCTTCTTCTTTGGCCTTTTCTTCCTCTCTTCAGCCTTTTCCTAGCCCCAAGCCTTAGTCACTAGGCCTTTAGGCCTCTCCTAGCCCTATTGGGCCTGTGCTAGCCCTCCTTGGCCCTAATTTGACCTATGCTCATCTCTGATTTTTCTAGGACTGAATACTTAGTGTGTTTTGCAGAGAAATTGGCTCAAAATTTTGTGTTTTTAGGTGGCATTTTCATTGGAAAATTTTGGGCAAATTTGGCAAGTGATCTACAAGGCCTTGGGCCTAGGGTTTGCTCTTTAAACCCTCATTCTCTCACTGTTTTGCTATAGCCGTGATAAATTATTCATAACAGTGAATTAAAAACCCTAAAATCACATCTAAGTGGTCTAAGTATCCTAAAAATTTCATAATAAAGTTTTCCTAAATTTTTGGCTACTTGAGATTTGTTCGTTAAGCCTAGATATACTTGTTAGCTTGCTGGAATATCTCTGCATAACTGTAATGATCAGATCTGATATTTTCTGAATAATACATCTTAAAGGGCTTAAAAATCAAAATTTTCAGTTTGACAAGCTTACTCTAGCATTTGACAATTTTTAGCACTTGATATTGCATCAATAACTTACTGTTTATCCACTTTCCTTACTGCTGTAATTAGCGTTTCAGATCTGATATAACAGTGAGTGATTCATCATAAGAAGGATAATTAACTTGTGTTTTCACTTGGCAGGTTGTTAGGCATCTTATTGCTCATTTCTGATTCATGTATGCTTATTGTTGCCTAGATCTAAAGTGGTTTGTTCAGTGCTGTTCTAAGGTTAATAAGTGCTAATAATTCTGAAGTGCTAGTGCAATTATTGGTTAATTGGAAGCTAATATTTGTTTGTCTTGTCTTGGCCGTAAGAATTATCAAAGTTTGCACTTTAATCACTCATTTCTAAAGCTTTGAATCTCTATCTCATTAAGTCACTTTGGCATATGATCTAATTGACATTGTAGTTGAAGCATTGATTTAATAAGTGCTCTAAGTTTGTGGTCTTAAGAAGCTTTGGTAATCTTATTGTCTATCTTAAGATTTGGCATCTTATTGGCATTGTCTAAGAGCATAATTATTGTTGATTGAATATCTTGAGTAATTGGCATCTTGTGGATTTGACATTGGCACTAAGTTAATTAGCACTTTCTTGGTTGTAAGATTGCATTTGATTTACAAGTACTCTTGTCATAAAGAAATATCATAACTTAAGTACTTAAACCTTAAGCAATCTTAACTAATAATTTCACTCATCATCTCTGCATAAGCATTCTAGGTTTAATTTGCATTAATAATTTACCTCCAAGCATAAGCTTGGTTGATAGACTCCTAGGACAACCCTCTCTCACCTAGCTTGAGGGATTCAACACCTTTCTAGTGGTTAACACAGTGACCTTGCAATCGTTAGAGCCACAGTCTCTGCAGCGCCGGAGGCACTAGGTGGTTGGAACACAGTGGGAGGTATTGTTAATTAAGTCTTTGCTTGCTTCCCATTGGCTTCCATCCCACAACCTACTCTAAGGACTGATCACAAAACAGTTAAGAGGGAGGTTTCAATTAGACTAGGCATATAATTTAAAAGTAACCAAGACCCTTGCATTACACCTAGTTTCTAGCATTTGCATCTCATATAGGTTAGTTGATCATTTAAGCAACAACTGCCCATCCAGTTACTTGGTCTCGATTTGTAATAAGCAAGAATTTTGACTCCATAAGGCACTGGTCTCATTTCTAAATCTAATCGAATCCTTAGGTCTTGCTAAATTAAACCGAGTAGCTAGGCCACTCAACTGTGTCTCCCAGATAAGTTGGTTCCCAACTTGTCTTTCATTATCTCATTTTCATAGGGACTACCCCCCATAGCTTGTTGTTGGGAGACAACTAGAACAGGGTGGGTGGGGATCAGAGTGATAGCCCTGCCTTGAGCCGTTGTCGCAGTGCCTGTACAATCTGAGCAACAACATGGCCAACATTTCTTTTTCATAGATGGGTTTGAGTAAGTTCTTTCCTTTAAGTTCGCTACTTTCAAAGGCAAGGGGTCTTCCTTCTTGCATCAAAACTGCACCAATGCCATGGCTTGAGGCATCACACTCCACAATGAATATTTTTGTGAAGTCAGGTGTCGCCAAGACGAGAGTTGTACACATAGCCTCTTTAAGTTCTTCAAAAGCTTTGGTTGCTTCTTTAGTCCAAGAAAATGCTTCCTTCTTCAATAATTTTGTTAGAGGTGTTGTTATTTGACCATAATTCTTGACAAATTTGCAGTAATATCCTATCAATCCTAAGAATCCTTTGAGTTTCTTCAAGGTATTTGGGATTGGCCATTCCCTCATAGCTTTGATTTTGTTAGGATCCACCTTGACACCATCATGTGATACAATATGACCCAAATATTCCACTTCTTGAACCCCAAAGGAACACTTGGAAGGCTTTGCATATAGTTGTTGCTCTTCCAATAGTGTCAAGACCTTATCAACATGTTATACATGCTCTTCCCAAGATTTGTTGTAAATTAGTATGTCATCAAAAAATACTAGCACAAATTTTCTAAGAAAGGGTTTTAAAATAGAATTCATCAAGCTTTGAAATATTGAAGGTGCATTTGTAAGTCCAAATGGCATAACCAAAAACTCATAATGACCTTCATGTGTTCTAAAGGCTATTTTGGGAATGTCTTCTTGCCTCATTCTGATTTGATGATATCCAGAATGAAGATCCAACTTAGTAAAGAAAATTGCTCCATGCAATTCATCTAATAATTCATCAATGATAGGAATAGGAAACTTATCTTTGATTGTCATTTTGTTGAGTTGTTTGTAGTCTGGATACATACACCATGAACCATCCTTTTTTATAACCATCACCACTGGTGAAGAGAAAGCACTCTGGCTAGGTTGAATGATTCCCGCCTCTAACATTTCTTGAACCATACACTCAATCTAACTATTTTTTGCATGTTGATATCTGTAAGGCCTAATGTTAGGTGGTACATTTCTAAGTTGCAAATGAATAGCATGGTCATATTGTCAGACATGTTGAAGATCCTTAGGCATTTCCCCCTTCCATTCTATCATTATTAACATGCCACCTATTGATTGAAGGATGTACCAGGGACTTGTCTTTCCCCTTAGGGGCTAGGAACACCTAATAGGGTCGTCTATTAGCCACTCCTACCTAGGGAGGTAACACTATTACGTGATCAAAGCCCCAAATTTGGAAGGGAAGCCTCGTATGAAGTGTCAATTTTCCCTTGATTAACAAGCTTGGTTCACTTAGATGCACTAATGATTATTGTACCTGATGGTGAAGATGCAACATTGGACATTGTGTGTGACTACAGGTGGTTTTCATCATGGGTTGGGCAACTTAACTGGGGCTTAAGTCCACTAGAGGAGCATTTTGACACCCTACAGGTAAAGCATTGAGAGCCATGGGACTCATATCACTTGCAGAGCATCATTCGAATTGTACATGTGCTTAGGGCCGATCTAGTCCAATATACATGAGTAAATAAATAAATTCAAAAACCAACTTCTACTTGTCCAAATAAGGTGATCTTTATGTTGATTTTGGTCTTCTCGAAAAGAGGAATCTATTGCAATTATTATCTTTATCATATGAGCTATCCAAAGTGGAATTTGATTGCAGTTACATAGTTATAACATAAGGGAGGAGAATAGGATCAAAGGACAAATTTTCTTTTGAAATACAAATGAAATGACCCAAGTGAGGACACTAACCCAAATCAACCTAGGGAGAGAGATGGTTTTGTGGCTAGGGCTTGCTATATCTTGGGATTCCACCATCGCATTGTGCTCAAATTTGGAGGACCCCTTGAGAAGACCCCAACCCAGCTGTGGACCAATTTTCAAGGTGTTTGGATGGCTACAAAAGATTTCGCTTGATGCCCTAGGTGATCCTCTAGAGTTAGGCCTAGAATTTGGAAAAGTGAAGAAAGGAGAGGTAAATTTGACCACCAAAGGGATACGAGTATCAGTGCCTTATTGCTTGGGCTTAATGGAGTCAAGGTATACACAAATCGAAAATTTTTGTGAGCTAAGGAGCCCTAATTGATCTTTGCTAGACTATCTAAGGGCAACAACTAGGTCAATAGGGATTTATACTTCAAATTTGCAAAAGAGACAGTTTCGAGGTCTTCAACCTAAGAGGTGCTTCTACGAACATTTACCCAATCCCTCAAAGATCGACGCATGCATTTAATCACTTATTCAAGGTCCCAAAAGAATTTTGCATTACATTAACCCATACAAGAACAATGATAACAAGATACATGCATTTGACAAGCAAGATACAAGAATAGCATCAAAAATTTGATTTACATGAGAGATAGAGTAGGTCAATTCATCAGTTTCACATTAGAAATAAGCTCCAATGACAATAGTGAAAATAAAAACATCATAGTGCATCAAGAAAGCTCCAAAAGGTTATCCCAACAAAAAGTGCAAAATTCTCTCAAGAGATATTAATCCAATCCAAGTGATGCTGAGAGAAATGAATCACCTCTCATCTATTTATACAATCTCAAATGAGTTTGATTTGCCTAATTGATCTAATTAAGCCCCAAATAATAAACTAATATGCAATAATAACATTCCTTAGTGACAAGCCCACCAAGATAGCTCAATAACACAATAGTGAGTCTATCAAGAGGGCAAAAATTTATCATTATAATGAGTCGTTGGGCCATTGAGAAGGTCTAATGAAGTCTAATGTGTGCCATGATGTGAGAATGAACTCCAAATATAATGGATAAGGGGTTGGCCCCTTGTTTTCCAAGAAAATCATTGTAGTGCTCCTAAGTGGGTGTGGGGGCACAAGGACATCCTCATGGGTCTCCAAGTGGATCGAAAATGCTTGTAAACCATCTGTAAGGGCTAGGATGATGACATAAGCCCTCCCTTTTGTTTCCTGTGGCGAGACACATCCTCATTTGGATCTTGGAACATCTGCCAAGTGTATGGTGCAAGTGTGGAGCTGACTAGGCATGGAGAACTAGATGCATCATCCTCATCCAAAAAGGTGGAGCACGAACAATCAATGAGTGGTGTTGGGGATCCATGAAGTAATCTTTGCTATGGTGGAGGCCCATGGCTCTCAATGCTCACCCTACAAGTGCCAATGTGGCCCTCAGGAGGGCTAAGACCCCTTATAGGGAGACCAAGCCCCAAATGGAGACCCACCTGCAATCCAGCAGAAGATCCAATGTATCCCCTTTCCCTCCAATACAACAAATCATTAGAATAATCAAGTAAAACAGCTTACGTCATGGAATCGATGGGGCACTTCATGGTGGCATGCCCTTCCATAGTGGGCTTTGGTATGTACAAGTGCCTCCAAGCTCAATAAGGAGAGTAATCAAGGACCCTATTAGGTGTTTTCAACCTTTAAAGGTTGTGAAATGTCCATGGTATATCCATCAGGTGGTAGGTGGCAAATGATATAGTGATGGAACAGAGTGCGGATCAAGGGAATGCTCCAAGCCACATGTCATGGTACAAGGATAGCTATAATATGGGAAGCCCACACCTGGGTATATGAGTGTAGGATG
Source organism: Pinus tabuliformis (assembly GCA_031772625.1). Lineage (NCBI taxonomy): Eukaryota > Viridiplantae > Streptophyta > Pinopsida > Pinales > Pinaceae > Pinus > Pinus tabuliformis. Next base: position 209,276,284 of record CM062812.1, on the reverse strand, counting down.
GGAGCCCACACCTTGAAGATGACACAAGACACCCAAAGCATGGTTTTGACACCTGGAGGCATTTTGAGGCATGCCTTGAGGGCTTCCCTTCAAGGATGGAGTTGATTATGATTATGGGACATCCACCTAGCCCATTGCATACACTTTCATAGAATTTATTGCCGAAAAAGAGCATGACATCATGCTTGAGGAGAGATTCGACCCACACTATGCATGTGTGGTATTTTGTGGCATATTTTTGTTATTATAAGTTATTGGGTTATCTTGTAATCCACTTTCTTGATGCATAGGCAAAATTAATCTTGTCATAGGGATTTTAGGCTAATAATTATGAGTGATAGACGTCAGATATATTGAGGATCACTCTCTTGTTATTTTTCATTGTCACAGTTGGATTTTGGCCTCTTTTTGAGAGGTCGACTTAGCCTTTGTTGAACTTGCTACTTGTGGAGATGCAATATTCATGGTGATTTTGCTATTGGAGATTGGCTTATGTCTTGGAGATGTCTTTTTGGGATTGAAAGAAGGTTTTTTCATGGATGAGTTGGAAGTTTATTGCAAATTTTTTATTGTTTTTCATGTAATTGATTATTTCTTGGGTTTTTCTATGCTCCATCTCTAAATGAAAATTGTTAAAATCTTGGATAATTGTTGCATGTTAAGTATCTCTTTCTTAAAAACCCCACGAGACCTCCTAGTGAGTTTCTCCTATTTAATTTATCTCCTTATAAGAAAGATAGGGTTTATATAAGTGGAAACAAGAGATTTCCCCCCTTACTCCAAGCATTTGTCCATTATCTCTTGAAGTAGCCCTAAAGACTCAATCACCCAAGTAGAATTAGGCACTAACAACCTTTGTGTTAATCAAAAGCTTTGAAAAAATAATTTTCCTCGTTTTCTATTTTCTAACCCTTTTAAGGCAAGCTGGTAGGGCATTTAGGTATCGTCGAATTCATTTAGGGCTATTGTGGATGGACATTTGAGGTAATAAAACCTAAGTTTTGCCTTGTTGATCTCTTGAACTCGAAATCTAGCCTTTTGTATGGTGAAACTTACCTTGGGGGGGGCTAATGTCATCCTTCTCTAAGTATTTTTTCCCTAGAAACCTTAACACTAGTTAGGGCTTCAACATGAGACTTAATTTGAGGGTTTGCTTTGTTTCTTTGTTGATCCTATCTTTCAATGAACCTTTTCTTTGTCTCATATATGCCTAGGAATTACTTTGTTGCTACATACCAATAAACCCTAAGCCATATGTGCCTTTGCTAGTCTAGGTGAATGATACACAATCCCTTATTAATAGTCTTGAGCCATTGTCCATCACTAAGCGTCTATACCTAGCCTATGCTTTTAACACCTTGAGTCATATAACATAGAATATCCTTGTAGGTGGTCTCTAGGAAACATCCTTTGTGGTGAAATTCCACTTAAGAATAGGAGGGAGATTGCTAAGGTGATAGTGGCAATCTACCTCATTGTTGCAACAAGGTCAACCTTTTCCTTGTGAACCCTCTCACAAGGCCTACTAGATTTTGAGGCAACATTTATGGCACTGTTGGAAGGGAGGAGTTGAGTCAACTTCCTTGAAATTTGAAGTCTAAAGCTTCATTGAAGTTTTTGTGAGAATAGCTAATAAACAACATAGATTCTCTCTTGGCAGCTCTAAAGTCTGATCCATGTATTTCGCCTAGTAGTTTGTCTGATGAGGCCATAGCTCCAAGAAAGAAAATAACTACTTGCGAGATGACTAATGATACATCCACTTCTCCCATAGTTCCTAAAACTTTTGTGGTTAGGAGCCTCTTTGGCACTTCATCCACCCCTGACACCATGGCTAAACCATGGCTCATTGTTGCATTTAAACCATTGGATGTGAGTGGCTTCCTTGATGCTCCTCACAAATTGCCTAATAAATATAAAGAGTGGTTGCCCAAATTCAATGGTACCAATGTAGTCAAAATCGAGAAACACATGCATGAATTCTATTGGGTTGTGGGTGGAAGGTTGATAGAAGGGTTACATGTTGTAATGCTATTGTTTTCCTTTTTCTTAGAATGAAGTGCTAGGAATTGGTAGCTAGATTTACTTGAAGTCTTAAAAACTAGGACCTTTTCCACCAACCATTTGAAAAAAGATGGGCCATGGTCAAAGAAGGCGTATAACTCCTAGATAAGTTCCATGGAGCCAAGAAAACTGAGAATGAGTTTGTTAAAGAATTCACACAAAGATTTAACAAATTGCTCAAGGAAGTCCCTCCCCTATTCATGCCTACTAACTGGACAATCTTTGAAAGATATATTGAAGCTTTCCCTAGGCACTTGTCCTATGCTATAAAAGTCAAGGGACCTAAGCCATTAGAAGAACCCAAGGTCCTAACTATGAATATTGAGCATAATCTAAGCTCATCCAAGATTGATTTGTTTGCTTACCTAAGGGCTAAAGTTGAAGTTAAGGCTAAGCCTAGCACCCAAGTTGACCCTTCCTTGTAGGCATTTTCCCAAATTTTTGACAAAGTCACCATTGTGGTAATGCAAGGACAGTTGGCCATGATGAACAAGCTCTCCATTTTGGAAATGGAAAGGGTAGCTCATCAAATTTTCCTCCTAAACCACAATTCAATAAGGAAAGGCCTCCCAAGAAGAACCTCTACAATGGAAGCAATGTTCCACAATAAAGTGTGTCCAATACTTTTCCCCCAACTAATGTGGCTGGCCAATAAGGACCCTCTTGGTGTAAGACATGTAATGAATTTCATAGTTAAGAGGAGTGTCGGTATAGTCAAGTGGAAGAGAAGGAAACCCCAAAGCATCTTAACATGATAAATGACAATGCTCCATTTAATACCTTGGTTGGAGAATCATTCTTCTCTCAACAACAACATGAAGAGACCACTGAAGAACCTACTAGTGATCATAATGCATTGTATTTTGATTTTCGCATAGCTACTATCATCATATCATGTTCTCATGCTAAGATTAGATTGCATTTAGATTAGAATTGCATTTTAGAATAGAATTTTATTTTTTGTATGGTTTTTATTATTTGATGAAAACATTGGCGATAAAAATACACCCAGGACAAATGCTTCCAACGTCGTCTATGATGTGCAGGATATAGGTCTACAGTCCCAGAGGATTGTTGGTTTTCTCATGACCTCCCGTTTGAGTACATGGTTCATGCACTCTACAATGTTGGAGCTAGATGTTACCCACCAAAAGTGGGTGACACCATAGGAGAATTTTTCTCCTAGATTTGTCTTCAGCCAATAGCCAATAGCCCCTGACAGCCATCAGTGTAGCCGATATATTGTGTCATTTTGATCTTTGCTCCTTGAGCCATTCATGTGCCCCCTTGCCCATTTTTCGAGAGTATATGTTTGAAGGTGGGCCATCCAATCCTAAAGGTATGTTTTTATTGTGTAGTCGAGTGCTTTTGGTTGTTTTTCATTGGGCACTTTGGTCATGGATTATTCGGTGACTTGGAAGGTGGAAGGGTTTTGACTGTAGTTTTGTTTCCTCACCTTAAATGGGGGGTTAATCCTCAATCCTAGTCTCGTGGAATCTCCCCTATTGGCTTATAGCTTTGGGAAGGGCACTAATTGGGAAACCCCGACTTTGGTAGTGCAGTCTTGTTTTCCCGTTTCACATTTTTTACTCCCCTCCACACATTACTAGCACTATTTCATCAATTTTCCTCTCTGGTCCACATGATCACTAGGTCTACAAGGCACTAGTACACCCCTCCCCTTGTCCACATGTTTGGGTCGGGCCTAGAAATGTTGCCTCGAAGGTTGATGCAACTAACAAAAAGGGTTAAAAGAATATCATGGCCTCAAGAAAGAAACAAAAGAAAAAAGAATATTATAAAATGAAAAAGATGGCCAAGACATTATATTAGCGCACGAGAAAAAGCCAAGCATAAGATCTACCCCTTCATTATGGCCATCACATTGGTTCCTAGGGCCTCATGAGTGCCCCCACGTCATTAAGGAACCAATGCACGTCCCAACCCCTGATGGGCAATGAACTACCCCACCTTAAGGGGGTAATAACTGCTTATATCATACACAACATGCCCTCATCTCCTGGAACCCTGAGCAGTAATTCAAAGAAAAATCAAGAAAAGGAAAAAGGCAAATGAAGAAAGGTGGAAAAACGAAGATTGGGAGAACTCATGTATCCACGATTGCTCCCTCCTACATATATACACTCAAGTGCGTGGACATCCTTCATTATTACCACCCTTGAACCTATGGCATTTGGCTTTGAGATCCCTGTGTCCTTATCCACCTCATCATTATTCACATGGCCCATATCAATTGAAGGATGTACCTTGGACTTATCTTTCCCCTTAGGGTTTGGGAACACCTAATAAGGTTGTTTATTAGCCGCTTTTACCTAGGGAGGTAACACTATTACATGCTTAAAGCCCCAAATTTGGAAGGGAAGCCCATTATGAGGTCTCATTTGTGCCCTTGATTAACAAACTTGGTTCACTTAGATACCCTAATGAATTATTGTACTTGATGGTGAGGAAGCGCATTGTAGCTTACATGTAATTAGTAGTTGGTTTCATCATGGGTTGGGCAACTTAACTAGGGCCTAAGCCCACCAGAGGATCATCTTGACATTTATACGGGATGCGTTGAGAGCCATGGGATTCCATCATGTGTTTGAGCATCATTTCATGCCATGGGAACTCTCAACACTTTCAACAGTTTCTTCACTACCCCACATTATTCGCGAGATGATGTACTTGGACCAGCATGACCTAGGCGGCTTAGCATGATGAGGGTAGCTAATCCAAGGTCCAAAGACATGGGAGGGTAGGCACCATCATCAGAGCCCTCATTTGGAGCATTATACAGGCTATTCTTTCATTTTGTAAAGACTGCTATTAAATTTCAATCAGATTGACTGATTTCTTTTGTAAAATTCTATCAAATTAAATGCATTTGTGTACCTGATTCTTTGCGTACCTGAGTCTCTCATCTGGTGTCGATCACATCGCTATAAGTTTTCTAGTTCTGTTACCAAACCAACTGATTCCTCCCTTCCTATCTGGGATCAACCTTTGCGGTTCCTAGATCCAGAGAACTTCGAAATGGAAGTCCACTGGCCCCCGTGCCCAAAACTCCAAGAACAGTTGAAGATTTTCCAATTTTCAGTTCCAAAATCTAGCCCCTGGCTCATCCCTCCAACAGATTTATTTTTCCCTTTCTCTGTATATTCCCCCCCCCCTTGAAATCCTCCTTCCTCTCTTTAAATAGTAGAGGTCCCTTCACCTCTACGTATCCGTTCACTGCCTTTATGAAAGGATATTATTTTTTTGTTAAGCGGTGGTTGCTTTGTCATGCTTCTTGCCTTTAATTGAATCAAATCCTCTTACAACATCGAGTGGTATCACTTTTAATTATGACGGTTGGTATTTTAATTTATTAAATAGTATATGGCCATAATGATTTTAAATATTAGATATTATTTTATGTTTATGACATATCAGGTTTAATAATAAGGTTTATGGGTTTAGTTTATTTACTATACATTTTGGGTTATATATGAGCTGGTAAACCTATGAATAAACTCAACTATATTTCTTACTAAATGTATATTCCTTCTATTTACGAGAATTAGGTATTTAATTAACACTTTTGATAATTAATTCATTTATCTTATATTTAGACATTCTCCATGAATAGTCGATATATATATATATATATACTAGTGCAATGTATATGATGCATGCATATGTAGCTATCATATGCATGCCTCACATGCATGCTAATATTGCTATGTTGTTCGTGATTTGAGATAGGTTGTTACATACACCCCTCCTTGAAAAAAAAAACTTTGTCCCGAAGTTAAGGGTTTATAAAGTATATCGATAATTCCTTTAGGGTATGTAAGGATTGTGTTATATGATTGAATTTTCATTTATAATTGTGAGGAAACTTTAAAATTTGTGATTTGAACGTTGATAGATTTATAATTTTAATGGTCATGCCTTGCCCAAACTAGGTTCCCAAGCTATTCTAAAATCATCCTATCTTTCCTAATCTCTTATGCTTCCATCCTATCCGTCCTCCACTGGAGTATGCCATGGCGTCAGTTATACTGACCTAACCATTCATAAACTCTAAGGTTGGCAGCATCGACTATACCTAATTTCCCAGTAGGCATCCGGTAGTCATCATCACACGTCTAGGGGAGCGTGACTAGCACAGTCCTCCCATGACTCCAGGTTTTGGAGGATAAATGGTGGGCAACACCTCCACCCCTCCCAGTAGTATTAGGGTCAATACTGTATCATGGAATCTCATTGAGCCTCAATTGTTCTTGGAGTTTTGTCATCACGTAGCCGGTTTGGTAATGATACTATCTGCAATGTAAACACTTGCCCACAAATTATAACATATGCATCGATATATTCAAAATCAATTGTATTCAGATAACAATTTTCTATGCATTTTAATAAACTCTCATCTATGATATTAATCTTTGATTTCATATAACATACTTGGCTATGTCAAACCAATATATTTGTAAATTCATTTTCACATCAAGTAGTCAAGCGTATTCATTATTTTATTTCCATCTCATCATTCATGTTGATATGTAAAAATAAAAATAAAATTATAGATATCACATTCATAACATAAGTCATGATTTATATAGGTATCCATGTACCAACAATGTTAAGCATAATAACTGATACTTGATATTTGATCTTACCAACACATATCGTTATGTCCCTAACATTCATTGATCTATATGTTTTTGTTCCAATAACAACTAACTGGGTTATTATCTTACTTGGTAACAAAATGCATCATATGGATAGTCATTAGCAAAGATAGACCTCAATTCATTCTTTTTAACAATAATGTTGTTTGTTGTGCTCTTTTATATATATATTATTTGAAATACCTAGATCAAAGCATGGTATGCAACAACATTTGGGGAACATACCTTGTACTCAACATTTCCTCTAACAATAATACACCATACATTGCTTTATGTTTAAATGGTAGTACTCTTTCAATACCTCGGCCCTATAGATTGTATTTATGCTCATGGAACCTGTGCTCAGGTTGTGTTTATCAATTATAAGAAGTGCTAAATTAGGTCTGAATGTTGTCCCAACAATCATTTCTTGAAAAGTTAGTGCAAAATGTCATGCTAAATGATAAGCATTGCACACAAATTTCCTTTCTCTATCCTGAAGCCTATGATTTGTATCGGGTTTCAATGCTTTTGTTTTAGATTTATGCCTCACTTTGCTATAGAAGCATCTTTGCCTCCCCTATCCGTATACTTCTGTTTGCCCATTATTTTCATCAAGTCAATGCTCTCAGACTTTACCTTAACAGAAGATAAGGCACATAACCTACTAATTGGAACCAATTGCATTGCTATGTCGACATCATTTTATATTTTAAACAAATTATCCTTTAAGTCCCAATCTTTATCCTTTATTCAAGATATGGGATTCTTTTGAAGAATCTGAATTCAACCTTTACTTGTGAATTTAATTATTCTCTCCATAATGTTAAATTTTACATATTCATGAATTAATTCGCCACTTAGTTTAATTGGAAGTGTTATTTTAAGGAAACCTCTCTCTATGTCCTGAGATTCATGGTAAAAAGCTTCAACATATCGGTTCTGCAATTCCAAATGTGTTTTTTTTTTCATCTGCCAAAGTGTTATCTTCACACTTAGGAATCATTAATGTCTTCTCTAACTGTTTCTACAGAAGGGCGGAGAGATTTTCCAGCATCAGAATGTACATTTTGGAATTCTTTCCCCAAATACTATTTTGTAAAATCTCAATTCTGTGAGTGTTAACAGGAGACAATAAGCACTATCTTCCTCTCTCCAACTACCACGCATTGAATCAAAATCACTAGAATTATCCAACTCAGAGTACCACTCTTACTTTAATTTATGTGCTGCCCATGTAGATAGCTGTGTCTTGCACACCAGCTCGGCCATTTCCTGTTCATGAAATTTAAGAACTCAGCTCGGCAATTCTGAGTTATTCTCGTTGATGAAAGATGTTTAGTTCCTCATCACATGGTGTTTAATAGTAGTGTATTCCTTGTTGAATAATTGTGAATGGTATATATAACCACCTGAGCTCAATTGTCTGGTTCTGTTATCATTTAACTGGAAATATAGTGGAAAATTGTTCACCTACAGCCAACAGATAACAAACTGATGTGCAAAATGGGATCACTGTAACCTTCACACAAACTTAGAAATTATTGGAAATTAAGAGAATATACAACAGGGAACCCTACATCTTTTACTGTGGTATTGTGATAATAATATAGCTAAATTATGTATAACGGCTGGGGTAATTTTCTGAGTAATGAAGATATCATATTTGACTCTTTAGAGGCCTCATTTGGATGTTATTTGTCCACTGTATATATTTTCTGAAGTAAAAACTATTAAGAAAACACCTACAGAAGTTTTCACACAAACTTGAAGAAACGTTTCACAGAAGAACTTTTACAAACTTAAAAATGTAAAGACTGATATTTATTATTAAAAACCTTGGCCTGCTCAAGGCTAGTTCAAGATACTAGTTGCTTCTACCAAGGATTTTCTTCCAAAAGAATCAAACACGAACAAGAGACAATATCACTACTTTTCAACTTCTAGGAGCTGCTATAGGTATAGAAATTTCCTGTAGAGAAAGATTATATGCTTGATGCTCTTCCTTGTTTGTAGTAGAGGACTATCCAGAGATCTCCTTTACTGCTTCTCTGTAGTAAATCTGGTCCTTGTAGCTTTCTTTTGCAGATTAGACTCTTGGTCTAGGGATTCTGTCATAGATTTAACTATTTATCAAAAGATGTAGGCTTATTTTAAGTTTTAACGAGCTTTAAAGACTGATTTATGATTCTGAGATAGACCATTTGAATAGGGAATTATCAATCAGTGAACATAGTCTTCTTGAATAGGCTTGTTGTATCTCATAAACACTATGATTCTATTCAACAGTTGAATTTCTCTATTGCTGTTAAGGTTCGGATCTCTTGAGCATATATATAAGCGCAGACTCTTATTAAATTATAGAGATGATGACTTTATGACTTGATACTACTATAGGACTTTTCCTTCTACACATGATTCTCAGATCCTTTTTAAGGTGACTGGAGTTTCACTACATGCCTTCCAACTAGGTCCACAAATTATATGACTTGGTTGTCTATGCACAAAATGATACCAAATTGTATGTAGCACTATAAAAGTATGATTACCGACAGTGACAGTGATGGCTCATTCGTTGTAATCTGCACATTTTTTTTTTCATTTATTTATTATTTTTTATTTATGTGACTTTATGTCAAGTGTCGTCATAGCTATCACATTGTGATTTAGGTCAAGATAAATGTGTCTATTCCTTAATTTTATTCTATCTTTATTTTAAGACCTTTAGATGTATCGCCAGTTTCACAATAATCAATGGTCTTTAACAAAAGGCATGGCTTTGCTAGAATGTGTATCAATGCATCTACAAGTATATATACACTACCCAAGTATCCACCGCATTACTCTTGTCACGTTATATATATATATAGATATATATATATGCGCCCATATTGCCTTTTTATTTCACAACTCACATCGTTGGATAGATTTTGCCTTCTTTTATTGAATGTAAAAATGTTGTAAACAAATGACTTCAAAATATTAATATTATAATTAATTTAAAATTATGATTAAAAGAAATTTTAATCATAAATAAAAATATTAACTTATTGTGATTGCAATAAACTAAACAGCGAAAGATTTCTATTTCGAAAATGCAATTGAAGTGATATATAGTCAAACCTTGAAAATGTGTTCAACCACATATTAATAATATTGTACACTTCTGTACCCCTAAAGATGCTAACTATATTCATAGGGAATAAAAGCAAAACTAAATATGATAGCACTGTGGCAAGCACTATTGGGCATCTTAACTGATTACTTTATTATCTCAATTTAAGAGGATTTGATTTTTTTTTTTTGGAACAGCTGCACTACCCTTTCACTGACACGGCATTAACCCTTTTTTTTTTACTTGGCCATTAGATATTTGTCTGTCGCTCATGCTTTGTTAGCACACTCACCTTTGTCCCATCTTTACACGTAGTATTATAAGTTAGCACAATATAGTAACACGATTACATCTACAGCTCGGTTTGTTCACGCATCTTCCACCAAGTGGCCATAGATCGTGACAACAATAAAAAATCTATTAAACTCGTCTATATTTTGTACACAAATCGCTCGCAACATCATACACTTGTGGGGTAATCATCGCTGTCCGTTTGGGAATACACCACCTGCAACATTTGGTACTCAAAAGAAACCAAAAAAAAATCAGAAAAGCTGGACAGATGATTTTCTTGGCTTTGAATGCTAGGGATTGATGGGCTGAGCAAACCTTATAAAGTTGGTTTAGTCTATAAGATGAAGCTTTGAGATTTAAGCGTCCTAATTTGATTAGGTGAATCGAGGGTTTTTCGTCAAGGCAAGAGTTGCGGTTCAATGCGACAAATGGCCTCCATAAGAAAACAAAGAAACACACCGTCGATATACAGGAGGGAGACTCTAGACCAAAATGAAGAAGGAAGACCAACTAAATGCGTGCCACGGAAGCGCAAACTGTCAGATATGTTGGGCTCTCAATGGAGTAAGAAGGAGCTAGAAAATTTTTACAAGGCTTACCACAAATATGGGATGGATTAGAAGAAGGTGGCTTCATCTAGCCATAGTAGAACCGCTGAAATGGTCGCAACTCTCTACAGCATGAACAAGGCTTACTTGTCTCTACCTGATCGAGTTGGATCTGTAGCCGGGTTTATAGCGATGATAATTGATCATTACAATATGTTGGATATAAGCAATGGGGACTGTTCTGAAGAATATGAGGGATCCAAGCATCCCAAACAGTGATCTTGATCAAACAATAAGCTAAGCAATGCAAACTCCTCAAATGATTGTTACTCAATTATGCACACTAGATCACTGCCAGTTTTTGGCTGTTCACCTCCTGGAAAAAAAAAGAACAGGTTGAACGCGCAAACCGGTGTTGTTGGAGGTGGAAGGACTCTGTTCATTCTATCTCGATGTATTTTTTTGGCTTCTTCTGTCCTCCTTTACGCTTAGGTTATGAATTTTACTTATATTTTCTGTATTTTAACATTCATTGTATTGGAATTACAGGCATAAGCTGACTCCATATTATAATTTTTTATTTTTTTATTTATTTATTTTAGTTCTGTTCTTTTACCTTCTCATTGGTCGAAATCTTGAAACCCTATTATACCGTTTTAATTTTGATATGCACATTTTCAGGCTGACTTGCCTATTGAAAAAAATTTGATACTCATTTTCAGGTTAACTTTCTCCTCAATAGTTCTTTATGGCAACATGAACTAATTTGTCAATGACAGGATCAAATAGTGCCTCTGTAACGACCCATCTTTAATTGCACATATTATGTGCCCCTGTATAAAAAAAAATAATACTAAAATATAATAATAAAGGAATAAAAATGATAATTATAAAATAGAATAAAGATTTAGTATGGTATCAATAATTAATTAATTAATCTAAAGTTTTAAAGTTTTATTAAAGCAAACATAAATAAACTTTATATATTAGAAAAAATATATATATAAATAAAACAAAGTATATATATATATAAGGTACATATCAATATAATCAAGTAGTATAAAGTATGTCATATAACATAATAGTATTAATATGTATATGATGATCAAATGTTATATTACCTCCAACCTTATAAATATAAACCATCGCTCAAAATATCTAAACATAAAGCAAAGCAGAAGCTTCTGTACGGGAGGATGACTCACAGCTGGAGGAAGCTGTCACCGCGAGAGTAAGCGGTGGAGTCGGTGTACAGGGCGGCCACCGCTTAGCCCTGACTATAAGATCACCGAGATATGGCTGAGAAGGGGGGGACAGAAAAACGGAGAGTGAAGAGGAGGAGAACCAGGAAATCAGGAGTTTAAACCAGAGAGGGAGCTTTACATTGATCTGAGGTTCTGGGCACGGGGGCAGTGAGCTTCGGTGAGAAGCTCACTGGATTGGCTGGGAGGAATTGGTTTCTCGGTAATCGGATCAGAATAACTGCGGCGTCATCAACTACATCAACTACATCGGAGCAGGCAGCAGTTCAGGTAGGTGTTCGAAATTCCTTATAGTTACTGTATTTCTGTTCTGTTTTGGTTATTACCGTATTTACTGTATTTCTGTTCTGTTTTGGTTATTACTGTATCTAGATCTGGTTATTTTCGAAGTTCAGTAAATGGTCTTTACAGAGAAAATGTCTTCCACGGTCCAATCATAAGCGGTCATCTGTCCTACTTTAGCTGAATAATGAACTCTGTTGTAGTGGTTGAGAAACTTATGGACCCAATTTGATCAACCATTCCCATTCTGATCCGGCTGGATAATTATAAGATAATCGAACTCAGTCTATTTTGATACGCTGGTACAGTAGGAAACACCATTTGAACTTGACATTGAATGTAAAAGTCATTCATCATTTTATCCACTAATCATGTCCACTCAATTTGCCAGTCATATCTAAGAAATCACTTGAATCTGCCTTGACTTAAGGAACGGATACCTGTAAACATTTGGAGGTAATAATTTTCCTTCCTTATCCCAGCAGGATGGCATTCCCATTGCTTCCAAAATGTGAAGTTTTGCATTAAAAAGCATCAACCTACTTTTTGACCAACTTAGATTTATCTTGTACTTGTTGTATAAAATTTCTTTTTAATAATTATTTTGTTGGCCTCCATAAACACCAGAGTCCTGTCCTGCACACTTGCTTTTCTGAGTTGTTCTTTACTCTTGGAATTCAGATATTTTACCAGTTATAGCAATTTGTAGTTTGTCTCCCAAATGAGCTTGAACCTGTCTTAATTGACCGCTCTGTATTCTGTAACAATAGTGCTTCTTCTCCAATCACAAGAATTGATTCCCACTTTTCAGCAACATTATTAATTATTTCATCTTAAAGTAACTTCTTAGGCTTCAATCAGTGACTGTGTACCTGTTAATTGGTTCCTGAACTAGTCAAATTCTTTTTGCATTTTAGCCTTTATTTCTTGCTCCTTATTGATGATCGCATTTTTATCTACTAAATCATCCTTGAAATCCCTTATCTCATTATTCTTTATAGAAGGCATCTTTTTGAAATTTTCAATTTCTTGGTATTAAATGCTTAGACGTGACAAAGTCTCTGCTAACTTCTCTGATGGATCCCCCTCTGTAGTCGTTGCTCCAGTTGTGATTGCTGCACATATATGCTCACTCTTCTCTTTTACTTAACTTTTGATCCTGTTTTCATATCTGTTTATTTTGGTCGATAATCAGGGATAACAATTGTTGTTTCTCTTTCTGTACTGTCTCTGGTGTTTGGACATATTCTAGAGCTGATATTTTGAGTTTTCTCCTGAGCACTTGAATATCTGTAACTCTTGGTCTAATCAAGGTTTGTATTGAAGAGGAATCATTTGGATTTGCACCCAATTTGATTACAATCTGCTCCAAATTATCTATTCTCATCTGTTTTGTTTTCGTGGAAATTTTCTCTTGTTTCAACTGGTTGGTCCTTTGGTTAACATATTTTCTAATTTTAAAGCATTAGTAGCTGTATTAGCTAAGCTTTTGCGTAACATTTCTCCTATTTACCTGTGAAGATCCATTTGATAAACCAGATGAATATGTTTCAAATCAATAGTCAGTTTGGTTGCTTTGTAGTCTTATGTAGTTTTAAATAACCTGAGACGTAGGTTTGAAAACTGCCATTTTTTTGTCCTTTCTCGGAGTCAAGGGCTGAGAGAAAATCTCACTCTTCGATGCCTATCTCTTTATAAGGATGACGATGTTGCTGACATAGCTCGAGTATTCATAAATGAAGTTATTAGATTTCATGGAGTACCTAAGAAGATTATATCCGATAGAGATTCGCGATTCACTTCTAGATTCTGGACTTGCATACAGCCAGCCGTAGGTACTCAGTTAAATTTAAGCACTGCTTACCATCCTGAGACTGATGGGCCGACTGAAAGAGTAAATCAAGTACTTGAAGACATGTTGTGAATGTATGTTATGGATCAGCAACTTGGGAAAATACTGAGGACATATGTCAAAGATACCCTAATCTATGTCAATTTTAAAAGAACTTTAAACTATGTTTAGTATATATTTACTTTACTGCAATCAGAGACCCAAAAACATTTTTGAATGATTATAAATAAACGTGAAATTTTGTGACATAATATATGTTTAAATTTCTGTTGGTACATGGATACCAAAACGATATATGTGGTTCATTTTATTAAATTATAGTTGTCGAAAGAAAGTTAAGACAGTTAAAGGATTTTACTTCTAATAGAAATTAAGATATTGTAAATCTGTTTTGTTTTTACATGTCAATATGATCAATGGCATAGAAATCAGGAAGTGAATGCATTTTAGAGAGGAGTCAAAAGACATGCATAGAAAATGGTGAAATATGTTATACTGTAGTATCATATGTGGATAATACATGAGTTATTTTGAATATGCTGATGCACATTTTACGAATGCATGAGTGAGTGTATGATTGCAGATTCAAGTATCCAATTACCGGGATGACCACGTGATGACAGAACCTCAGAACAATTAAAGCTCCAAGTGATTCTATGATAGGGTGTTAGCCCTAAGTTCTATTGAGAGGGGTGGAGGTGTTGCCCACCGTTTATCCTCCAAACCCTGGGGTCATGGGAGGACTGTGTGAATCACGCTCCCCTAGACGTGTGATGATGACTGCCGGATGCCTACTGGGAATCAGGTCGGTATAATCGACGCTGCCACCTTAGAGTTTATGAATGGTTAGGTCAGTAAAACTGACGCCATGGCATACTCCAGTAGAGGACGGATAGGATGGGAGCGGAAGAGATTAGGAAGGATAGGATGATTTTAGAATAGCTTGGGAACTTGGATACGGTAAAATTTATCCATCAAAATCATAAACTTAAAACTCTCTAACTTCGGGACGAAGTTTTCTGAAGGGGGAGTGTATGTAACGACCCATCTTTAATTGCACATATTATGTGCCCCTGTATAAAAAATAATAATACTAAAATATAATAATAAAGGAATAAAAATGATAATTATAAAATAGAATAAAGATTTAGTATGGTATCAATAATTAATTAATTAATCTAAAGTTTTAAAGTTTTATTAAAGCAAACATAAATAAACTTTATATATTAGAAAAAATATATATATAAATAAAACAAAGTATATATATATATATATAAGGTACATATCAATATAATCAAGTAGTATAAAGTATGTCATATAACATAATAGTATTAATATGTATATGATGATCAAATGTTATATTACCTCCAACCTTATAAATATAAACCATCGCTCAAAATATCTAAACATAAAGCAAAGCAGAAGCTTCTGTACGGGAGGATGACTCACAGCTGGAGGAAGCTGTCACCGCGAGAGTAAGCGGTGGAGTCGGTGTACAGGGCGGCCACCGCTTAGCCCTGACTATAAGATCACCGAGATATGGCTGAGAAGGGGGGGACAAAAAAACGGAGAGTGAAGAGGAGGAGAACCAGGAAATCAGGAGTTTAAACCAGAGAGGGAGCTTTACATTGATCTGAGGTTCTGGGCACGGGGGCAGTGAGCTTCGGTGAGAAGCTCACTGGATTGGCTGGGAGGAATTGGTTTCCCGGTAATCGGATCAGAATAACCGCGGCGTCATCAACTACATCAACTACATCGGAGCAGGCAGCAGTTCAGGTAGGTGTTCGAAATTCCTTATAGTTACTGTATTTCTGTTCTGTTTTGGTTATTACTGTATCTAGATCTGGTTATTTTCGAAGTTCAGTAAATGGTCTTTACAGCCTCAATCTATTTTTCTCGTGTTTTTCTAAAAGTCTCGGGTCGACTATTCCACTTAGAGTTGCAATGCTCCCCGGTTACTCAACATACTCAACTCCGTATTGCAATCCTTCAAATGTAGAGTCATTTAACACAAACAATGCTCATGACTCCAGGAATGGTCCTGCACAGACATTTCACTGCCATTATTAATCAGTTGAGCTTCCTGAGTCAGCAAATCCTCAAAAAGAAGAGGAATGCTAAAGCAATTGGAGGCAGAAAGATACTTTGCATTCAACCTAGACTGAATAGTTCGTCATCTTGTGTCCTCGCACACCCTTGGTAATTTTTGTTCCTATTTCCATCTTGTATTTTGATATTCTTTTTATTGAAATCTCAGGCCTAATCTCTGTAGTTTAAAAATTATATTATAATCTCTACTGGTCATGATCTGAAAATAATTTCCTTCTCTGTTCAATAAACAGGTGAATCCAGAATGCTTTGTCATCTTGATTTTGCTAGCTTAATGGTTTTCTTTCTCTCCTTCTCTCGGAAGCGTTATGTTGTGTGGAGCGCTCTATGAGTTGTGTGGTGTTGTTTCTATTGTCATGATGCGTGCAGGCAATTTTCTTTCAAACAGTTTTATTCTTGTCGAGGGAGGAGTGGCGAATTTTCTTCTGGCTTCAATGGGAGTCTTAACTCTTCAGTCTGCTATTCAGAATGAGTCTATGGTTTTCAAGGCACTCTTCTTTCTGATACTAAACACTCTTCTTGGTGTCATTGGAGTAATTGGGGTCTTAAAAGAAATAGTTATTCACTCAATGCAAATGACCTATTCTTCTACAATCTTTGATAGTATATCCATGCATTTTGCTATGACAATTTTGGTTGCAGTTCTTCCCTTCTCTGTTCTAATATTTTTAGTAACTCGGTGGCTTAGAGTGAAGCACTTTTCATGGGACAGATATTGTTTGAATTCCTTTTTACGCTGGGGAAATTCTAAGTTATATATTTTTTTTATACTCATCCATTGGATTCTGGAAGATATAACTTTTATTCCATCTATCACTCTTCCAAATTTGCTGAAAGATGCTTCAAGACTTTTGTTTCCATGCCTCATTTATCTTCTTATTGCTGAGCTAACAGTATATTTTTTTTTATATAACAGTCAGTCAAGAGTGGAGAGGGTTAATTCTACTTTCAAAGATAGGACAACTGTGATAGCAAAAACCATATTGTCTGTGTGGAGTTAGGGATACTATCTAGCCTGCCTAAACTTAGGAGAAAGGAATAGAGAAGATATCTAAGGCCAATAAAAGTTGCTTCTAACTTAAAGGGTTCTCCAGAAAGAAAAAAAATGAATCCTAAATTACTTATTTGATAAAAATTTCACGCAGCAGTTCAGCAGTTCAACAGAAAATTACATGATGCGTAGGGCCTATGAGGTCGAAAGGATTTAAACTTGCTCTGATACCAAATGTAAAGACTGCTATTAAATTTCAATTAGATTGACAAGTTTCTTTTGTAAAATTCTATCAAGTTAATTCTATCAAATTAAATGCATTTACGTACCTGAGTCTCCCATCTTGTGTCGATCACATTGCTATAAGTTTTCTGGTTTTGTTACCAAACCAATTGATTCCTCCCTGCCTATTTGGGATCAGCCTTTGCGGTTCCCAGATCTAGAGAACTTCGAAATGGAAGTCCACTAGCCCCCATGCCCAAAACTCCAAGAACAGTTGAAGATTTTCCAATTTTCAGTTCCAAAATCCAGCCCCTAGCTCATCCCTTCAACAAATTTATATTTATTTTTCCCTTTCTTTGCAGTGTTTTTAAAACCGGAACCGGTGATCGGACCGGTCCACCTAATGAACCGGTTTACCGACCGGAACCGGTCTAACCGGGACTGGTTTGGTCTAAACGAACCGGTTTTAGAAAAATACATTAAATAATTATTTTTTAATGAAAAAAACTATTTTTAAGATTTAAAAGCATGATTCCAAGCCAATAGAGACAAAATATGCAAAGATTGCTCATTTATATACCATGTAAAGGTGAATATATCAAAATGGCACCGAGTGCAATACATATCATCGACAAAATACATAAGCAATGAGGCTCTAAACCACTAAGAAGATATTAATATCACAAGTAAATTTCATCTAAGGAAAATGTTAGGTTTAATATGTTGCCCTAACCATTTTCCAACATGGTATCAAAGCTATGGTTTGTATCCTTGGTAGCTGGAAATATCACTATTTCATCTGTAGCTTGATCATTTGGAGATCAAGTATAACAAGACTAGCAAGAAGCTTATACAAAAGAAGAGAACCAAATGACAGACAAAAAGTCTGCCCCTAAATTAAAATAGGTCTGCATAGAGGTCCAAAGTCTGAGGTGTTTCAGAGACACGAGAATCATAGAGGTTCAAAGTCTGGTGTATTTCAGAGACCCAAGAATCACAAAGATCCAAAGTCCGGAGTATTACAGAAACCCAAGAATCACAGTAACTTCGTATAGAAGTCCGAAGATTGTAGGCCTAATAACATTGCAGAGGTACAAAATCTTCCTTGGTTAATAGAGGTCCGAAACTATAATGATACTAAAGAAGGTCTGAAGATTTTAGTGGATTACAAAGGTCTGAATTACAATGGTATTTCAATTTTCCCGAATTGCAGTGATATTTTAAGAACTTAGAAAATTGTAGTAAGGTTTGAGAGATGAAGTATCTAGAACATGTATCATTCCTATTGATAAAGTCATGAAAATCATAACCCCTAAACCACTAAACCACTAAACAACTGCATTTTTTTGTCATGTTTCAGTGGGCTGTCCATAAACCGGCCGGTTTAGGACAAAACCGGCCGGTTAGCAATAAACCGGCCGGTTTTGACCTAAACCGGCCGGTTTTTACCGGTTAGGTCAATTTTCCGGGCACATGGGGCTTCTAACCGGGTTTTTTCACCGGTTCTGACCGGTGAGCCTCCCAACCGGCCGGTTAGGCCGGTAACCGGTTGGACCGGAACGGTTTTTAAAACTATGTTTCTTTGTATATTTCCCCCCCTTGAAATCCTCCTTCCTCTCTTTAAATAGTAGAGGTCCCTTCACCTCTACGTATCCTTTCACTGCCTTTATGAAAGTTTATTATTTTTTTGTTAAGCGGTGGTTGCTTTGTCATGCTTCTTTCCTTTAATTGAATCATATCCTCTTACAACATCGAGTTGTATCACTTTTAATTATGACGGTTGGTATTTTAATTTATTAAATAGTATATGGCCATAATGATTTTAAATATTAAATAATCATATCCTCTTACAACATCGAGTGGTATCACTTTTAATTATGACGGTTGGTATTTTAATTTATTAAATAGTATATGGCCATAATGATTTTAAATATTAAATATTATTTTATGTTTATAACATATTAGGTTTAATAATAAGGTTTATGGGTTTAGTTTATTTAATATACATTTTGGGTTATATATGAGCTGGTAAACCTATGAATAAACTCAACTATATTTCTTACTAAATGTATATTCCTTCTATTTACGAGAATTAGGTATTTAATTAACACTTTTGATAATTAATTCATTTATTTTATATTTAGACATTCTCCATGAATAGTCGATATATATATATATATATATATATATATATATATATATACTAGTGCAATGTATATGATGCATGCATATATAGCTATTACATGCATGCCTCACATGCATGCTAATATTGCTATGTTGTTCGTGATTTGAGATAGGTTGTTAGACATTTGGAGACCCATGAGACCAACAGATGTGCCCCAAACCCACTTTGGGGCCCCACATGATGACTTATATGGAAAATTAGGTGCCATCTTCTAATTCATCTTTATTGGAGCCCTCTCTCTCATCATGGCACTTAGAGGACTCAACTAGGCCCTCCAAAAACCCTTCTACATCATGATGTCATCAATTTGGCTTACTTATGGATGGCTTTTTCATAACTTGGGATAGCTATTTGGTCGGCTTGTGACCAAGGCTTGTTTCTAGCACATTATTTTATAATTTTGTGGGCTTTTTAGGCTAATTCGATTTAGAGAGACTCATATAAATAGAAGAGAGTCTCATTTGTGAGAACTCATCATCATCACTTGGATTCTTCTCTTGTAAGAGATTTCACACTTTTTCTCTTGGATGCTAGTGGAGACTCTTTGATGCATTTTGATATTTGGAGCTAAAATTTCGATCTTCTTTGGAGCTACTTCATGATTTGTGGATGGATATATCATATTTTCATTTAATGTTTAATGTATGGAATTGTTGCAACTAGTTAATGCTTTTGTACCCTAATTTGTTGAATAATATTTTGGAAAGCTATTTGGTTGGCAACTACATATGTTACTCATTGCATGACAATTGATGAATGTTCTTAGTGGACGAGATTTTGTTTTTCTTCCATGAAACTCCATAAATCTTGGGTGGGTAAATGTTAAAGGTTGGTTGCTAGGGCATCAATCTTTAGCCTCCTAAAGGACGGTTTTGGCCAATTTTGACACATCTTAGATTCCATAGCCCAAGGGACTAAGCACTGGTCCAAGAAGTTTGGTGATCTATTCTTCCTTTCTCTATCTTTTCTCCCCTTCAAATTTTTGGCCCCACTTTCCTAGGACGACTAGCTAGGGCTTCAAGTAAAATCCTCTAGAGGAGGAATTTGTGGATTCTGTTTAGACATAACTCTTCTTTGTGGTCTTGTCTAGAGGATCTCCAATTTTGGTTGATTTCTCACGGTGATTTATCCATAAATTCTTGTGCCCTAGAAGGGAAACATAGCTTTTATTTCCTTGGATAGGTGGCTTTCTTGAGGGTTGTATGAGCTTTGTATTCGGTGGAATAAATCATAAGAAACCCTTTCTCCTCCCTTCCCTTGACCTAGTGAGCACTTTGGAAGCATTTCTTCCCACGCTTATTTATTAAACCCTAGGTCTAGTGTAAATCCTTATTAGGTTTCTCAAGAGGAGCAAAGAGCCTTTTAAAGTGTCAAATCATCACATAAGGCTTCTTGAGAGGACATATCTCATCTTCTGGAGTCTTGACCTTAGAAATACACATTACCATTGCATATCTCAAACCCTAGGTCTTGATCTTCTCACCCAAGGTCTTTCTTGGAGAGCGAATTAGCTTCCTTGAAGCATTAAGCCTTTATTGTGTCTCTCCTTGAATGGGATTTGTGAAATCACTTCAATCCTAGTGATTTCCCTCCTACTAGGACTCCTCCCATCAGTGAAATTCCATAAAGCGCAGGGGACATTGACTGAGGTGACAGTGGGTCTTTGTCCCATCGTTGTCACTTGATCTATTAGTTGTCCCATAGGTTCCCCTCCTAGGTCCCTGCTAGATTGTGTGGTAACAAGATTATCAATAATAATTATTTACAACACAAATAGATAGATAATACACAAATTACACCTCAATAGGCACATATTACGATGATAATTCATATTTGGTTGTTTGAAGAGTGGTGGCATACAATACTTCGTTTCATGTATTGAACTTTGTGTTGAGTTGGTTTGCCCACACAATCATAGAATGCATTTTGAGGTCCAGAGATCTATCTTAAGTTCAACAACGAAGGGATTCAACTTCAAACTTTACACAATTAATCTCTTCATTGCTATGTATACTGAATGTGAATTATTGGGGTATGGTAGGGATATTTGTCATAGTATTTAAAGGCTGTGAAAATATGGTTGAGAAGGGATCTAATTATCTGCTTGTTTGATGAGATTGTTAATATGTTTGCTTTAATATAAAATTGTTAGAATATCTTTCATCAAAAAACTCATAGTATCTTAATTATTGAGAAAGAGAGAGTCCATACAGGTATATTGATTTTTTAAATAAATGTGGGAAAACCTGTTATTTGTTTTTTAACCCAACGTTTCGGACTTAAAAGTGAGTCTATCATCTAGGGATCTCAATTCACAATTGAGATGCGTTGAGCATGATTAGCTTGAGCTATTTATATTCATATGAAGGATAAAGGTGTTTAGCTCTTTATATTCTCGGCTTCTCAAACTGTAATTGGTGATCTTAATTATTATTTGCAGGTTGGTCCATCTATAGAACAGTTTTCATGAAAAAAACTCACAGCATCTTAATTATTATTTGCAGGTTGGTCCAGATCCAAGACCTGTCATGCGCAAAGTGTATCTAATGTTTAAAAATGGTGGTGATCCACATGAGGTATACCCAAAACACCCTTCGATTGAGTAGCTTATTATTTTGAGAATTTGTTGGTAGCTCCAGATGTTTCTGATTTATATCACCGATTGTATTTTAGATGACTGATTTGCACCTTCATCTTAGCTTATATATGCAAAAAGAAATTTAACTAATTTTGTTATGCATGTTTCATTTTCCGGAATTTTTTTCTATATTTTTAATAAATAAATAAATAAATATGCCATGAGCGACATATGTTAAAAATTCACAGTGCCACCTTCTACCATATAAGTGAGTACAGATAACTATTAACCTTAGCTCCACAATCTAAGCTATCAATTTCTATAACTATAAATAACATTTCTAGATGAAATTTGATTGGCTAAGTCAAGCTTCAATGTTGAAATTTCTCATATATTGAAACTTGAACTTGGGTGCATTATTGCAAGGCACGAAAGGTAGCTTCACTTCTCCTCCATAGAAAAAGTCCTGCCAAATGAGAAGTACTCCAAAAAGCTTTATTGTGCTTTCTAATCATCTAGTTATTTCTAAAAATATCACCATTCCACCTCAAGGGATCCACGAAGAGGATTGAAATTGTTCTGCATGATATTCTTTGTTGAATGCAATCGAGACAAAAGGATATGACGAAGTATGCCAGCAAAACCTTTTTTAGAAAATACATTGTCTCTGAACCTCATGTGTGGCTACGAATTGGGGACAAGGGATTTAGGTGGTAGTGATATAGTAGAATATTTAGTGCATATAAATTATAGGAAAACATTCTTGTTTCCAAGGTTTTCGCTAGTGGAAACACTGATTCACCCCCCTCCTAGTATTTCCAACAATTGGTATCAGAGTGAGTTCCTTTAGTTGTGTTGACACCTAATCCTCACGATTGGGTGAATTCATGTAAATAATTAAATTAGGAATGTGAACAGTCATCAGGAGATGAACTGAACAGTCACACCCTTTTGTATATAACAATAACATACTTGATGGAATAATACGAATCAGTTTCTCTGCCAGGGGTAACTCCATTTGGCAGAAAAATTGATTCGTATTATTCCATCAGGTATGTTATTGTTATATACAAAAGGGTGTGACTGTTCAGTTCATCTCCTGATGACTGTTCACATTCCTAATTTAATTATTTACATGAATTCACCTAATCGTGAGGATTAGGTGTCAACATTCCCCCCTTAATCTGAAGGGATGTTGGTGAATCCAAGCATCATTTTGAATCTTTCAAGCTTTTCTCTTTCAAGCGCTTTGGTGAAGATGTCTGCAATTTGCTCATTTGTGGAACAATGACGGAGATGGATTGTTTTGGCCTCAACATGATGTCGGATCAGATGATATTTAGTATTGATGTGCTTTGTTCGATCATGGAACTTTGGGTTCTTGGCCAACTTTATTGCAGAGGTGTTGTCAATCATGAGTGGAGTTGATTGTACTTGTTTTACCTGCAAATCTTCAAGAATTTTCCTGAGCCACACAATTTCTTTTATTGCTTCAGCTGCTGCCACGTATTCTGCTTCTGTTGTGGAATCTGCTGGAACTGATTGTTTGCGTGATCTCCAGGAGACAGCTCCTAATCCAAGACTCATAGCATATCCTGAAGTAGATACCCCAGTTTCTTTGTCTCCATCGAAGTTTGAATCAGAGTATCCGATTAAACTGAAGTCATCCACTTGTGTGTACTTGATTCCAAAGTCTTGAGTTCCCTTCAAGTACTTTAGAACTCTTTTTGCAGCAGACCAATGTCCCTCACAAGGCTTTTGCATAAACCTGGAGAGGATTCCAACAACAAATGAAATGTCTGGTCTGGTGGTAGTTAGGTAGTTGAGACTTCCTACAAGTTGTCTATAGTATATACTTTGTTGCATCCTCAAATTCCTTTCCTTCAATAGATGTGAGCTTCAAGTTTTGTTCCATTGGAGTAGTAAGAGGATTGCATTCTGTCATGTCAAACCTGTTCAACAAATCTTCAATGTATTTATTTTGAGAAAGAAATATGGACTTTGGATGTTGGGTTACTTCAATGCCAAGATAGTAATGAACATAGCCCAAATCAGTCATTTCAAAACTTTTTCCCAATTCCTTCTTTATGAATGCAATGTAGCTTTCATTGTTCCCTGTCATTAAAAGATCATCTACATATACCACAAGATATACAACTGTTTTGCCAACTTTCTTGACAAATAAAGTTGCATCATCAAGATCAAAATGATTGAAATTGAGTTTCAACAGATGCTCAGTTAGTTTTTCATACCAGGCTCGCGGTGCTTGTTTGAGGCCATACAAGGACTTCACAAGTTTGCATACTTTATGTTCATGTCCTTTCACAACAAATCCTTCAGGCTGGGACGTAAAAACATTCTCTTTTAGATCTCCATTCAAGAACGCAGTTTTTACATCCATTTGATGGACTTTCCAACCGTTCTGAGCTGCTAGTGCAAAGAGTGTCCGGATGGTGGCCCATTTTGTTGTGGGGGCAAAAGTTTCCTCATAATCGACCCCTTCCTTCTGTGCAAAACCTTTTGCCACAAGCCTAGTTTTGTGCTTGTCAAGTGAGCCATCAACTTTGTACTTGTTCTTGTAGACCCACTTGCAGCGAATTGGTTTGGTCCAAATGGAGGATCAACCAACTTCCAAGTGTCGTTCTTTATGAGGGCATCATACTCCTTTTGCATCACTTCTTTCCATTCATCATGAGAAGCAGCTTCTTTAAGGGAAGTTGGTTCAAAATCTGTAGACAGGTTCAATTCAGAATCATAAGAAACATCCTTATCAACAGGTGAATTAGAGTCATCTACATCACCTCCATTTTGTCGGTTTGAATTTCTGGTTCCTGTTTTTCCAATTTCATCAGGATGAACACTTTCAAGTGTCTTCGTCAGCCACTTTGGGGGACCTTTCTGAGATGGTCCAGGCTGCTCTGTTGATTGAGTTGGGACTGAATCAAGATTGAGTCTCCCAATTCTATCAATTACATCATTTAAAGCATCATCTGTTGTTGGAGTTTCATTCGGGGGAGAGTGTTCTTCAGAAGAAGATTCCACATGTTGATCTAGAATAAGAATCCCCCCTTCAAGATGTGGAATCTGATTATCAAATTCTTGAAATGATTTTGTTTTTGCGAATCTATCCAAGCGATCAAGTTGCTGCTCAACAACATTGTCAGATTAAGGGGGGGAATGTTGACACCTAATTCTCACGATTGGGTGAATTCATGTAAATAATTAAATTAGGAATGTGAACAGTCATCAGGAGATGAACTGAACAGTCACACCCTTTTGTATATAACAATAGCATACCTGATGGAATAATACGAATCAGTTTTTCTGCCAAATGGAGTTACTCCTGGCCTGACAAGTTGCATCTTAACAGTCGAAAGGCAGATCTCAGAAGTAGAGAGATGGGAAAGTCAAAGAAGCACACATCCAAACAATGAAAGGAGGGCTACGGTAATGTAGTGGTGTCAAAATCTGTTACAGCTAATGAAAAGAGTCAAGTTGGTCCAACTCTTGAGTTCGATGAAGCATTGCAAGCACATTGCAGCAAGACAGAAGGAGGCTCCAACCCCTTGATTTATCAGCTCCAACTGAAAGGACACTCCAACGTCCTGGTTTTCCAACTCCAACTTTAAGGACGCTCCAACGCCCTGGCTTTATCAGCTCCAACTGAAAGGATGCTCCAACACCTTGCATAGGCTCCGACCTGCCCTAGCACCACCTTGCTGCCCTGAAGTGTTCTCAGGCTCCAACTTGAAGGAGACTCCAGTCTACGCCTTGCACCACCCTGCCACCCTTAAGATAGATACATTTGTTGTTGTAGATTATTTTCCGCTATGCTAGATCATCATCATCATTGTTCTGTCACTGCTCCCAATATACTGCTGCAATGTCACTGCCTCCGCTTTTTCCCAACAGTCCATAACCAATCTGATATCTGCAATACAATACTTGTGAAACCCTAGCACTAAACAATCCCTAATGCTTTCATCTTTCTCTTAAAAAGCTAATAACTCTGCTCAACAAGCAACTCAATAATACTCTGCTGCACAATGCAAACCCTAAATGTTTACATTTTGCAATGGTAATCAAGATTCAAAACCTACTTGAATAATTTGTTCAACATAAATTCTGCCCAACCATTTCACTTGACGAACTCAATCACTAAAATCATCAACCAATAGTATACACTCATTCGCTGTTCAAAAGCAACAACCCTGATCAACAATCTTCATACTAGACACACTCATGCTTCACTTACTAGTCTTATCCTTTGTACCAGTCCATTGCTAGAATCTGCTACAGGAAAATCACTCTTAATCACACAACATGTCAGCTGGATGTATTGGCTGACACACTTCACACATAGGTATTCAGTTGGATCTTAATCACATAATGTGTAGGGGTGTATTGATCCAACGCAGGCTATAATTTTCATTCTTGAAATTTCTCTGCAAAAACACTCTTAGCAGTAGACATAATACTTCGTTCATCATAAGGCACACAACATTGTGCCCAAACTACACTCGAACAGTGCATACACCACTCACTGTTTATCATCACCCCTTTAATTGCAGGCAGTCACAGGCAACATTATACACTGCACAATTGAACCTTTATTGCACAGGAACAAGGAGAAAGCACTAGACTTACATCATTACTTAGTGGGCATTTACATTTTGAATCAACACGAATCAATCTGAATAATTTGATCAAACAGAACACAGGAATGCTCAGGTCTGATCTATAGCCTTTGATCATGACTTATGCGTCTCATACACAAATTCGAATTATTATATTCTACTGCAAGCTTCCTACTAGAAGTGCATCACCCCACCTTACCTTGCTTGCGAATTTTTGAAACTTCTTTACAAGATTCCAATGCAGGACAAAATGACATATGAATAGAAGAATTGTCACCGCAGAAGTGTGCAGGAGCATTACATTACCAGATCAAACATAGGAGTATTGTTTTTGATGTTGGATATTTTGCCTCTGGTCTCATCAAACACAATACTGTGTGAGCTTTTATTGCATCAGTACCAACCTTTCTCAAGTATACAAGGAAACAAAATCAACCAAAATGTGACCACGACTTACCCTACAAGATTTGACTTCATAACCTTAGATGCCCTTCGTATTGCCTGAGAAAAGCATCAGAATATGCCACAAAGTTATGACAAAAAGGAGGCCGAAAGTATCCTCAGGAGGTCTGCTACAATCTGCCTCAGAAAATAAGATAAAGTAACCTTTGAAATGTGCTGATATAACCCTCAAATTGCTGTAGAGATATATCTTATTGTAGATGCATGGATTCCCTCACACAAAGCTTTAGAAAAGATAACGAATTTTCCTCCAAGAAATGATCTGTGCCTCAAAAAAATCAGATATATGCTCAAGAGGATGTTGGAAAATCAAATAGGCAGAAAAGATTTTCTTGTCTTTGATTATTAATTGTCATTTCTTTTATTCGTCTTGTCTTCTTTATGTCTTCTTTTATTTTTCTTATCATCAAGCAACTACCAAAATATAAATGCATGAAAATCGAAACAACAAGGACACAAGATTTAGGCACTCAGCCACAGCAAAATCTCTCTCCAAGGTGAAAACCCGACAAAAATTCTCGTCTCTTCTTTAAGAACCAAATCAAATGAGACAACCAAGACCCAACAAGACCTCCTCCAATCCATCAAGCCAACCTCTCAAGTAGACTTGTCAAATTCTAGTCAAATTCATCAAAGGTTAACACAAGTCATCTCTTTCAATTCAAGTCAATAAGGGTCTTGACCCTCTTCTATCTTCTGAAATCTTCGGCCTTCGGTAGCTCGATTCTGCAACTTCATTTTTTCCTTCAGGGAAGTTCGACTGTTCTTTTCTTGTCAAATAGTCTAGCCTCCTTTTCTATGAATCCACTTCTTTTCTTCTAACTTCACACATTTTCCTTTTTATGAGAACTTCAGAACATATTTCTTGCTTGGATATATTCACAAAGTCGAATGCTCTTGGCCTTTTATAGTCTTCTTTGTGAGGTCGAATCCCTCAATAAGGCCGACTTGTAGGGTGAGTAGGCTGACTTGATGGTGGAGGAGTAGATGACCAATTTATATAGAAATAATTTTTCTTCTTTGGGACATAAAGCCCAATAAGGGTCTTGATCACAATGACAAGGACTAAGACTTATGACATAAACCTAGGAGCATACAATGGGTGGTAAGACCTAGAAATAAAATGAATAAAGCATGAAACCCATGCTTAAAATAATTTTTCTTTTACAATGTATTTTTCTTTCTTTCTTTTGACAAGTAAATAATTATATCATGACAACAATTATGAAGATTGATACTAGTTACATTTTTCAACACTCCCTCTTACGTGGGGGGGTATTCATAATTGTCAATGTTCCACCAAGACTTGGGGACAGGGAGACATGGGTGCGGGGAGACGCACAAGGGGGACGTGTGGGAGTACCCTCAAATTTTAGGGAAATTTAGGAGGGACGGGGGGACGTCGGGGTATATTTATTTTTTTTTCCTTTTTAATATATATATATATTTTTCAAAACTCATATTGAATAATGAAAGTATAAATACAATGATACATACATAATTGAATTAAATAATGAAATACATTGATCCATACTCATCATCCTTACTAATACATACATGATTCATCCATAGATCACGAGATTCAATAATGAAATACTCCAATCCATATTCATTATTCATTATTCACCATTCTAGAATCTACATTGATTTAAAAATTAAATTCATCATTCTAGATTCTAAATTGATTTAAAATTAGAATTCATCATTCTAGAATCTAATTAGTACTAAGCATAATAGACTATAATAGATATTGAAATCTGAATACTGAAATAGTAAATTGATATAACTAAAACTCAAAAACAGTGGAGTGATGAGTCTAAAAGTCACTCTAAAGTACAAAGAGGGCTTGGTGCTCCTGATTAAATACTAATTCCATACCCTTGTACATGACAAAATGCAATGGAAACATTGGAATCCATCGAATCCTGAATTCCTGAAAAACTGTTAAGTCTGCTGGATTTTGAGTGAGATCTAAAATTCTACTTTCTCCATATGAAATCCAATGAGGTTGGAACCACTCTCAAACATCCTGAGTCATTTCATGGTAATGTAAAAAATTTAAGTAAAAGTGACATTCTCCTTTTACTTTAAGAATTTAACATTACCATGAATTGCATAGCATTAGTATGGAAATATGGTCAAATACTAGGTTTTCCTTGTCATAAATCATTGTTTACAAGCAAATTTAACGGGGGACGCATAGCCCATATTGAGGGGGGATGCCCAGGCGTCCCCCTTTTGGGGAGTCGCGTCCCCCACACTGGGGAAATGCCCCCCCTACGTCTCCCCGTGTCTCCCCAAAAGGGGGACATGGGGAAACATTTCCCCAGATGTCCCCCCTGTCCCGGGGGTGTGGGGTGCGAGGGGTGCGCGCACCTGACCCTGGGGGACGCGTCCCCGTGGAACACTGATAATTGTTCAATCAATACAAGGTTGACCTCAATTTGAAATGTTCCAAGAAGAGTACAACAACATACGCAATGCTAGGGATACCCTAACTGCTAAGGTATCCAACACATCAAAGATCCAAGTGTCAATGACACCTTTTCAAGGATCCATCAAATTAAGGATCCAAGTGTCATTTCCAAGACACTAGTACAAGGATCTAAGACACTGTCAGGGACTAAGGTGTCATCTAGGCAACATGCCATTATAGGTACCATCAAGCTACAACCCTGGTATCAATATAGATACCATCCAGGCTTCTATGCCCTGACACCAACCCTCAGGGATCTATGTATCTCAACAAGGTCAAAAACAACAACAAAGCTCCACATGACCAAGATACCCTCCCACTGTTATGCTCTTAACCTGCAAAGTAATACCCAAACACAGAATATGCGAAGAAAAATACCCAGAACATAGAATATGCGAAGAAAAGATACCCAGAACACAGAATAGCAATGATTTTATTATTCAGAGAGAAATGTTCACAGGCCTCTTCGAGGGGGCAACCTCCAATAGAGCAGAGCTCGATCACAAAAACAAGACACGATACTCCTCGCAGGGAGTCTCTATCCTTTATATATGACTCATACATGCAATACCACGGGCCAATACCGTGGGTTTTATTAATACCGTCTATCTAATACTACCGCCCATTTACCATCTATCTAATACTACCGCCCATTTGCAACTAACTGTGGTCCCATCATTAATTGCGGGTTAACCACTTACAAATATTAATATGGGCTTTATTGACTCTTGACTATGACGTGATCCCATGACATAAATAAGGGGGTTAGGGTGGGACCCTAACATGCCCTCCCCCTTAAGACTAGCCTTGTCCTCAATTGAAGCTGCGGAAACTGCTGAAGAATAGTGGCTGGTTCCCAAGTTGCATCTTCCGGAGAGGTGTCTTTCCATTTGACGAGGACCTCCTTAGTCATGCGGCCGCGCAGGTGCTTGTCTCGGGTGTCTAGAACCTGTTCAGGTTGAAGCCAGATTGACCCTTCTTCGTCTAACTCAGGTAGACTGGTTTGAACTCGGCAATTGTTCCCAATCACTTTCTTGAGGCACGATACATGGAAAACTGGATGGATTTTTGCCGTAGGTGGCAAAGCCAACTTGTAAGCTACTTCTCCAATGCGCTGAAGTACTTGGTATGGTCCGTAGAATTTTGGAGAGAGCTTTTGACAACCCTTATCTTTGAGTGATGTTTGCTTATATGGTTGCAGCCTCAAAAAGACCTGATCCCCTTCTTGAAATTGGCGCTCTGAGCGATGTTGGTCGGCCTGTTGCTTCATGCGGTTCTGAGCTTGATGAAGATTCTCGTGAAGATGGGCGAGCATGGTTGCGCGGTGTTGTAGGAGTTGATCCACTGCTTGTACTTTGGAGCATCCCTTGAGATAAGAAGTAGGGGAAGGCGGAAGTTGACCATATACTGCTTCATAGGGAGTCATTTTGGTGGTAGCATGATAGTTGGTGTTATACCACCATTCAGCCAGAGGTAACCACTGTGCCCAAAGGTGTTGCTTTTCTGAAGTGAAACATCTAAGGTAGGTTTCTAGACATTTGTTGACAGCTTCGGTTTGACCATTTGTTTGTGGATGATATGAAGTACTGAGTTTGAGTTGAGTGCCTTGTAGTCTGAAGGGTTCCTGCCAAAAATTGCTGGTGAAGATCGGGTCGCGGTCGGACACTATTGAAGTGGGCATGCCATGTAATTTGAAGATCTGATCCATGAAAGTTTGAGCAACCAAGGTTGGTGTAAACGGGTGGGGTAGGGCGCAGAAATGAGCATACTTCGACAGTCGGTCCACAACCACCATGATGACTGACTTGTTCCCTAACTTTGGAAGACCTGTAATGCAATCCATAGAAACCTCCGTCCAAATTGAGGCCGGAATGGGCAATGGTTGTAAGGTGCCTGGTGTGTTGACGGTTTCCCCTTTGTGGCGTTGACAGACATCACATTCGGCTACGAAAGTAAGGACGTCCTTTTTCATGCCTGTCCAAAAGAATGATCTTCTGGTGCGAGCATACGTCTTCTGAAAGCCCGAATGTCCTGCAATGAGAAATGAGTTGGGAGAGCCCTGGGTGTGAAAACCATTCCCTGCGAGCCTCTTCAATCCAGTCTGGAATGGGAAGGGAAATTGCGAGGAGATTACTTTCCTCCTCAAATTGGCGCGATAATGCATCTGCTACCCTGTTGTCTTTCCCTTTCTTGTAAATGATCTCATAATCATATCCCAGCATTTTGGCTAACCATTTGTTTTGTTGTGGGGAAGATAGGCGTTGCTCCAAAAAATATTTAAGACTGTGATGATCTGTGCGGATCTGAGAGATCTGAATGGTGGAACACTGCTGCTGCTGATCTGATAGAGTTGCGGGACTGATGTCTGCTGCTGCTGCACTTGCTGATCTGGAATAGATGAGGTGTGATCCCCCGATAGAAAGGGAACTATGGTCTTGAGGAGTGTCAGGTGCTACAGATCGCAATATACATAAGGGTCTGACAGTAGTACTCGGCCCAATGTTTCAGGGCTCTAACTAAGGAGGATCGACCGTACCCTTAGCCGTACAACCCGACTACCCTATCGTACAGGCGAGTAATCTCTCCGAGTGCTGTTCTCGGTGTACTGTAGCCACAAGACGACCGAAGGTTTATCTATGGTGAGGCTTCAAGGTAGCTAGGGGGCTTCCTATATACCCAGAGGGTACGTGGAAGACAGTCCGTGCGCGGTTCTGTCTAATGCGCTACTACTCGAAGGGGTACCCACAGGGGTTACAAGGGAGTCCAACAGACGTGACCACCTCTTGTATTTCCTGCGTGCATGCCTCCCCAAATCCGCAGGTTTATGCGCTTAACGACAGATCCCGTGGTTTAAAGACGCTGGAACACGTCTCTAGCCAAAATTTTTTTTGCTAAAAATTGGAGATCCCACCGAGCCCTGGAAAGTGCTCTCATACCACTTGTTATGCTCTTAACCTGCAAAGTAATACCCAAACACAGAATATGCGAAGAAAAATACCCAGAACATAGAATATCAATGATTTATTATTCAGAGAGAAATGTTCACAGGCCTCTTCGAGGGGGCAACCTCCAATAGAGCAGAGCTCGATCACAAAAACAAGACACGATACTCCTCGCAGGGAGTCTCTATCCTTTATATATGACTCATACATGCAATACCACGGGCCAATACCGTGGGTTTTATTAATACCATCTATCTAATACTACCGCCCATTTACCATCTATCTAATACTACCGCCCATTTGCAACTAACTGTGGTCCCATCATTAATTGCGGGTTAACCACTTACAAATATTAATATGGGCTTTATTGACTCTTGACTATGACGTGATCCCATGACATAAATAAGGGGGTTAGGGTGGGACTCTAACACCCACACTGGGATCCAGACATCATCAAGGCCAAACAACAACTAAGATCCCAATACCAAAAAGCTCTTTAGTGAGCTTTTTGGGTATGTGCTGGATACCATCATCGGTTATTGTGACAACCAAAGTGGGATTTGTCTTTCTAAGAATTTCGTGTTTCATGATCGCTCCAAGCATATTGATATCAGGTACCACTTTATCTAGGATATGGTACAACGGGGAGCAATAAGGCTCCGTCACATTGGGATTGATGAACAGGTCGCAAATATTCTTACAAAGCCCCCATGGAAGGTCAAATTCTTAACCTTCTGTGAACGACTTGGAGTCGTGCAGAGACCCTCTTATGAGGGTCCCGTTTGAGTTGGATGTTGAGCTCCAGGAGCTCCGGGGGGCTTGGGTGCTTCTTGGAGCAACAAGCGACCATAGGGTGAGTGGTTCACCTTCCCCTAGTGGTGCGCTGTGTACAAGGTGAGTGGTTCACTTTCCCCTATGATACCCCATGATAATTGATATATGCATAGGATGAGTGGTTCACCTTCTCCTATGGCATATGAGCAGGATGAGTGGTTCACCTTCTCTTGCCAATACATCCTACCCATGTAGTCCGGGATTCATGGGAAGTACCTCTCATCTGGCTAATGAGTTGGGAAATGAGGATAGGGATCATAGTACTACCGATGGACGCTTTGTGTACTAGCGTACTCCCTATGCTAGGATGTTTGATATTGATCTGGGATCAATGAAAACTGATTTCGGGTCAGTGGAGAATGGTTTGATACACTCTTGATCATTTCTTCTTCATTATTTCTTCATGGTTTGACAGAGCAGAGCAGAGCAGGGATGACAAAGATGATACAGATTGACAGATAGTTTGGCAGGTGGAGTTCTCCTTAGTTGAGAGGGCGTGTAGGGCCAAACTCCACCTTGTACAACTCATATGATGGAGATGATATTTTTGTTGGATTCCTCTTTCTGAGAGGTGTAGGATTAATCTAAAGATCATCTCATTCTGACAAGTATAAATGGAATTATGAATTTATTTCTTCTATGGACAAATTATCAAGGTCGGCCAACAATCTAATGTAGCCTCAGAAGCCCAAAAGTCATGTCTCTTCACCCCCAATGTTGCATATAAATAAAAGTAGCATCTACCTCATTTGGACATTCATTCATCTCACACATATCTCTCTCTCCTCATCTGATTGGGTCATACGTTTTCAGGACACCCTTCTTCTCCTCCACACGTGTGAAGGTTTGACTGCAATTTCTGTTTTCAAATGTTGACCAAGTTGCAGCAAGTTTGACCAGCATTGACTGGGCAACGTTTGACCTTGTTTGACTGCAATTTTTGTGGGAATATCTCTATTTGGGCAGGCCGCATATTTGGGCACAGAAACTGAGATTTTCTGTGTTGTTTGACTAGCATTGACTGCAGCAAGTTTGACTGTGTTGACCAAGTTTGACCGATTTGACCAGAACTGTTTTGAGCTGATTTGGACTGTTGTTGGAGGCCAAATTGACTAGGTTTGACCGAGCTGATTTCGAGGAGTAATTCTGTTGATTTGACCAGCATTGACTTTCTGGTTAGGGCATCCTGTTGACTGCAGTTTGACTGGACAGATTTGACTGTGTTTGGGCAAGTAAATTTTGTATATTGTACTCTCTCTGCTGAACTTTTGAAGAATAATAAGAAGACTTGATCAAAGGGTTTCCCCACATTGGGGTTTTTCCTTGGTATCCGCCAAAAATTGTGTCCTCTTGTCTTGGCTTGTCTTCTGCTTTTTATTTATGTTCTATCCACATTTACTATCATGTTAATGTGATTGCTAATTTGGAAACTGATATTGGGCTAATAAGAAAAATTGAAGTAAATTGCTCTTAAGCATAGAACATACTATTGTTATCTAAAATCAACATGTTCTGGTTAGAACTTAGGAGTCAGGACAACAGTTTACTGATAGAAAGTCTAGAATCACTCCCTAACAATCTAGGATTCTCACTGAACTGTAAAATGTGAAGGCCCTCAGAATGTGAGTGGTTTTACTAACCTAGTATCATCATTATCCATCATTCTAGGCTAGCTACTCTTAAAATCTTTTACTTATGCCATCTTTTTTGATAACTATTAATAATTGCAAAATATTTTCTTATATTATATCTTTTAGATAGATGTGTATAACTTCTTTCAACCATTTATTTCTAGTTTGTTTTTATTTGCTTGGTACAGATAAACACGTTTCGTTACACCTTATGTTTGCAGATTTTAGCTGAGTTCTCAAATGGAAGGGAGCACGATTACTTCTATGCAGCCTTATATGCTAGCTTGTACTATGAAGCTCATGTCTGTAAAGAAATACTAGTCAAGTATCCCTTTACTTTGTGTTCATTTTATTTCTTTAAATTTGCAATACGTAATTTTGTTGCATATTCGTCTTATAGATTGGAATAACAGAATTGACTGGTAATATGGAAGACACTTTTTGATATTTTGATTCTTGAATACCAGAATATTTAGTAGATGATATTGGAAACTATTAACATGGCATTGATATATTTCAATCCCATTCCCTTTTAAAAGAAGGGATGCGGTTCTCTTCAAAAACAATCTTTAACCTCCATGACATATCATCAGCACAAGGCATCTATGTTTAGAAACTAGAAAGACACGGATCTTGTTACTCCCAATTTGTATGAGGATACTTCTCAGTTTGGGGACCCTGCACAAGCAGGCCGTGTATAGAGTATTTTGATCTGAGGCATTATTTTCCTACACAGATGCATATTGTTTTTTATTATTGGTATTTGGCATGTTCATCGCATTGGTGGGAGGTTTAAAAGATCAATTTAGCTTTGCATTTGATGGAGTAAGGGCATATTATTAGTGCACACTTTCATAGAGTTGCTTCCATTGTGGCAGTTTATTTGTTGACTGTTACCGCTCAAATTAGCTGGGTTGGAAAAGTTTAACCAAGCATGTTAAACAGTAAACACTATTAGGAACACACCTGCTGTCACCTCAGTGTATTCCTCTCACTTTAGGCTAACTCCTACGAAACACCAAGGACGGTATCCCTACAAACACACACTCAAATGAAAGTGTTAAGTAGACCAGTGCCCGAGTACAGGTATGTGGAAGAGGTAAGAGTTAATTTAATGACACAATCTTATCTGATAAATAAAGTAATAGCAGAACTATATTGCAGACCAACAAAGAAGATACTCAATGGATCAATGAAATAAGCATGGAAAGTACCACATGGAATATTGAGAATTTTTACCAAAAAGGAAATGATTTGGAAGTGTTATATCTGTTTTATGTGGCTGTAAGAGGAGATAAGCTTGCTCTTCAAACCTGGAATTTTTATACTTTTGAAGATTGCACCAAGGTAGTAAGCAAAAGGTTTCTTCACGGGCTCAAAACTAGCTCTTGGTGCACCTGAAACTCAAGG
Source organism: Pinus tabuliformis (assembly GCA_031772625.1). Lineage (NCBI taxonomy): Eukaryota > Viridiplantae > Streptophyta > Pinopsida > Pinales > Pinaceae > Pinus > Pinus tabuliformis. The sequence goes on along the minus strand of CM062812.1, from coordinate 209,239,732 downwards.
AACTTGGTTGGAAGTGTTAGTACTATGAAAATCCTTTCCAATAAATACAATAACTTCAAATTTGGGTGAGTAGTTGAAAATATATTCAATTTGCAAGTTAATTAATTAGAAAATGGCTCTCAATCGTGAGGGCTGAAAATTGACTTAGTCCAAAAGAGTGATCAGACCTACAAATTGTTTTGGACAGCCAATATATGATCTAAGTGTTGGAAATAATACTGAGAGGGGGGGTGAATCACTGTTTGCAGATCAATAACTTTTTCATTTCCATAATCAGATTTATATACGCTACTTCAGTGAAGGGAACTCGCGTGTGCACGCAATTGTTATCAAGGCAACCAGCATATATCTAGTGAACTTATGATTCAGTTAATTCATCATATGTTGATCTTTAATCTATGCATCAGTACTTTATTAAACATTAAATTGTAACCATGTGCAGTTAATAATAGAATAAACCATCACACATAAGCAACACACATGAACACCAAGATTTAAGGTGGAAACCCAATGTGGGTGAAAACCACCCGCTGCTGTCGTCTTTGTCTTCTTTTAATAATAAGAAAATTTGTTTACAATCTTGTACTGATGCAGACTGATATCAGTACGCAAGCTTCTACCTGCAGAAGGTTTCAACCTTCTCTTGTTCTCCAACTTCTATTGGAAGGGAGCTACAACCCCCTAGCTCTTGTACTAGCCGATATGTTTACTAGTACATAGGCGCCAGCCTACAGAAGGCTACGACCTTCTTTCTTCCTCCAAGGACCACATTTCATAAATTTTTAGACTGGATGCTCTTGGTACACAACAATACACATGAAGGGCTCATTTCATCCAATTTTCATACTAGACCCATCAACAACATTGAAGCTTAGAATTAATCATCATTGCAATACAACCATCAACTACATCTGTATCAACCAATCACTGAAACTCAATCATCACTCTCTGACTCAACCAAACTCAAACAATCAATGACAACCTCTAAACCTCTGACACAACTAAATCAACCATTCATTCATACTTAATTAACTTCAACAAATCAACTAGAACAGATAGATCACTGTAACCAGTACATAGATCTGAACCCAGAACACTACATCATCATTCAGAACCAGCTGTAACCTCAAAACCATGCATCAGAGTGTATACACAACTTGGAAGAGCCGAACCAGCGTGTATACGCAACTTCACCAAAGCGAACCAGCGTATAGATCTGCAAATACTTACTTATAACTTTGTTGCACTTCCCGACTTCAGACATACCCAGATCATCACATATAAAGGATAAAACATGTGTTAGCAATCAGATCTAGCCCATCAGATCACATAATGATAAGTCATTATGATCCTGATCCATCATTAGATCTCATCCATCATCACTGAAGCAAATCACAATCAATCAATTTGAACATTCAGAACACTGTCACCAGAATGCAGTCACCAGAACATAAAGCAAAATCCAGAACTCTGCATCAACAACCAGAACCAACTGTAACTTCAAACATCATAGTTCATAAGGTATATGCTATTTCGATGTGTCAAACCTGTTAGACTCCGTCTTGTATGTCAAATGTGAGATTGATTCTTCTTCAAAACCCTGTTTTGAAGAAGAAATCATTAAATGTGTTTTTTAGAATATGTATCAAATTCTCCAGCTCTTCAAAAGGCAGCAGCTTCCTCAGCTCCTATCTCTACAAAAAACACAAACAGAAGAAAACAAAACATCATCAGCAATCAGAGGCAAAGCAAGTTACAAGCTATTTGGAGAGGTCTCACTGGAAATCCCAAACAAACTTCATTGTCACAGCTATTGAATCAAATGATTGTGTTAGCGCTGGGAATGCCCTGCGTCTTATTGATCAGAGGAATGTGACCCGAGGTGATTTTGTGCTTGTTAGTAGTAACACTGTGAGTAATATGTCTTTGAGGCAAGAGTTCATTCTGAGCAGCATGCTTCTGCCAGATTTTAGGGCTGCTATGGTTGGGCCTCCAGACATTGTAGTTGCAACACCAGCTTGTATTGGGACATGTATTTCTAAAAATATTCTTCAGTCTTCATCTCTTGAGGAGTCACTTGCTACGTTGGTTTTAGATGAGATCTTCTTCTATCATATGGGTATGAAGAGGACTTGAAATCTCTGGTTCATTATATTCCACGTCGTTGTCAGTGCATCCTAATGTCTGCAACTTCAAGATGTCGAGAAAATAAAAAAGCTTGTGCTGCATAGTCCTGTAATTCTGACACTAACTGAAGTGGAAGGAAACGAGTATGATGGAGTTGTACCCAACAGTGTGCAGCAATTTTGGATTTCATGTGATGTGCATGACAAACTACTTTACATTCTTGCCCTTCTCAAACTGGAATTGGTTCAAAAGAAAGCTTTAATCTTTGTTAATTCTATTGATACGGGTTTCAGGTTGAAACTCTTCCTTGAACAGTTTGGGATCAAATCTGCTGTCTTGAATTCAGAGTTGCCACAAAACTCACGTCTCCACATGCTTGAGGAGTTCAACAGCTTCCTCCTTTATATTTTGCATATGGCTTTTCTGAGGTTCATATCATCGCACTCTGTGGCATCCAAGGATCGTATATAATCTCTGTACCTGTGGCTTGCATCTATGATTATAATGGTTTGATTTGTTTTGAAGTTCATATGGTTTGAGGCTTGTATGATTCGTATGGTTCAACCCTGAATGGTCTCATTATATATGGGTCTCAGCACAGCTGCAAGTATAAGAGTTGGTAATGAGCTAGGAGCCCGGCGCCCGAAAATTGCCAGATTTTCAGTTGTAGTTGTGGTGATCACATGCTTCATCATAAGTGTCATTCTTGCCGCAGCAGTCATGTTACTGAAAAAGGAACTGGCTATGTTATTCACAAGCAGCACTGTGGTTATGAGCGCTGTTTATGCATTGATCCCTCTCCTTGCAATATCTGTAATCTTGAATGGCACCCAATCTATTCTCTCAGGGGTGGCGATAGGATGCAGATGGCAAGCTGTGGTAGCGTATGTAAATTTGGCAACATATTATGTCATTGGCCTACCTATTGGAATTGTTTTAGGATTTAAGGTCAACATGGGAGTCGATGGAATATGGTGGGGAATGATAATCAGAGTGACACTCCAGACGTTGGCTCTAATTATTCTTACAGCATGGACTAATTGGAACAAAGAGGTCCAAACAGTATCAGATAGAGTCGAGCATTCCCAAGATGAGGAAAATGATTCCTCAGATATACTGCCCGCTTGACTAGGCTCTTTATGAAGCGCAACTTGTCAGGGGTTTAGCTACAAAGTGTTGTGTCGAATTACAGAAGCAATATAATTAAATGGCATTTGAATAACTAGATGGCCCCAAACTTAAAAGCCAAATCACCATCATAAACAGTAAGAACAGGACAATTAAGCAATAATAGGGTGGCAGGATTGCCATTTTCTTTCTCTTTATTTGGCAACTTGGCAATACAGAACGGTATGGCCACGTCAAAGATGTGGAGTTACATTTCAAGCAAACCGTCCGTGAAGCATCGAATCATACATTTATCATGTCACTAGTTAGGTACAAGAACCATTAAAATGAGTTGTGTTGTTGTTATCGCCTGGGCGTTAAGATATCCATCACAGCAGAAGAAATAGGATTCGATCTTCTATTAAGGGCTTTAGTTAATGATTCAACGGGATCTGCGCTCCATGTGTCGGCCATCAGAGGATTTTTAGGGAGACGCTGTTTTATTTTAGAATAGAGGAAACGCTCTTTGCCATTTTTATAATTGCAGGTGAAACAACGCCCCTGTTTTGGGGTCGATTTGTTTTTCCCTTAGCAGCATTTTATTTATTGTATTAAAAATTCATTTGAAAAAGAGGTTAGAGAGAGGGGGGAGAGTTCTGAGAGCTGGTGGAGAACAGAGAGTTTCATTGTACAGCTGATTGACAGAGATTTTAATGAAAATACACAGCTCTGGCTTTTGAGATTCCTGTGGTATGAAATTTAACATTTGTCTTTTCCTATGTCTCATATGTAGCCTGTTATGTGTTCATGTCATTTCATGATCGTTTCCATTTGAACAAATGAAGTGTTAAGGTAGAATTCATAATTTATATGCTCTGCCTTTAAGTTTGTTCATATTTAATGTTTTCTTCTGTTTGACAAGGATTCATCTTCTATGCCCTTGTCAGCTCCTCAGCAGTCTTGCCATTCCATTTAATCTCAATTTGATGTTAAAATTTCTTGCCTACCTTGCCTCAGGAGATAATCTGTGTTTTTGATTATATTTCTCTGTTCAAGCTGTTTCTTTGCCCCATGCAGCCCAGAAAAACCCCATCATTTATTAAAAACCCCTTTTATCAATTTACTAGCCTAAAATCAGTTTCTTTTAAAGTCATCTCAGCCCCTTTTAGAAAACTTTTTGCTGAGATAGACTGGAGAGAGCCCTCTCCTGTCCTCGTAGGGCTAGCTACGAGGCTAAGTGGTTTGATGTTGCCTTGGATTCTGCCTTCCTCAGCCTGAGGCAAATTCGAGCGCTAACAGAACCTGCGTGTATACGCGCTTTTACCAAAGCGAAATAGCGTACATATCTGCAAATACTAACTTAGACATTCCAAACTTCAGCCATACCCAGATCATACCATTTACAGGAAAAAAACATGCGTCAGTATTCAGATCTAGACTGTCCATGATCAAACCAATGTTGCACGAAGCGGGAGCGAAGCGGAAGCGCGAAGCGGAAGCGCGGAGCGCGGAAGCGTCATTTTCCAAAAATCTAGGAAGCGAAGCGTCCGCGGAAGCGTCTGCTATATATATATATTTTTTTATATTTTTTTGCATTTATACTCAAAAAAAACATCCCAAATACCAAATTAATTGTAGAAGACATGAAAACATGCATATTTTTGCATAAATCAAGATAGATATGGCATCCATGATTCCATTGTAGTTACTAGTATGTACAACAATCATCTATATTCTAGCTATTACAAACATACATCAGTATCAATTTGATACTGCTTGATGCCTATAAAATTTCATAGGACAAGCTCAAGCAAGAGAAGGAATGCAATCACAAGGAAAGTTATCAAGTTTCTATCAAGCAAGGGACTGTTAGAATTCAAGTTTGGGAATATGTCAGAGCTGGGCTCAATTGCTCATGAAGGCCACAAATCAAATTTGAAAATGCAAACCATGATTGCAAAGTCCTCCTTCAGCATTTAATGGAAGCAGCCAGCAAGGAGGCTTGGAGAGCTAATTCAAGACTATTTAGGGCAGCATCTCACTTGCTAGATCAGGCCACAAGTCAAGAAGTATTGATGCTTTTTCTGTGCTATTTTGTGGAGGGTTTGTCTCTGTTTACAAGGCTGCAGGAAGGTGCTGCTACAGCTGTATGAGGAGGAGGATTTGAGAGCGCCAAGAGGCCTAGAAGGGACCTACTGCCCTAGCTGCAGTCATCTCAAGCAACAGCACAGGTAAAGGGGGGTGGTTCCTTGTCATCGAAGGAGATTCTCATTCTTCTCTAGGCCACAAAGAAGGGTTGTTTCTACAGCAGCTTGGGGGGTCTGTTTTGAGGGGGTGAAGGCCTAGTTAAGGTCCTCTACCCAGGCCACAGTCATCCTGAGGATCAGTGCAGTTATAACCAAGTATATTTTCATGTATATGAAGACCTAGACCTTGCTGTAGCAAAACCGTGAATTGTAGGAGGCTTGAGGAGGAACCTTAAGCCCCACCAGCAGTACATTGAATACCTAGTAGATCAGCATAGGTGGAAGCATAGTTGGACATAAGATCACAGTGATTTGAAGCAAGGTAAGGGCAACAAACTACATTAGCAAGAATTGCAGACTTTACAAGGAAGTCTCTCAGATCTACTCTCACAGTGTATTGATAATTTGATATTGCACCTCTGGAATAATTGGACGTTCGTTATATGGCTATGCTCTTGCTCCTGGTATGATTTACCAATAGTGTCATATGATCATTGGCATATGCTTCAGTATGATTCTTTGCATTATGACATTTGTTCATGACATCAATTCAATATGGACATGTCACTTGCTTCAGTCATATATATGTTATCGTTTCTCATATAGATCAATATTGGTATGGCTTCCCAATATTGGCAATGATGGGTATAAACCTATAAGCAGAGACTTCTTCATTCTTATATGCACTTAGCATTATGTATGGATATCACTGCTCAAATAGCTTGAGTATGGTATTGCTATGTTCTAATTACAGCAGTATATGCATGACCTCAACTTCAACAGTTGTATATATTTATGTGTGTGTGTGTGTATCAATCTCACAAATATGTATGGCATCCCTATGTATGATGGTACAGTATATGAATATATAGAAGTGCATCCATCAGTTCAGTAGATGATTGCGCTTCCGGTTGCGCCACGCAACCCGCCCTTTTTCAATGTATATTCATTGAGTTGACATTGTATTCAGAGCAGTAAGACCGTATATTCAGGCTACAATGCTCAAGTTATATGGTATTAGGAATCCTATATGAGAATGATGTCATATTGGTGGGTTGCGTCCAGGTTGCGTCCAGGTTGCGTCAAGGTTGCGTCCAGGTTGCGTCAAGGTTGCGTCCAGGGATTCGCGATTCCGGGGGGCCGCAACCTCAAATGGCAGGAATCGTTTTTTTAACCCGGAATCGCGCCACCTCAAAAACGGATCCGCGCTTCCACTGGGGATTCCGGATCGATTCGCTCCGATCCGCGATTCTGCCTTTGGATCCGGGGGGGGGGGGGGGCGATTCCTGCAACACTGGATCAAACCACATAATGATAATACATTTAAGGCTTTATGATCCCGATACATCAACCATTATCAACCACATAGGTGCATCCTTAGATCAGGTCAAGCAAAGCATCAGAAGCTCATAACCTATATATATGATCTAACACTTCAGAAGATATTCAATACTTGCACACCCTGGCCTAATGATCTTCTCCTCCTTATATAGTTTTAGGCCTTTTTCAATACCTTGGACCAAATACCTAGGGTCAATACCTCGGACTAAATACCTTGGACTAAATACCTCGGACCAAAACCTTGGTTTTCCAACATGCACGCGCCCTTCCTCCCGTGAAAGTGTGTGTATATGTATATGCACCTTTTGTTCTGTTAATCCATGTGTATATGCTCTTTTTCTACAGTGATCCCGCGTATATAACTTAACATACTTGAAAATGTCCTTTTTATTCAACTTCTTGATTCTGATCTGTAGTCCTTTGTTCCTTCATCCTATTCTTTTGTATCATTACTTTGTTCCCTTTGAATAGACCTGTTATAATGTGATTTGCCTTCTGAATTGATTCCTTTGAACTGCCCTGCATTTTATCATATCTGTAAACACAACTATCATGAATTCTGTCACATCTGATATCTCTCCTGTAGATTCATCTAGATACATAGATTCACCTAGTTACCATATACAAGTGAGTCGTTTTGCTATAAGTGGGTTGCCATCAATTACAACACATGCATCATAATGCCAACACTAAGAGCAATGAATAGTCAAATGAAAACCCCTTTAGATCAATTATAAAGGATATAAGAAAATTGTGCTTGGGTTTCACGTATCCCAAGGCAAGGGTTGCCTCTAATTGCCTCCAATTGCTGTAATAATTTCCAGAACCTGTAATAGGCCTTGAGACACTTGGAAATGATGTTTGAACAATGATATAAAGAAAAACAAAGGGGGCCACACAACCTTAGGGCTTTTAGTGCTTCCAAAAATGCAATTTATGGTGGTTTATCCAATGAAAATAGTCAATTGATGCAAATTAAACCATGGATAGTGAAGAAATTCACTATTGAAATATGTTTTTGTATGAAATTTTTGGAATATATATATTTTTTGAAGGTTTTTTTTTATATTTAATGCTAAATATAACTTTAAAAAAATTACAATAAATTTTTAAAGAGATTTGAAAAGAGATTGATGTTAAATTGTTGGAATAAGGATGTGACCCTTTTTCCACAAGATTCAAGGACAAAGAATTATGTCCACTTTTAGATTTGGTACAATGCCCGAGGTCTTGATACTAGGTGGAACACCAAGGATATGACCAAATAATCAAGACAAGACAAGAAATGGAACCAAAATTTTATTGGAAGGGCTTCCTATGTAACGAATCCTCCAACCAAAGAAATCAACAATTATACAAGATAAGGTCATAGTTACCAAGTTCGAATAATTCGAATTCGATTCGATACGATAAAAATTTGAGTGAAAAAAATTCAATTCGCAAAAAATTCGATAATAGACATCATAAAAACTTTTTTTTTATTTTTATTTTCTCAATTTATTTTGAATTATGAATATTTTTTTATTAATTTTAAATAATATAACAATTTTAGAAATAAAATTATCTAAAAAATTTACTATTCATCTTTTCTCTTCAAAACATCAATCATTCCATAAATAAAAACTAATTATTTAAAATTAAGTTACTTCACACATTTCGGTTTCCATGATTGAAAAAACAGAAATTTTCTAATAACAATTTTACCTTCTATTTTGTTATGCCTTTTTAACTTTTTATTTTCCTTCTTTATATATGCCATCTAAACTCTATTTATTTCTATTCATAGAATCTTATAACAAAGAAAAAATAAGCTACTTTCACTTATTTTCTGTTTCTTTTCTAAGTTGAAGATTGAAAAAACAGATTTTTTCTAATTTCACTGATATTTTCAATTTTTGTTTTCTTTTTCTGCTGGTCATTTTTCTTCTTTCTCTATATTCCATCCCGCTTCTATCTCTCTTTTCAAAGCATAACGAATGAATAATCTTTCTCTCGGTCCTTTTACTTACCCATATACATTATTTTATGATGAAATATTTATTCAATGAAACTTGGTTGGAAATTTCTACTTATTGCAACTGTGTTGGCTAAACATCGATGACGAACCTAGATTGAGTTACAAAGTAACGGCCTCCTCCTGTCTCACTCTGCTTCCCTCATTCGGTCCCTTACGTGTTGGGAGGAAAACCTTGCGACTAAAACCCTCTCAATTGGTAATGCTTTGGGGTTTGAATTTGTATTATTTACATCGATTTATTTATTTATTGTTATACTCCTCGTAGAGAATTACAGAGATTACGACCATCTTCTATCCAAATATACAAGTAATAGTTGGACTGACTTTGAAATGGATGACTATTTACTAACCCTAACTCCTTGTCATTTTCAGATTTTTTTATATATGTTAAGAAGGCATCCTGCGCACAGAATTAACAAACTGCATTAACCCCATGATTAACCTTTAATGCAACGAATCGGATTGAATTTCTACGAACTGTTCGGCGGACGAACCGAATCGGCGAATTTCTGTACTGTTTGCCCGAATTCGGGCGAACTTGGTAACTATGGATAAGGTTACTTATCCTTAAGGGGAGTGCTAAAGATATCCCAAAAGAGAACAACAATACCTTCCTCTTTCAAGCCTTCTTGAATCGATTTCCTTACCCTTGTAGAAACTTTGAGATGCTCCACAAATTGCCTTTGAATAATTTAGATCGACCAAGCAAGAGAAGAGAATTAATGTGTAAAACTTTTTGTCTCATGAAAAAATGCACATTTTATTAGATAGCTCAATAATTTCCCAAGAACTTGCCATCCAGAAAATGCTTGGAGGCTATTTTTAATTTTTTAATTTTTTTAATTAAAATTTACATTGAGAAAACTCCAAATGGAGGCAAAATGCTACATTGATGTGGCCAAGAGGCGTATTTTTGACTCTAAGTGACCAAACTTTCTAGTTGTGATTGCATGGTTGGCTCACTTGCAAAATTAGTTTTTCATTGGTGCTACAACAACTTGATTTGACCTTGCTTTTCCCCTCCAATGCTTGGGCTAGTGCTGGCCGCTAGGCTTTGGTGGAAGGCTTGGATTGGCAAGTCTTCCATTACTTGAAATTTGGATGAATTTTGGATTGCAAAGTGACTTTAACTTGAAATTCATTCACATTAGACTTGGAGGAGGCCCATTTTTTGCAACATCTTACCTCCTTGACCTTCCTTGCACAACAATTGAGGGCTCGACCTCCCTTCCAGGGTAATAGCTAGTTGATTTGGTGAAGAATAGTTGAAATTTGGCTTGAATTTGACTTGAAAATAATTGATATAGCCCTTGGGGGCTCTCCTTCATGCATAAGTCTCCTTGAGCTTGCTTGAGAATGGCTTGATCTTGCTCAAGGAGGGCTTGACCTCCTTCCTTGGTCCTCAATCTTCCCAACGACTACATTAGATATCATGATTCATAGTAGAGTCCATGCTGAAGCATACCCCTGAAGTCCTATTCCTATCATCGACACTTTCTACCTAGTCAACATATGTATATCCTGAAGCTATACATCTTTGTTTGCAACATATTTCAAGCCATAGTTCATAATACCATGTACATATCTCAGAATTTCCTTTGTGGCAATCCAATGTTCATGTCTCAGTTCAACCTAGAACTAACTCATGGTATTCACAACAAAGAAAATGTCCAACCTGGTGTTAACCAAATACATCAACAAGCCAATCAATCGCCGATACATAGATGGATCTACCAAGCTGGATTCAGAGCCTCTTAACTTCTTCAAGTTAGACACCATGGGAGTAGCCATGGATTTATAGTCCATCATGCCAAATTTCTGAAGGATCTCAACAACATACTTTTCTTGACCAAGGAATACTTCGCCAGGTATTTGCCATACTCCCAATCCCAAGTAATAATGCATCAAACGAAGATCCTTCATATCAAATTTAGAAGCCAACTTCTTTCTGCATTGAATAATAAGAGGCTCAACACCTATTAGAAACAACTAATCAACATATAGCAATAGGATCATAGGTGCATTCTTTACAACCTTAAAATAAAGGTTTGGATTGACATCGCTCTTGGTAAATCCCAGTCTCGTCAAATAGCTGTCAATGCATACCAAGCTCTTGGAGCTTGCTTGAGTCCATACAAGGCCTTCTTTAACCTGCAAACATGAGATTCCTTCCCATGCACCTCAAAACCTTGAGGTTGCTCTATGTACACCTCTTCCTCAATCACACCATTGAGGAAAGTAGTCTTCACATCCATCTGATGTAAGTTCCATCCCAACAAAGCAACGAGAGAAATGACGGCTCTAATGGAGGTGTACCTGGAAACAACGGAAAAGGTCTCATCATAATCTTCTCCCTTTTTTTGGGAGAACCCTCTATCCACAAATCCTGCCTTGTATTTGTCAATGCTTCCATCTACAACATGGTTGATATTATATATCTGGCCTTGGCACAATTTCTCAGACATCATTTTTCATGATAGATTGGTATTCTTCATTCATAGCTTCCTTCCATACTTGTTGGCTAGTTGCTTCTTCATAAGTGGAAGGCTCTGCATCAATAAGGTTAGTCATGAGAGCTGCATAGCTAGAAAACCTTTTAGGTTTCTTAATTTCTCTGGATGTGCCATCAGGAGCTGCATGTCCTTCTGCTTCTTCCAATGTAGATCTAAGCCATGTTGGTCTCTTTCTGATCTCTGGGACAACAACCAGTTCCACTAGTTCGCAAAGGAGCTGCATGCCCTTCTTCTTCTTCCAATGTAGATCTAGGCCATGTTGGTCTCTTTCGGATCTCTGTGACAACAACCAGTTCCACTAGTTCACAAAGACCTTTTGGCTCTTTAGGATATTTTATAGAACTCGAATGCTCTTCCTTCGAAGCCTCCTGCTTTACTTCATCATAGGAATCCATGGAGACTTCCTTAGACTTCCAATATGCAACTTTCTCATCGAAAGTGACATCCCGATTGACCTCAATCTATCGCTGCTTTGGAATGTAGACTCTATAGGCCTTTGATGATTCACTGTAACCAACAAATATGCCTTTCTTTCCTGAAGGTTCAAGCTTGTTCCTTTTATCCTTAGGAACATGAATGTAGATAGGGAAACTACAGATTCTCATATGCCAACCTCTGAAAAAGCAGGCACCCAGGGACGGAAAAAAGTATGACAGGAACAAGGGAATGCAGACAGGAGAAGGCAGGACCGGGCTTTCGTCTAGAGAATGCTTCTTCAGGAGTCATATCTTCCAGAATTCAATGAGGACTTCTATTTTGAATAGATACAATTGCCAATGATCTTCTCCCTAGAAGAACATTGGCAAATCCTGATCATGCATCATAGCCTTGATAAATTCTTTAACGAACCTACTCTTTCTTTCTGCCACACCGTTCGTTGTGGATTGTAGGGAACAATTAACTCTCTCTTAATCCAACATTCTTCCAGAAAGCAACAAGTTCCTTTAAGGTGTACTCTCCTCCATTGTCAGATTTCAAAATCTTAATCTTCTTACCTGTCAAGTTTTCCACTTTAGATTTGAATTTTTGAAACCTTATTAAGACTTCATCCTTGGTCTTCATGAGATAGATCCAAGTCTTATGAGAGACATCATCAATAAATGTCACATAGTATAGTGAACCTCCAAGTGATCTCACAAACATTGAACCACTTACATCAGAGTGAATCAAATCTAAGATTTCTTTAGATCTATTGTCACTACTTCGAAAAAGTTTCTCGATGTTTTTTCCAATTACACAACCTTTACAAACACCTTCATGATCTATCTGCATTTGATTCAATTCAGGTAATGCTCTATGATGAAGGTGACCATATCTTCTATGCCATAGCTCACTTGGATTGATTTCATCATGTACTAGGGCTTGAGTTGGTTGACTCACGAGCCTATACAGTCTTCGAATTCAGGTAATGCTCTATGATGAAGGTGACCATATCTTCTATGCCATAGCTCACTTGGATTGATTTCATCATGTACTAGGGCTTGAGTTGGTTGACTCACGAGCCTATACAGTCTTCCATCACGAATCCCAATAACCATAGTATCATCTACACTAGAGCCCTTCGACCATACAAATACTTTTCCATCCACAAAATCTACTCTATCTCCTTTATCTTCTAAACATGAAATGGATACTCAATTCTTTTTCTAATTTGGTACATATAGAACATTGCTGAGATTTACATAGTTTCTAGATTCTAGCTCAATGGATGCCTTTCCAACTCCTTTGACTGCATAGTTATGGTTGTCTCCAAGCTCTACCCTTTGGTACAACCTCTTTTTCATCATGCTAGTAAGATTTTCACGATCTTTGGTCATATGTCTTGATTTCTACCAGCCACATATTGTCATCATCTACAATAGAACTTGTTAGAGCAGAAAAGTAAAAGAAATCTGTCACTTTTAGCCTTCTTTGGATGCTCATTTTCAACATCAATTGCGGAAGCATGTTGTTTTCCCATACTCTTTTTGTTGTTAGCCATCTCAGGACAATCCCTTTTAAAATGTCCAAAATTTTTGACAGCCATAACATTGAATATTTGACAGAGCCTTCTTCCTTTGGGGAGGATGTGATCTTCTTTTGACTTCTTGTGTTGAGAGCCAAACTTCTTCTTTCCTTTGTTCTTGAAGCGAGATGCAAGTGCTTGAGAAGCTTCTTCCTTTCTATCTCTTGATATAAGCCTTGATTCTTCTTTAGCACAAGAGGCCCACAATTCTTCAAATGGGGGAGTTTCTTTCCTGTTGCTTACACTTGCTGCAAATGCATCCAATGATCTAGGTAGATTGTTAGTTTTTGTAGCATTAGATGTGTTCTAGCCACAAAATTTGGTGGAGAGGCTAGAATACATGTCTTCTCCAAAACCCAGAAATCGTTTCTGGAAATTCCCCCTAGAGACGACTTAATTAAAATAATTAAACATTTTTTAATGTTTACTAAATCTAAACTTAGGAAATATGATTAATTAAAGGTATTAATTAAGTCATGGTGAGAATCTTCTAGGAGAAGACATGGATTGAGTTCTAGTCAATCTTAGCCATTGATTATGTTTTAATCTTGGCCGTTGATGTCTCAACGAGAGATTTAAGAAGAAATTCGATGGGGGTTGGAGAACTGTCATGTCCCTTCCTAAATCATTTTGGGAAGATTTAATTTTGTATTACGGGGCAAATTTTGGAGTTAGTGGACCCCATTTGATGCTATTAGGAGATTACACTAGGAGAAGATGTTTTGTTTTGTAGTTAAGATACACATGGGGGCCACCCTCACTAGGGAATTACGTGCTCCCTAGTTTGATATGCATGGAAGGGGGATAACTTTTGCATGGTGTTGGTTAAGTGGGGCCCGCGATGGAGGACGAAATGGAGGGAAAAGTTCCCCCACGAAAACTATATAAGGAGGGCAACTCTCCTCTTCTTATTCATTCATGAGTGTATATCAATTTCTCTTGGTTGCTCGAGTTGCTTAGTCGAGTCACTCGCTATTTAGCATGAGTTCTTCAGGCGAAGAGCTTACCCTTTCTTTGGGGGACTTCGAGTTCCACCCTAGGAAGGTTTCCTTCATTTGTTTAGGAGGACATTGACATTGTGATTTCTAGCAGTAGCATTTCCTTCCAGGTGGTACATATTTCTAGAGGACGCAGTGAGAGAGGAGGCCGAGTTGTTTGTGGAGCTGAGTAGTGGAGTTTTGTTGTGAGATTTTTCGGAGGAGAGGCTAAGAAGGATTTGCAGCCTTTGGCGGAGTTTGGGAGCTGATTGAGCTTCAGGCTTGGCAGTGTGACTTTCGCACTACCTAGGCTAGTACAGAGGCAGTGTTTGGGAGCTCATTTGGTGGGTCGAGTATCAACCCTTGAGGCTAAGCTTTGCTGTGGAGGTTGGAGGAGTTATTCGGGGTGACGTTTGCTCCCTTTCTAGAGCTTGGAGGAAGGCTTTGTGGCCACTTCTTGTAGGTCGTATTTCTGGACCTGTTTGGAGAGCGTAGGCCATACAGGAGGTCAAATTTGGGTGGTTGGGTTTAGGCGAAACCCTTTATGGGTTTTTGTGGGTTTTGGCCAAGGAGCTTGTGGCCGAAGTTTCATCATTTTCCGAGCACCAGAGGTGGGGTTTCTTGCAGCTCCTTTCTAGCTAGTAGTTGTCGTTACTGGGAGACAACACAAAGCTTTAGAGGAGCAGTTGTTTCTAGCATTTGGGATTACTGTTGACACTTGGGTTTTGTCTAGCTTGCCCTTGAGGCAAGCCTAGGTGCTTTTTCCACACTATTGTACATTGCTCTATTCATAAATAAAATGGCTTAGCCGGTTCTCATTTTTGTTGTGTATTGAGTATTTGCTAATCGTTTAATTTTTCTGTGCATAAATATTGGCTTTTGTATATCATTGTTTGTTTAAGTTTGGAACATTACAATGGTATCAAAGCTTAGATTTTGGCTTAGCCGTGGGGAAACGTTTCTATGAGTGAAGAAGACTGACAAAATATTACTTACAAAAGGCAGAGGTACCAGAGTAGGGAAAGGAAGTTGGAGATTACTCTAGACACGGAGGATAGTGGGAAGACTGCAGTAGCATAAGATATGGGTGAGCCCAAGAGCAGGGAAGAGATGGCCTTGGATAACCTCTTGAAGGCTTTGAGTGATTTGGCAAAGGGGCAGAAGGAGATGTTGGATGAGATCAAAATACAGAACCGAGAGTGAAGTACTCACTGAGAGTTCGTAGTTGGAGAGACTTTTGGGGCCTCTCAATAGTTCGATCATCTTTCTCCCATTGCGCAGCAGCCATCCTCGAGTGAGCCAACTCAAGCTACTTACCCTCTTTTATACCTTTGGCATAGTGAGAGACTGGTGGAGGTGAGGATCCTTAGTTGATGGGGGAGCATTTCCAGGAGTGGCAGTCCATGGGAGCAAACTTCAGAGAGGCTCTGACCTTCAGAAACTTTTGCAAGCTCAAGCAGAACGAGAAGGGTAAAATCTATGGTACACAGAACTATGAGCTACATTGTTCTATTGGGAAAATGTATTTCCCTACATATGATGGCACTTCCAAGTGCACAACACGTGCTTGGGTGGAGAAGCTGGATACATACTTCTAGCTGAATCGAATGACAGAGGCAGAAGCCATCAAGATGGCAACATTTCACCTGGAGGGGGAGGCATACGATTGGTGGTTTCATGGTTTTTCCACTCTGGGGCATGCCAGCGTGACCTCCTATGAAGATTTCACATGGAGAACAGTGGAGTGCTTTCATCGGAAGGATCCAGAGGCTCACTTCAGAGAGTTAACCCAGTTTCGACAGACAGGGCATCTAGAGCATTATATCTCGGAGTTTTTGAGGGTCTTAGTCATGGTGCCTGATTTGTGAGATGCGAGGAGAGTATACACATTTGTGGAAGGATTGAAAGAGCCGTTGCGAGGGCTGGTGAAGTCTCGTAAATCATCTACTCTTCTAGAGGCAGTATCTTGCACTCAGGATTTGCAAGGGGCCATCCCCAAGGCTCGAGTTCCATTTCTTACATGCACTCCCTACCCTCATAAGGGAAGTGACACTCGAGCACCCACAACGTGAAGAGCAGCCTAAGGGCGTGGTCAGTTGGATTACGAGACCAGGAGAGACCTTAGGAGGAAGAAGCTATGCTTTACATGTCGTGAGCCTTGGGCACCTGGTCATCGGTGCACAGCAAGCAAGGCCCATTACATCGAGGTCTTCTCAGACAGTGATCAGGAGGATGATGAGGAGTTGGAGTTTGGTGGCGGAGACAGCGAGGAGCCAGCAGGGAAAGGACCACACCACTACCTCAGGGAGGAGAATCCTTCGCACCAGCAGGGAAAGGACCACCACCACCACCTCAAGGAGGAGCATCCTTCACACCAATAAGGGAAGGACCACCGCCACCACCTTAGGGAGGAGCATCCTTCGCACTAGCAGGGGGAGTCTTAGTTTCTTTGTGCGGGATTCCCAAATTCTTGACTTTTAGGATCAGAGGTATGTTGCAGGGGCAACGTGTCTCAGTCTTGGTAGATATTAGGGCCATCCACAATTTTATTGATGCTCAGATGGTCCAGAGGGGGGGCATCACCACTACAGAGTTTGAGCGGTTTTCAGTGCTAATACCAGGGGAGAAGACTATGCAGTGCACTCGATATGTTCCCACTCTGATGGTGACTATGGGGAACTATTCGATGACAGACCACTTTTTCGTGGTGGATGTACTAGACACCAATGTGGTGCTGGGTGTCCAATGGTTGTATTCCCTTGGCCGGGTTACCATCGATTGGAAACAGTTGGTGATGGAGTTTATTGGGCCAGATGGCAAGCCGGTGGTTCTTAGGGGCATGCATTCGTACCCCCCTTACACAGTTTTGGCTCACCAGATGGAGGTCAATTTGAGGCATGGAGACATATTATGGGTAGTAGAGCTGAGGATTTCAGAGGCTGGGGGAAAGACTGCCCCACCACATCCGGACATACAGGCAGTACTGGATAGATATCCGATAGATTTTGGAGATATACCACTGGGGCAACCACCTGATTGAGGATTTGAGCACACTATAGAGTTGGAGCTTGGTGTGTAGGCGGTCATCACCACACCCTATAGGCATCCCAAGGCCTATAAGGATGAGATCGAGAGAGCCATCCAAGAGTTGTTGGCATTGGGTCACATCAGACCGAGTTCTAGTCTGTTTGCTTCTTCGGTTGTGCTGGTGAAGAAGAAGGACGAAAGTCTTCACATTTATATTGACTATAGGGCCCTCAACAAGAAGACACTGAAGAACAGGTATCCCATTCCGCGCATTGATGAGTTGATGGACAAGCTTAGAGGGGCCAAGTACTTCTCTAAGATAGATCTGCGGTCAGGGTATCATCAGATTCAGGTGAGAGAGCAAGACAATCCGAAGACAACCTTCAGGTGTCATTATGGGCATTTCGAGTTCCTAGTCATGCCTTTTGGGTTGACCAATGCACTGGTTACTTTTTAGTCATGCATGAACCATGTGTTCCGAGGCCAGATGAGGAGGATTGTACTGGTATTCTTTGGTGACATATTGATCTACAACAGGACATGGGAGGAGCACCTGCAACACTTGGAGACAGTCTTGCGTATATTGGAGGAGCAGCAGTTCTACGCAAATGTCTAAGTGTGAGTTTGGATTGATATAGATGATTTACTTGGGACACATCAGCGGTGCAAATGGGGTCAAGGTGCATGAGGAGAAGATTCGGGCCATCCGAGATTGGCCAGAGCCCCGAGATGTGATAGCATTGAGAGGATTTTTGAGCATCTGTACCTATTATCGGAAGTTTGTGAAGGGCTTCTCACAGTTGCTAGCACCCCTTATTGATTTGACTAAGAAAGGGGCCTTTGTGTGGACAGAGGGAGCTTAGGTAGCATTTGATCACCTCAAGGAGGTGATGAGTTGTTGCCTGATTTTAGCACACCCAGATTTTTCTGAGCCTTTCACATTGGAGTGCGATGCATTAGGTGTAGGGATCGGGGCAGTCTTGTCCCAAGACAGGCAACCCCATTGCTTTTGAGAGTAGGAAGCTTCTACCTCATGAGCTGTCATATTCCATTTATAACAAGGAGATGTTGGCCATAATGCATGCATTGGACAAATTTAGACAGTAGTTGGTGGGGAATCGATTTCGGGTGAAGACGAATCATAACAGTTTTCGCCATTTCATGGGGTACCAAGGCCTCAATGACAGACAATAGAGATGGGTCAGCGAAGGTCAAGCTTATGATTTTGATATTGAGTATGTGTGGGGGAAGCACAACGTAGTGGCGGATGCACTATTCAGGAGACAAGCCGTGCTTTCACTCATGAGCATTTGTGATGACTGGAAGGCTCAGTTATTGGTCGAGTACTCCAAGGATCGTCGGGCGTGTGAGATCTTGGAGGGTAGCTATGTAGATGAGCGATACAGGGTGATGGATGAGGTCATTTATTATAAGGGCGCATATTTTTTGTTTCAGGATCACAGTTGAGGGA
Organism: Pinus tabuliformis; assembly: GCA_031772625.1. Taxonomy (NCBI): domain Eukaryota; kingdom Viridiplantae; phylum Streptophyta; class Pinopsida; order Pinales; family Pinaceae; genus Pinus; species Pinus tabuliformis. The sequence goes on along the minus strand of CM062812.1, from coordinate 209,220,901 downwards.
GCACGTCCTTCGAGCAGCTCATGATTCTCCTTTGTCCGGGCACCAGGGGTTTAGGAAGACATATATGGTAGTGAGAGAGTGCTTCACTTGGAAGGGCCTTAAGGGAGATGTGTTGAGGCATGTACAGGAGTGCGAATCTTGCCAGAGGAATAAGGGAGAGTTGACCCATCTAGCAGGATTGTTGCAACCTCTTTCCATCCCTGAGGGGAAATGGGAGAGGATCTCTATGGACTTCATTACCGGATTTCCCTCAGTGAAAGGGAAGGAATGTATTTTTGTAGTGGTCGATTGACTAACCAAGTTTGCACACTTCTTTGCCATACCAACACGATATTCAGCCTCACAGGTGGCAGAGTTGTTCTTCAGGGAGGTCTTTTGTCTGCACGGACTCCCTAAGACCATAGTCAGTGACAGGGATAGCCGATTCATGGGAGGATTTTGGCAGGAGCTCTTTAGATTAGTTGGCACTGAGCTCACCCCGAGCACCAGCTATCATCCACAGATTGATGGTTAGACAGAGAGGGTAAACCAGTGGTTAGAGGGCTATCTCAGGAATTATGTGATAGGGAAAAAGAGGGCTTGGATTCGATGGTTGCACTTGGGAGAATATTGTTGCAATACCACCCATCATATGTCCATTGGTATGACTCCTTTCCGTGCTTTATATGGTTATGATGCTTTGTCTTTTGCTGATATTGTTTTTGGAGATAGCAGGGCCCCAAAGGCCAAGGATTGGATCCTAGAGAGCCAAGATATCCTCAAGGATCTTAAGGATAACTTACAGGCAACCCAGAACCAACAGAAGATGTATGTTGATCGACATCGAGTAGAGAGACATTTTGAGGAGGGTGACTTGGTCTACCTTCGATTGCAGCTGTACCGACAGTCCACACTCAAGCAGAAGGGGGCCAAAAAGTTGCAACCGAGATTCTTTGGGCTGTATAGAGTGAGCAGGAGAGTTGGAGAGGTGGCTTACGAGTTGGAGCTACCACTAGGGAGCAAGATTCATAACATACGTCATGCCTCAAGAGGGTGTTGGGGCAGCAGGTTACAACAATCATGGAGTTGCCTGCGCTTGATGATGAGGGGCATTTGATCTTAGAGCCAGAAGCCATCTTGGAAACCAGAGAGAGGAAGCTCAAAAGCAGGATAATCAGAGAATATTTGGTGCGATGGAAAAATCTACTAGATGAGGATGCCACTTGGGAGGGAGAGCACATTCTGGAGCATCTGACATTGAAGTTGCTTGGGGACAAGCAACATTTGGGAGGGGAGGACTGTCATGTCCCTTCCTAAATCATTTTGGGACAAGATTTAATTTTGTATTATGGGGCCAATTTTGGAGTTAGTGGACCCCATTCGATGCTATTAGGAGATTAGACTAGGAGAAGATGTTTTGTTTTGTAGTTAAGTTACACATGGGGGCCACCCTCACTAGGGAATTACGCACTCCCTAGTTTGATATGCATGGAGGGGGGATAACTTTTGCATGGTGTTGGTTAAGTGGGGCCCATGATGGAGGACGAAATGGAGGGAAAAGTTCCCCCACGAAAACTATATAAGGAGGGCAACTCTCCTCTTCTTATTCATTCATGAGTGTATATCGATTTCTCTTGGTTGCTCAAGCTGCTTAGCTGAGTCACTAGCTGTTTAGCACAAGTTCTTCAGGTGAAGAGCTCACCCTTTCTTCGTGAGACTTCGAGTGCCACCCTAGGAAGGTTTCCTTCATTTCTTCAGGAGGAGATTCACATTGTGATTTCCAGCGGTAGCATTTCCTTCCAGGTGGTATGTATTTCTGGAGGACACGGTGAGAGAGGAGGCCGAGTTGTTTGTGGAGTTGAGCAGTGGAATTTTGCTATGAGATTTTTCGGAGGAGAGGTTAAGGAGGATTGTCAGATTTCGGGGGAGTTTGGGAGCTGATTGAGCTTTAGGTTTGGTAGTGTGACTTTCGCATTACCTAGGCCAGTGCAAAGGCAATGTTTGGGAGCTCATTTGGTGGGTAGAGTATCAGTCCTTGAGGCTGAGCTTTGCTGTGGAGGTTGGAGGAGTTATTCGAGGTGAAGTTTTCTCCCTTTCCAGAGCTTGGAGAAAGGCTTTGTAGCCATTTGTTGCACGTCGTATTTCTAGAGCTATTTGGAGGGCGTAGGCCATAGAGGAGGTCGAATTTGGGTGGTTGGGTTCAGGATGGATCAGTGGCAGTAGCAGGATGAATCAGTGGTAGATGGTGCAGTCAGATGCCAGAGTGACGGATGCAGTAGCTAGTAGTGGTCAGAAACTGGACATCGCAGTGCAGAGTTGGCAGTAGTGCAGTTGGCACAGAGCAAAGTCACAACAATGCAGAGGCTTTAGTGACAGCGAAAGGGTCTAGCAGTAGTCAAGATTAGGGTGACAGATGCATCATACTGATCATAGTTGATTCAATATTTTGGATGCTTTTCAGTTGCAGATGTTGTAGTTGCAACAACAACAGATGGAGAGGGAGTTGTAGTGTAGATGCAGTGTTGGCAGTAGTTCAGCAGGATCAACAACAACACAGATGCAACGTATATCAGAGTTGCGCAGTATTTGGTGGGGAGCAGTTTGGTGCAGGTAAATTCTCAGTGTGGACACAAATGATACCTCTAGCCCGAGAGAGCGGGTCTAGCCACAAACAAACAATCTATGGAAAATCTCCTTAAGCTAGAATCAATTAAGAGGGCCTACCTCTTAGAATGCTATTTCACTTGGTGATGATCCTGCTTCCTCACTCCAGCTATCTTCTGTTTCCTTCCTAAGAATACCTAAAACAAACAAACAACAACAACAAACGTGATAACATACAATATTGTATTTAGCCTACTTAATAGGTCAAGGAACATGAAGCCATAAAGATGTAAAATGACACTTCATGTAGGAAATCAATCAATAGTTGCATTTATATAAATTAGAAAGAGATTACAACCGGTGCCTTGACATTGCTGGTCTCCTCTGACGTATTCGGGTTCCCACACTTCTGCTAGCACTTCATGGATAGACTCAATAATGAAAGTTTTAAGGCCTCTTTCCCTATAGTCTCAAACCAAACCAAAAACACACTATTCTCTCTCAAACATACACTAGAAAGCTACAAGCTATAGATGACTTGCTGATTATTCAAACTCAATCAAAAACTCCAACTAGATTTTGCTTGGGAAAAAGAGAGGTTTTTATAGCTTGGATGGATGGGAGATGGTTCCTCTCATCATGGGAGAAGGTCTTATCTCTTGAGTTTGTTCCATCCTAATAGGGGAAAGCAGCCTAAACTGATTTCCTCGGCTCCATCCGATCCAACCATCTACCAGACTTCCGTTACGAAGCTTCTAGACATGGAAGCTTCGACTCCTTATTTAAAAAACCTTCCAAAAGAGGATCAGCGCAACTGGAAAGAAAAGGGCTCAATCGCTCCGTACAACGCGAAGGCTAGTTTTAATCTCTACAAATTGGCACGAGGAAATTAGTCAGTAGTATCGGTCTTGTAAACTGGGATAAAAGGAAGATTCTTGGGAAATGATGAAAAGGGGAATCATTATGCTCATGAAGAGGGACATATTGGGAGTTTCTTCATGATGGGAAAGCATGTCGGGTTCACTGTAGAGGTCCTCCAAGATTGTGGATGAGGAGTACAGGGACAGTGACAAAATGTTGTGTAACGGATGCCCCCTAAAGCGTGAAGGCCAAACTAGAGTGGGGTGAAATGCTTTATAAGTGGAAGCAGGGAACCGGAGTCCGTCATCGGAAAACCTGCAAGCAAGCATAGATACATATACATCACTGAAAACTCTGAATAATGATACATGAATCGCGATATGGACGCAACCATCCAGAGAATGATCATGTAAATGGATCCAAGGCATGGGCGCAGCCATCCAATAGAAAGGATCATAACGAAACCAAGGTATGGTCGCAACCATCCAATAATGATAGGGATCACATATAATAACTCATGGTATGGTCACAACCATCCATCTGAAAGAGACATGTATATTAACATGATCATGTCACATCGCCTCGCAACCTGGACTTATGTAATCTTAACCCAGGGTTTTGTGCTCTAAATGACCTGATCAAAGTACAAATCCTAACATGTGAATGAATGTGTTGAAGTCGAACATGCTAGGAAGTCACTTGATTAACAAGCGCGAGAGAAACCACCAGTAATGACAATGGCTCTCAAGGTACCGGCAGCACAGTTCACGGAATGTGAATAAAGGAACTGATGTTGAACACCTGTGAAATCACTTGATCGAAAGCCAATGATGTGAGCTTGTCGTCGAGTGTGAAGAACTTGCCATTAGGGCATGCAAGCTCTAAGGTACTAGAAGGGAGTCTCTCGGTCAACTTCCTGGATAATGAGTTGAAGTTGACAGTAAGCGACTGTGTCGAAGGAGGGCCATGATGTATCCCACATCATCGACATGAGACAAGGGGATGCAAATGATTTCAGATGACACAGAGAATTAGGAGTAAGTGTAACTGTAGAAGGACTAACTCTTGAACAGATCGACAACACAACTATGGAGTTTTGGCAGCTTTTGGATCCATAGGATCGGTGGTCATGATGACGTGGCAGAGATCAAATGGAAGGCAAAAATGAACAACCCAACCCAGGAAGGTCAATGATGAAAAGGAGGATATCCCAACTCGACATGAAGCAGAAAGTGTCATGTTCAAGAGTGAGTTGCCGACACGATTGATAGAATTTCCAATTTTCCCCCACCATTTCTGGCAGGTACCCCAATTATTTTTTATCGCAAGCTTGAAGGGGATAGCATGTGCTTGCACTGTAAGTTCATCCTTCAGACGAATTCGACCTAGTAAGTTTAATGAGCCCTAGGAAGGAGAAGCTCACGATCGTCATGGCGACAAATCCAATGTCGTTTAATGGTTTAACGAGTTTGACAAAGGTGTAACTCGGTATATTTTTCATGTTTAGAGAGTTTGAAAAAGACACAAAAAAGAAAACTCCACATGGCCCCTTTTCATACATTTGTGTCTCTCGAGCCCGAAAAGGTAGAAAACAATACTTGAGGGAACCGCTGGACCATTTCTGTCAAGGAGTACCATTTTCGTAAATAGTTCATCCCAACCCGAAAAAGGGGTAAATGTATACTAGGTGAATGATGTTTCGCAGCCTTTAATGAGTTCAAAATGACAAGAGCTCAGCAATCTTTTCGTGTTTAAAGAGTCGGAAAAGAAAAGAGGAAAAATACTCGGCAATCTTTTCATCTTTTATGAGTCAGAAAAGAGCTTAAAGGTGACTCGTCTTGGAGGAACGAGTGGTATAAATGGTAGAAACTGGTTCCGACAATGGTGGAACTGCTCAAAACATGTAATGGTCAAGAGGTTGGCTAATAAAACCACTCATCGCTGCGGTCCCTCTGGAAAGGAAAAACAACTAAGTGAAAGCATATGGTCAGCTAAAGAGATGGTGGCGATGGAATGAAACAACCAAGGCTCATCTAGTAGAAATTAGCTGATAAAAATGGCAATCACGAGATGTAAATTGGGCATGGGTTCATTTTTACACAAGCTTGAACCATGTAGAACTTTGCTTGGATTCGGTTTCATGTTTACACAAGCTTGAAACGAAAAACTATGCTTGCTATAAGTTTGCATGCCCCTAGCATAATGATTCAATCGAGGTACATGCCCCCCAAGCTTCATGTTCATTTGGGGTCGCATTGGATGTGCTCTAGCCACGAAATTTGGTGGAGAAGTTGGGGCACATGAGATCTCCAATACCCAGAAAGGGTTTAGGAAGATTCTAAACAGTTCAGGAGATATTAAAATAATTAATATTTTTAATGGAGTCCCTAAGTCTAAACTTAGGGAAAATAAAATATTAATGTGTATTAATATGAAACTGTGTTAGAATGGTCGAAAAGTCATGGATCAAGCCAGATCTAATCTTAGTCGTTGATTAGGGACTTAATCTCGACCGTTGATTTGTCAATGAGAAAAATATAAGAAGAGGCTTGAGGGTCACTTGGAGAACACACTGAGGGAGACCAGTTAGTTCAATTTCTAGAGCGGGGTTTGCTGAGAAATTGAACCAGTGGTCTGGAGAGCAGTCAGGAGGCAGCAAGTATGGAACAAAGAGACAGGAGATCAGTGCAGAGGCAGAAGAGGCAGACGCAGGGCCAGAGGAAGCCACGCAGGGCCAGAAGAGGCAGAGACTGCGCAGAGCTAGCAAGGCCTGCGTCATCCACGCAGAAGCTGTAGGAGTGACGTAGAAGGCCAGAGAGGTTGCGCAGAGCCTCAGTAGGCTGACGCAGAGGTCAGTAGGGCCTACACTGGGTTCAGAAGAAGTGCTGGAAAATTTGTCTATCTGTGGGTAAGCTAGTTTGGCACCTTGTTGTACTAGAAAATTGCTGAATAATAAAATCCTCCTTTGCTGCACCAGTTTTCCCACATTGGGTTTTTCCGGGGACATTAGTCCAAAATAATTGTGTCAATGTGTGCATATGTTTGTTTCTGTATTACGATGTGATATCTACAATAGTATTTATTTTAATGTTTGTTGAAGTAATTTCATGAATAACTTATGATGAAATAAGTAGGAAAAGTAAGTCAGTTGCTGCAGTGATAGAATTTTCACACTTCATTTCAGTCAACTAGGTGAATGGAATGAAGGTTCACTTTTGAGATCTTGGAAAGACTCGACTGAGATTTTACAAGATCTTAATCAAAGACTCGATTTGGAAAAGGGAATTGCTTCATCTTTTAATGAGGTTGACACAGTAAAAGAACTATCCTCGAGACCCTTGTTTCATTTTTTACGAGCTTGACACAAGATAAAGAACTATGCTCACACCCTTTGTTTAATTTTTTAACGAGGTTGACACAAGACTGGGAACTATCCTCATGACCCTTGTTTCATTTTTTAACGAGCTTGACACAAGACCAGGAACTATGCTCACACATCTGTTCATGAACCATACGAGAACATGGCTCCCAAGAGGTCTTCACTAGATGGAAGAGCCACGCTCCGAGAGGAATACATGCCATTTGGTACCAAAGATCAGGTTCCAATGCCCCCAGTACATAATGTACAATACCATCTGTGTGATCATCAGTAGATGCGGAGACGGAATGGGTAGCCACATAATTGACCTATGGCGGGGAAGGTACTGCTTGCAAACAAGAGCCGATAGGGGACGATGGTTGCAAAGGAGGCGCCTAGTGACCAATGAACGACAGTTGATCAATAGTCACAATTCTTCCTTCGTGCGGAAAACAAACCACATGGAAAAGTGAAGAAACAAGAGGTCCCATAACATAAACATAGTCGCGTCCAAGGAGAAGATTGAATTCTAATGGACCTTGGACTACCATCACGTCTATATGGATGGTCTTTCCTCCCAAAGTAATAGGGAACTTCGGAAGGACCCCTAAGGGTTGACTGGTTCCTCTGTTGAAAGCCAACAGATTCTGAATGACAAGCACAAGCTGTGGGGAACCCAAAGCTTACCAAGTAGCTGAAGACATGATGCTAACAGATGCGCCTTCATCTAATATAGTGCCATGTACTACCATATTATAGGCTTGTACTGTGATCTGGAAAGGCACATAAGATGGGAGGCAGAAAGTAGTCAATTTACGTCAATCAAAAGAAACGATAGAACTATCGGTGGGGGTATCATATGATCGCCCCCATGCCCTGCAGAAGAAGGAGGACTCTCCTGAACAACTGGGATGGGAGGGTCACTCTTTGATTCATGAGAATTTGAGGAGACGAGAAGAACATGAGCTGTATGATCACTACTCTCTTCAGGAACAGAGTGAACAACTGAAGGCGGAGCCAAGTCGACACTCTTTTCGACCAATGGTCGGTCGGGAACAGACACAAGAGAGTGATGCTCAGGAAGAGCAGGATGGGCAAGAGATGAATCCAAGTCAATCTCTTTACCAACTAGGAGAGGGTTAGAAGAAAGCCTCTGATAACCAACAGGAAGTTGGGGTTGAGGAGCTGCAAGGTTTTCCAAAATTTTGGAAGCTTTATCCATAAGAGGAAAAAGGTGAAGAAGATGCTCTCCTTCACATAACCTACAAGGGAATCTAATCTTCCCTTTCTTCTTACCATCGCTAACCGAGGGTGCAACATCGACATGATCTCCAGAGGTCGATGGGGATGGTTGATCCAGATTTTGAGACCATACCTCTAAGATTCTGGGAATGCCAGGACAGTCTCGAAGGAGATGGTCACCCTTACACAACTTGCAAGGGAATCTGACCTTCCGTGGAGGATCAGAAGGTTTGTCGACGGGAGGTGCATTTGGAGTAACAACTGCACGGTTGGCCTCTCGCTTATCTGTCTTCTTCTTCTTCTTCTTAGCCTCCTGGTTACTGGATTTCAAACTTTCACCAAGCGAAGTAGAAGAGGAGGGTGAAGAAGGTGAGAGGTAAACCTTAGAATCAACATGATGTGGTTCAAATGAAGGAGATGGTTGGGTAGGGGTCGGGACACTCGGGACCACCGAGGTTGAAAATAACCAGATAGGTAAACTGTTAATTTTAGGTATGTTCTATGCTTAGAGAAATTTATTTCAATTTTCACAATTAGCTCAATATTGTTTCTAGATTAGTAATCACATCAGCATTAAAGTAATTTGCAGATAGAACATAAACATAGATCGCAGAAGACAAGCCAAGACAGGAGGACACAAGATGTGGCACTAGCCAAGGACAAACCCCAATGTGGGGAAACCCTTGATCAATTATTCTTATATGTTCTTCAATAGTTCAACAGAGAGAGAGAGAGAGTACATATACAAAAGAAGTCAACACTTTGACTTATCTAAATAAGAGCATAGATCATCTCTAAGAAGATAATACATGAGGTAGCTGAACTCAGTTGAAGACATACTGCTTCAACTGATTCTCCCAAGTGACTTCATCACCCATAATAATGTTGCACCTCACTGTGCTGCATCATGTTGCACCCATCATCACTATGTTGGACCTCATTATCATACTAGTGCACACATCATATTGTTGCATCTTATGCTACACTTTTCGGTACTGCAACATCTTGCTGTACCTTATCATCTTGCTGCACTCACCAGTGCTGCCTCATCCTGTACCTCACCGTGCCTATCATGCTGCATCTCATTGTTGCACCATGATTGCTTGCTGTCCCATGTACCATGCTCCAACAAGCACCATTTCCCAGCTGTCCCACTGTTAGTCATTGCTTTCACTACTATTTATACTGTGAGTGGTTAGGGCATCTGGTCATGTTGCAACAACCCTTACAAGCCCATCTAACATTCCACAAACAACCCTCAAGGACTGTGGCACACCTTCATGAGACTCTACACTCAGTACGTTGTTGTTTTGGGCACTATACATCCGCAAACACTTCCACGCTGTCCCTGTTTTGAAGTGGTTGAGCATGAGGCCTACCACAGTCCTTGCTGTCACCTACAACCTTCTTCAAAACAGAGTTCCTTACCTTGTTTGCTGCCCAACAGACCTGCGTTTAGCCCTGAACACACTCGGCCTTCTTGCTGTAGCAACCAACCCTCAAAACTGATCTTAGAAGGCTCCACGCTGCCTTCTTTTCCTTGCTGGAATGTTGCCTTAGTTGCGGCCTAGTCACAACAGCAAGGCCCCTTTGTACAAGAGAGAACAGACCTCAAAACATCCATGGCTTGACCTTCTTAATCTCCTCTACATCACGTTGTCCCAGAATCTCCTTAGGGTTGCGTATGGGATTGTTGTGTAACATCCCTCATTACCTAGGGCACCTAACCCTTCTTGACTGTGGCTAGGGATAGATAGCAGCGTAGATAGATCCTCCTTGACTGCGGCTAGGTGTCATGACCCCTTTAGGACAACACTTAGGCCTTTCCTCCATAACTGCGTTAGGAGTTAGGGCATCTCTTCTAGGTCATGCATAGATCATCTAGGACGGTGGCTAGGTCATGCGTAGATCATGTTAGGGCTCCTTCCCTACTGCGTCTAGGGCCTCCTCTCTTATATTTCTCTTCCACTAAAACCCAGAACAAGTGGATAGAAATCAAGAGTGAAGTGTGAGTGAAATGACTCTCAAGTCATCTCCTTTTATACTAAGACGTTGAGAACATGTGGGTGTTATTTAGTTGTTGGCCTACCTTGACGAATTGTCTTATAAAACAAATAAATTCATAACTCCATGAATACTTATCAGAATCGGATGATCTTTAGATCAATCCTACACCTCTCGATGAGAGGAGTCCAAAAAAAGTATCAGCTGCCATAAATAAGATGACCCACATGGAGTTTGGCCCTAGTTGTCAATTTTAACACTCCTTCTCAACTACGTGTCAACGACCCATAGTAGTACACCGCCTTTTTTCGCAAAATGGATAGCGTCTGATTGACGTGTCCATGCCGTTCAATTATCATCATTAGCCTGATCATCATGTTATGTTGTAAACCATTTCTGCATGTGTATAATGTAAATAATCTCAGCAGATCCGTGTCGTGTATGTAATCACCTAGCTAAACCTACTTTTCTGGTGACAATCTACATTCGTGGAGGTTTTTTGTCTCACCAATCCATTCTCGGATGGTTGGTAGAGTTTTCCTTTAACCTTACCCCAAAGCCGGAATGGATTTTGTCACTGGGATCTTAGGGGAGTCCTAGTGTTTTAGATCAAGTCTATGTAAAAGTGATTTGGGAATAATCCTAACTATTTGGTTAGGTTATTTTATTACAAATTGCTTGATCTGCTAGATTATATTTGTGTCACAGAATTGGGTAGTCTGTGAGGGTCTTTTGCAAATGGGATTTCCCCCTTGAGATGTAAAAAATGTGAAATCATGATGTAAAGTGTCTTGAGGGTTAGAAATTTGATTAATTCTAAGTCCTAGGTAAATTTAAATTCTCCAAAGACAAAATTCGTTGGTCCTTAAAAAATTAAAGTTTAAGAGGTCCAGGGACTAAGGTAAATTAATTATTTTGCTAAATTTAAGCCTTTGGTCTCTGGGGTTAAGTCAAAGTCAAAATTTTGAGGAAATTAATTCAAAAATTTAATTTTTGAACTAATTAAAATGCATTTAATTGAAAAATTCGGATTTCATCAATAATTTAAAATTTCGATGGATGAGATTAAAATAAATTTTGATCCTCATCAACGGTTGAGATTGCTTTGACGAGGATCACTCGAACTAGCCGTTGGAGGATTTATTTTTAAATAGGAGGTCATTTGTCAGTCAGTTCATCCAATATCTAGATCGTGTACTAAGCGAAAAGCCCTCTTGTAATATTTTTATGAGTAATAAAAAAGACTTTGGGGTTAATTTCTGTTGGTGTTACTCTTCGTGGAAATACTGTAAGATGTGTCATTTTCATGCATAGATTTATTTTTACCCATTGATGACAACTTTTTGAAGAGTGATTCGAGTGCAGGTATCTTGCTCAGTCGTTAGGGTTTGAATGATAATTTAAGTTTTGAATATAATAGCAGGTATCTCTATTAAGTCTGAATTTTATTATCGTTTTCTCACTCTATGTTGATGGCTGAATTGAGTTTTGCAGGAAAGTCTTGATTTTTTAGATCATCGGGCGTTTGGGAAAGTTCTCGGTTGAACCAACCAACTCCCATCCGTGTTTTCTGAAGAGCCCAACTTAAATTTGATCCCGGGCTTATCAAAAAATATTTTTTATGGGTGATGCATGAAGGGTTTTGGGCTCAGTACCTCTTCTAAAATTCAAAAAAATTATTTTTTCTATGCTAAAGCGATAGATATGGCTGTTGAGAGCCTCAGATTATCAGATCTGGGAGTGGAGTTGGACTCACACTCTCTAGATATGATAGATCTGCCACTCTTGTACATAGATCTGTAATTATTTTAATTTTTCTAACTTGGGTTTTCTGGGTTTTAGTTTTTGGGTCATTGTATATATCGTTTGGGTGTTTCTTGTTGTCCTGTAGCTGCAGATCTGTAGCTGAAAGCTGTGCAGAGTCCAGATCTAGGCCCTGGAGGGTAACATCTGGATCTTTGGGGGTCATTACAATCGTTTTCCAGAGATATTATTCACACATTTTGCAGTTCAGGGTTCAAATTTAAATTCAGATCTGAAAATTTTAAGGGTTTTACGGTAAATCTTAAGCAAATGTATAGAATCTTAATTTGGTAAATTTATGTTCGGCTCTTGGGCTATAGTTTCTCTGCTGCTTGGGGTTTCTTGAGCAAAAAATTTCGAATTTGTTTTCGCTATCATTTTCTGGAAATTTTCGAAATTATTTTTGTTGTCTGGTAAATTTATAAGGGTTTCTGGACGCTTGTCTGCTGCTTGGGGTTTCTGGGTTTGCTGTAAACTTTCGATATTATTTCTTGAGTTTGGGTTTTAAATTTTTATTATTATTATTATTATCTGAAAAAGGCTTGGGTTTATTCCTTCCTTTCTCCCACAGATCCGCTGCTCCTCTCCTAATCCTCCTTTCCGCACCCGTCATTATCTCCCTTAGCTGCCATCGAATGCTGCGAAAACCCTGCAAAAAATATTAAAAAAACAAAAATAAAAATAAAAACTGAAACCCTCACGCAACCTTTCTTCTTTAACCCGCAGCTCAATCTCCTCCATACATTGTCTGCTTTGCTCAAACAAATCCCTCACCCCTCATGCTGCATGCTTAACCTTCATACGCTGCCCAGACCTGCGTAGTCTCCTCCTGTCCTCAGCGCTCTCCGCGCTACCTTCTTATGCTACTTCGTCAATTCTATCCCCTAGCCTGTTGCCTATCGCTCCCTCATCCTTCAGCTGCTCCTTTCCGCTGTCCTCATACCCTACTGCGTTGTCCTTTCTCGTGGCCCTCTGTTTGCAACTTTTCCTCTCCCGCCTTAAACTTGTAGCTACCGTTCGGTTTCTTTTTTCATGTGTATATATGCATAAGTTACTTTCGTTTTGTGTATTTAGGTTAGGTCTCATTGCTTCCTTTTTTTAGTTTAGATTTCATTTTTTTTTAGGACTTTGGTTAATCTCTTTGACATTTTATTTAAAAAGAAAACTTCAAAATAAAAATAAAAAATAATAAAGATTCTACTTGGTTTTCACTTTTATTTTGACTTTATTTCATTTTTATTTTTTATTTTTTATGATTTTAATTTTGACTCAAAAAATATAAAAATAACAATTTTTTTTTTTAAATATAAAATATAAAATTAACCTTATGACTAATGTTCCACCAAGACTCCGGGACGGGGAGACGCACAAGGGGGACGTGTGGGAGTACCCTCAAATTTTAGGGAAATTTAGGGGGGACGGGGGGACGTCGAGGTATATAATTTTTTTTAATATATATATATATATATATATATATATATATATTTCAAATTCATATTCAATAATGAAAGCATAAATACAATGATACATACACATTTGAATTAAGTAATGAAATACATTGATCCATACTCATCATCCTTACTAATACATACATGATTCATCCATACACCATGAGATTCAATAATGAAATACTCCGATACATATTCATCATTCATTATTCACCATTCTAGAATCTACATTGATTTAAAAATTAAATTCATCATTCATCACTCTAGATTGTAAATTGATTTAAAATTAAAATTGATCATTGATCATTCTAGAATCTAATTAGTACTAAGCAAAATAGACTATTATAGATACTGAAATCTAAAGACTGGAATAGTAAATTGATGTAACTAAACTCAAAAACAGTGGAGTGATGAGTCTAAAAGTCACTCTAAAGTACACAGAGGGCTTGGTGCTCTTGATTAAATACTAATTCCATACCCTTGTACATGATAAAATGCAATGGAAACATTGCAATCCATCGAATCCTGAATCCCTGAAAAATTGTTAAGTCTGTTGGATTTTGAGTGAGATCTAAAATTCTACTTTCTCCATATGAAATCCAATGAGGTCGGAACCACTCTCAAACATCCTGAGTCATTTCATGATAATGTTAAAAATCTAAGTAAAAGGATGAAAATGAAAGAATAAGGAGAATGTCACTTTTACTTTAAGAATTTAACATTACCATGAATTGCATAGCATTAGTAGGCAATATGATCAAATACTAGGTTCCCCCCGTCATTAATCATTGTTTACAAGCAAATTTAAGGGGGGACGCATAACCCATTTTGAGGGGGGACACCCAGGCGTCCACCTTTTGGGGAGTCGTGTCCCCCACACTGGGGAAACGTCCCCCCTTGCGTCTCCCCACGTCTCCCCAAAAGGGGGATGTGGGGAAACGTTTCCCTAGATGTCCCTCCGTCCCGGGTGCATGGGGTGCGAGGGGTGCGCGCACCCGACTTTGGGGGACGCGTCCCCGTGGAACACTGCTTATGATATTTTAATTTATTTCTAAAAATCCTAAAAACATTAAAAAATCCTAAAAAGCCTAAAAATTTTAGAAAATCTAAAAATCTAAAACATTTAAAAGACATTAAAAATAAATTCTTTCTTTTCTTTGTGTTAATTTTTTTGTTTTATTTTATTTTCCAGAAAAATCTAAAAATTTAAAAATTCATAACTTTTTTGAAAAAACCTAAAAAATTCTAAAAAAAATCTAAAAATCTAAAAAAAAATTAAAGGGATTTACGCCTTAACATTAAATTTTTTTAATGTGGCCTATGGCCCATTAAAATTTTAAATTTTAACCCTTTGATTCCATTTTCCATTGCATTAAAAGATATTGATTTCTTCAATTACCATTGAAATTATTGCCTAAGGAATAATTAAAATTTAAACCTAAACTTCCTTAGTGTTATTTGGTTATTAAATGCATTTTTATGATTTTCCTATGGTTAAAGTACGATAAGTGTTTTAAGTTATATTAACTGTTGGAGAAAATTAATTAATCTTGGTCATTAACGATAATCATTTTAAATCTGGAATCTCTTGCATGATACAGTTTTGGGTGTTTATATTGATTAGTCATAATTGTCCTTATTTGTCACTTATTGGAAGATTGTTCTAGATAACTTGTTTTCTTACTCAATTTTTGGTTAATTGAACATAAAGGCACTGGTCTATTTAGCATTTAATCTATTCATCTAAGTTAATCGAGATTCGTTTACTTTCGTCAAAGATTTCGATCATTAAAATCTCCTAGAGTCTGTTTTTATTTCATCCATTTACCTAGGGACTACCCCCTTGACTTGTCTAGGAGAGAGTCTAAACGGAGTGAGTAAGGATTTAAGAGTGACAGCGCTTAGTTTGAATGTTGTCGTGGTGCTTAGACACTTTGTGCGACAACATTTTTTGGCGTCATTGCCGAGGATATTTTATTCTCGGCGTTTCAACGACTTTTCATTTCTCATCTTTTCATTTGGGCCGGCAACGACAACATTTTTTGGCGCCATTGCCGGGGATAGAGTTTTTTTGTCCTTGGTTTCCTCGGCATCGTTTTAATCATCTCATCTTTTTCCACCATTCATTAGCTTGTCAAGTAGCACAACATTACCTAGCATCATTTGATCTTTTCATTACCCTATCTTTCATTATCTCATTAATCATTTTATTTGCACTTTTAGCACTAGACATTTCGGTTCGTTTCTTGTTTGGGTGGCGACTCCACTTATTCATCCATCATTTCTCAAACAAGAAGCCCTCCCTTATATCCGGTTGTTTTTTGCCTTTTGGATCCTAGAGTTAGATTCATTTTCAAGTGGCGACTCCATTTCTTTCATTTCTTACAAGAATTTCTACTAGATTTGTTGATTTTCTTGAGCAGGGTCTCTCTCTATCATCCATTTGGTCCCTCATTATTTTCTTGATGATATTCCGGAAGTGGCCATTCATAAATTGTCTTTGTTCTCGGGTGGTGATGCAGTCGTTGTTAGAAAGCATCTATGCAAGTTTACTCATACAATACTTGGATATTGTAGTTTTCCCTCGTATGATCACGAAGATGTCAAAATGCGTCTGTTTGCCTTTTCTTTAGAGGGGGATGCTTTGAATTGGTTTAATAATTGTCTTGAAGATTCTTTCACTTCTTTACAAGACATCGTCAATGCTTTTACAGATAGATATGGTTATCAAGGTATCTCGCCTTGTGCCCCTAAAGTTATGCACTAGAATGAAAGTGATCTTGTGAAGGATCCAGCTGTCAATGAAAGATTTCAAGACAATTCTCCATATCAGAATGTGCCATCCACTTGTATTTTTGCAAGTCAAATCCATGACAGTGCAAAAACAAGAACAAGTTGTCAAATCAGTGTCGACAATGAAAGAGAAAATAATAAGCAAATTATAGAAGAACTAAAGCAGTTGGTTAAAGACATGCAGTTCAGTGAAACGCAGCTGGTAAAAAATATGGAGCTTAATCAAGAAAAGTTTGTAACTAATTACATCAAGGATATGAGAACTTTATACTCTCAACTGGAAAAACGTGATGAGGAGATGGAAATCATGAAAATTAAACACTTTGATCATGTAACCACCATAGTAGAAAAGTGTGCTCAGGATATGAGGATCGACATATAGAAGGAAATGGAAACCATGAAAGCTAATCATGGAAGAGAAATTAATTCTATGCAAAGCAAGTTATTAACTAGGGATGAAGAAATGACCATCATGAGATTCGATTATAATAATTAGTTAGCTACCATGCAAGCAAATCTGAGAAAGAGATAAACTATATGCAAAATTGTTTCATGGGCATGAAAGCAAAGAATGAAAAAGTAATAAAAGATGTGGAAGTTGGTAAGGTATGTCTTCAGAATAAGTTATTGACCACGGAGGAAAACCATGCCAAGGAAGTCAATGCTATGAAGGTTGAACACTCTAGCCAAATGGATGCCATAACAATACAGGTACAAAAATTTCAACATCGGTCAGAGAATGAAAGAAATAAGGAGACGTCAACAGATCAGAAGCCTCCTTATCTACTGCAACAAGCTCCATCTTATTATGAGGAGGTCATTTGTTCCATTGAAAAATGGTTAATTGAAGGTGACTTGGATAAAATTGAAGTGGATAAGAATTAGGTTGACACTCACATGGTTAATCCTCCAGTCATAGAAGATCAAGTTATAACCCATGACACCTATGGGATTGATCCATCATTCTTGACAGAGCAGATGCAGAATGAAGAGAGACATGGCATGCATATCTTACATACTTCATCTGAGAGTTTTGAAGCAGAATGTTCCACGTCATCAGTGATACACCTTGCCACAAAGAAAAAGCGCAAGAGAAAGAGAATGAGAAAGCGATTTGATGCATCAAATGGCCGCGAGCAACTTGATTTTTGGATAGGAAAAAGTCCTACCGTATGCAAGATTGGGGATGGCACATCTGAAAAACAACCAACAGATTTGCTTCAAAGCAGGCAAATGCTCAGTATGCACTATATTGAACGCATCTGATGCCATGAGGCATCTTTGTATTGTATTTCTAAACTTATGCCCTGTTATTTCAGTATTTCATTTTGTAGTTAGATTTGTGTTTTTCATGTTATTAGACTAGTTAATAAATGAGGAGCTTATATATTTCTTGTGCTTAACGTTATATGATGATTTCTTAGATGGACACTACTTATGTTATATTGTGTGTTGCGTGGATAGAGATTCTGGATTCTCACATTCCTCCGTTGTAGCAACGTGTCCCCAAGTAGAGCCAGATGTTGACCACTACGTGTCAACAACCCATAGCGGTACACCCCCTTTTTTCGCAAGAGGGATAGTGCCTGATCGACGTGTCCGTGCCGTTCAACTATCATCATGATGTTATGTTATAAACCCTTTCTGCATGTGTATAATGTAAATAATCTCAGCAGATCCGTGTCGTGTATGTAATCACCTAGGTAAACCTATGATTTTGGCGACGATCTACATTCCGGGAGGTTTTTTGTCTCACCGATCTATTCTCGGACGGTCGACAGAGTTTTCCTTCAGCCTTACCCCAAAGCCGAAATGGATTTTGTCACTAGGATCTTAGGGGAGCCCTAGTGTTCTAGATCGAGTCTATGTAAAAATGATTTGGAAATAATCCTATTATTACAAATTGCTTGATCTGCTAGATTATATTTGTGTCGCAGAATTGGGTTGTCTATGAGGGTTTTTTGCAAATGGGTTTTCCCGCTTGAGATGTAAAAAATGTGAAATCATGATGTAAAGTGTCTTAAGGGTTAGAAAAATAATTTATCCCCTCATAGGTTAATTAATTAAATTTTTTGGCCAAAATTAATTAAAATCCTAAGCCAGAAATTTGATTAATTTTAGGTCTTAGGTAAATTTAAATTCTCCAAAGGAAAAACTCATTGGTCCTTAAAAAACTAAAGTTTAAGAGGTCCAAGGACTAAGGTAAATTAATTATTTTGCTAAATTTTAAGCCTTTGGTCCCTGGGGTTAAGTCAAAGTCAAAATTTTGAGGAAATTAATTCAAAAATTTAATTTTTGAATTAATTAAAATGCATTTAATTGGAAAATTTGAATTTCCTCAATAATTTAAAATTTCGATGGATGAGATTAAAATAAATTTTGATCCTCATCAACAGTGGAGATTGCTTTGACGAGGATTACTTGAACTAGCCGTTGGAGGATTTATCTTTAAATAGGAGGTCATTTGTCAGTCAGTTCATCCAATCTCTGGATTGTGTACTAAGCGAAAAGCTCTTTTGTAATATTTTTATGAGCAATAAAGAAAGACTTTGGGGTTAATTTCTGTTGGTGTTACTCTTCGTGGAAATACTGTAAGATGTGTCATTTTCATGCATAGACTTATTTTTAGCCATTGATGATAGCTTTCTGAAGAGTGATTCGAGTACAGGTATCTTGCTCAGTCGCTGGGGTTTGAATGATTATTTAAGTTTTGAATATAATAGCAGGTATCTCTATTAAATTTGAATTTTATTATCGTTTTTTCGCTCTATGTTGATGGCTGAATTGAGTTTTGTGGGAAAGTCTTGATTTTTTAGATCATCGGGCGTTTGGGGAAGTTCTCGGTTGAATCAACCAACTCCCAATCCGTGTTTTTTAAAGAGCCCAGGATAAATTTGATCCCAGGCTTATCATAAAATATTTTTTTATGGATAATGCATGAAGGGTTTTGGGCTCAGTACCTCTTCTAAAATTCAAAAAATTTCATTTTTCTATGCTAAATCGATAGATATGGCTATTGAGAGCCTCAGATTATCAGATCTGGGAGCGGAGTTGGACTCACACTCCCTAAATATGATAGATCTGCCACTCTTGTACATAGATCTGTAATTATTTTAAGTTTTCTAACTTGGGTTTTCTGGATTTTAGTTTTTTGGGTCATTGTATATATCGTTTGGGTGTTTCTTGTTGTCCTGTAGCTGCAGATCTGAAGCTGAAAGCTGTGCAGAGTCCAGATCTAGGCCCTGGAGGGTAAGATCTGGATCTTTGGGGGTCATTACAATCGTTTTCCAGAGATATTATTCACACATTTTGCAGTTCAGGGTTCAAATTTAAATTCAGATCTGAAAATTTTAAGGGTTTTACGGTAAATCTGAAGCAAATGTATAGAATCTTAATCTGGTAAATTTATGTTCGGTTCTTGGGCTACAGTTTCTCTGCTGCTTGGGGTTTCCTAAGCAGAAAATTTCGAATTTGTTTTCACTATCATTTTCTGGAAATTTTCAAAATTAATTTTGTTGTCCGGTAAATTTATAAGGGTTTCTGCGAAGAGGAAAGAGGCTACAAGAAGGCAGATTGGAGCTTGAGAATTGGCCAACCTAGAGAGCAGATTTATGAGCCCGTGTACATGCAGCAGAAGTGACATGCAACAGTGTTAGGTGGCATCCCTCCTGGAGTCTCAATGTGTTGTCCTTTGAAGGACTAAGGGGTAGCTAGTGAGCAGTACGGAAGTGAAGGACCAACAAGACAAGATATGACATAGAAGCTGCAACGAACTTTGTCATTGTATCTTGTATACCATAGATTGTTCTATTATTTAGATTTGGTTTAATATAACGAAGATTTGTGATTGTACAATATTGTACAATTTTGTTAAAATGTGTGTATATTTGTGCACATGTGATTTACTGCTTTATACATTCCGCTGTGCAAAGTAGTTTATGGTTGAGATTCTTGGTTTGGTAGCGTCAATGATTCTAAGACTAACCTAGACCCAAGGTCATGGAAATTCAACACCTTTTGCCTTTTATTGATTTTCCTTTATAATTGCTCGGGGCAACAGGGGATGAGAGCATGATGTGAATAATATAGCAGTGAATACCCCCTTAAGGTAGGGAAGTTCAATGCAGGGGGGCAATATAGGGGCCCTAGGAACTAGGGTGATGGCCATGATGATAGGGGTAGAGCTCATGTTGGTTTTTGCTGACGTGCTAAATTTGTATGTCCCGACCATATTTTGCATTTTATGGTACATTTCCTATTGTAAGTGGCCAAATTATGCTTTTAAATTTTCTTTTAGCTGCATCAACCTCTGGGGCATTGTTCTAGGTCCGACCCAAAGTGTGGACAAGGGGAAGGGAAAGTGTGAACAAATGTGGACCCGAATGGGAAATATGTGAAAAGGGGTTATAATGAACGGAGAAGAGTGGTGTATGTGGTGTCAGGAAACGAGACCACGCAACCGAAATTGAGATTTTCATGTAGTACTAGTGCTAAAGCTAGGAGCCAATAAAGGAGATCCCATGGAACTAGGATACAAGGTTAACCACCAAATTGGACAAGGGAAGAAGAGTACAAACCAAGCCCATTCTTTCCGCCGAATCCCCCCACTAATCCATGCCCAGAAGTATCCATGATAGGTAAGCAAAGATACCCAACTACATAATGAAAAACATACCTTCAGGGTTGGAAGTGTTTGAAAATGATAAAGTGGTAGCTTATTAAATCCATTTTCTTTGACCTTGATATTTGCTTATGAATCTTAGTTATCTTCTTTATGTCCCTTTAGTTAGATTTGTTCATCAAACAATATCAAGAAGCAAAAACAACAAAAGAGGACACAGATGTAGGCTCTCAGCTAGGGAAAACCCCTCCAAGAGGATAACCCGAAAATTCTTTTCTTCTTATAATCTGCTTCAAATGAGATACAAAGACCCAATCTCTAGACCAAGTCCTTCATCCAGTACTAAGTCAGCCCTTCCTCAAGTCCTTCTTGGATCTGCACCAAACTGCTACACACTGCAAATCGATTTTCTAGCTACAACACTGCTACTCAACCTGCAACTTCGGCCCTGTAGCTCCTGAAGAAACTGTAACGTGACCTCCTTCAGGGACCTTCCAAGAGCAAGACAAATCTTACTAAGGTCAGCGAGGTCTACACAATTTTCTTCCTTCCAGCTACCAATTCCTGCTCTTCGTCCTACTGCAACTCGCCCCTACAACTTTGGCCTCTTTCTGCAACCTAGAAACCCTAGAGTTGCACACATGTGAGAGATAAAAAATGAAGAAATTTCATCCTTCTTCCTTCTCCTTGACCTTCACTCTCCTTCTTGCAGCTACACAGCTATAGATCGAACTCTTTCTTGTAGATTGAACTTGTGAGTTTGTGTTTCTCAAATGAAATATAACTGCTCCTTTTTATGGCCTTCTGAAGGGGACGAATTCCCTCCTTTAGGCTGACTTGTACTCTTGGAGATTTAGGGACTTTCTAGACTTGAAAATAGTTCCTTTTATAATTACAAATTGCCCGAAAGGGTCTTGTAAACATGATGTTGACTCCATTGACTCAATACAATAAATCTTAGGACCTAACAAACCCTAGAAGCACGAAGGACATGCTTTTACCTAAAAAACCATCAATAATGAGTGTGAAACCCATGCTTTAATAATAAAATCTTTTCTTTTCTTTTCTTGTTTGTTATGTGGGATACTTATTGAAATGAGTACAACAATTATGAAGACTAAAATTAGTTACATTTTCAACACTCCCTTTTAAATAGGGAGGTATTCATAATTGTACAGCCAGTACAACATCATATCTCAAACTAGATATTTCTCACAAGAATATTTGGATAGATAAGCCATGTTACTGCTCAAACTAATAGGGGATCCTAGAAGGGCATTTGCTAGATCAATAACAACAATGAAGCTAAAGCCCATTGTCACCACAACTGAAGCTTCCTACTCTTTACGGAATTTCACCAACGAGAGGAGGCCCAATATATAGAGAATCACTTATGAGGGATAGATCAACTAGGATGGATGTGAAGTGATCTCAATGACCCTTTCCTAGGAGAAACTCAAGAGTGTGACTTCCTTGCTTCTTAAGCAACGTGCAAGGTTCTCTATGATATGGGAATAAGGATTTGAGGGCTTGGCTTAGGGAATGTGACTTGTAAAGGAGCTTCTGAAAACCTAAAAATCCTTGTGGAACTTGGTTTCTCAAGTGGCTTTTGAAGAGTTGACTTTGATGAGATATGGGACCACACGGGACCAAGTGGACCTAGGTTAGGTCAAGAGAAGGGATTTTAGCAACCAATGATGAGCTTGACCTAAACAAGGAAAAGAAGGGGATCAAAGAAAAGATCTTCACTTAGAGGTGCTAAAATGATCCCAATGAGGTACTAGCCTAGGGAAACCTAGAGCAAAATCGGTCTCAAGGCTAGGGCTTGGGATATCTCACAATCCCACTGTCGGAATCTCCTAAATTTGAAGGGGACCTAGGAGACACACCAATTCAGGGGAGGCCAAGAGATCAAAGTTTTTCTATGGGTAGTTTGTCGGGAAAATGATGCCCTAGGAGGCCTAATGTGGCTAGACCTAGAATAAAGAGGAAAAGGTGAAAAAAATGGTTCTTAAAATGATCACCTTATGGTAGACCAGTGCTTAATCCTTTGGGGAGATTGGAGTCAAGAGGAATAATGAGAATGGATGTCGCTTCTAGGTCAAGGAGGCTTCAAGGACTACTTCGCTTAGCGTTAGGGCAAAAGAGAGTGACCTTAAAGCTTTATACTTCGCTTTGCAAGATGAGATGGCTTATTAAGATAAACTCAACCATAGAATTATCGCCAGGAGAATTCGTTCAACATACATGGCCCATACACAGAGAGATGCTATATAGAAATATAATTCCACAATTTCGCAGTAAATGCATGCAACAATTAGCCCTAGTATAGTGAAAATCCTATTATCAATGCATGTGATAAAAGTAAAAGAAGATACAACATTACATTTGTACTTACATGTAAGGAATATATCCAACCATCAACAAAATTCCTAATCAAGAAGCTCCAAGACAAGAAAAGATAATCCAAACATCAAAATTCATCCATGCTCCAAATTTTCGTCCACCAAGAAGTAATAGTGAAAATATCACAAGAGATAATGATCCAATCCAAGTGATGATGATCAAATGATTTCATCACACTTCATTTATACACTTCTAGTGAATTCGATTTAGCTTATTTTGGCCTACATTAGCCCCTAAAATAAAATAATGTGCAAAATAATTAACTTTTGTTGACAATCCCACCAAACTAGTTAATGAACAAAAGAATAAGCCTCTCAAGAGGTTGAATGATCAATAATACATGTTGTTGGGCCTTTTAAGAAGCCTGATGAAGTCCATAAGTGCCAAAATATAAGTTGCTGGAAACGTTGGAGAAGGGTCCATTTTCGACCGGAAACAAAACGGAAACGAGGAAACTCGTACCATACGGCCTAGAAACGCGTTTCCGGCCATATTGGTCCGTTTCTCGAGAAGGAAATGTGGCCAGTACGACCGGAAACTATTAGAATATCTCTATTTAGTATTTAATACTCAGTCTTTTAGCTGTTGCTATTTTTATTCTTTTAGCAGTTTCTTAGATGAAACTGTTTGTTTCTATATTCTACATAGAAACCTGATGTTTCTACTATTGTAAATATCCTTGTATTATCATTGAGCTGTTTGCTCTTGGTTAATCAATTCATTCAATATTCTTTTACATGAGTGTTTCGAACTGTTTTATGGTATCAGAGCACAGGGATTTTTTTTTTTTTTCGAAATAATTTTTCATAGATTGAAAAATTCAGTGGTTCATTTCGAAACTGCTCTCAGGGTCTGCAGATTTCTTGATCTTCATTCCTTTCTAAGGTCGAGCCCTCTGTAAGCCAGGTAGCCTTCACTGAGTCTTAGCCTCGGCTTTGCTCATTGTGATAAAAGCTTACAGTCGTCAATCTCGATACAGAAAGGGATTCATCTCCTGCATTATCATCTTATGAGGATTTAACTGTGTGGCGGTGCTCAGAATCGTGAACAGTTTATTTGTTTTGAAGTCGTGTTTATTTTGTGGCCATCCGATCAACGAATTTGGAAGTCGTGCAGGACCGCCGACGCTTTTGAAGAATCAAGATTCGAAATAGAGCTGTGGGGTCTGTTCTGAGGAGGGTTCCGGATCCATTCGAATCAAGGCACGCTAGAAACATATCAAAATTCCGGCACTTTCCAGTGGCACCAAAATTCGACTTGCTTTGCCATACGGGAACGTGGCAACACACTCTTCGCTCACACAGTTCGACGCTCAGTTTTCGCTCACGGGAATATATCAGTAATTGCACGCCTGAATCAAATCAAAGTTACGGCAATATATCAGTAATCAAAGTTACGGCAATATAGCTCCCATGGTATTGCATTAACGTCCCGTGGTATTACATTGATTGCGTCCGAAGCGTTTGGCTCACGGTGTTCTTCAGATAGAGTCCGTCCGAGACCTGACTGTGCCCGCAATTCATATATATATTCTAGCTAAGACGTGCAGGACGAGATCCGAGCCACCGTTATTTGCTGAGAAATCAAAGTTTTTTTTTAACAGAGCGAGACCCGACTGTGCCCGCAATTCATATATATATTCTAGCTAAGACGTGCAGGACGAGATCCGAGCCACCGTTATTTGCTGAGAAATCAAAGTTTTTTTTAACAGAGCGAGATCATTCAGATCACGTGACGGCAGCGAGATCCTTCAGGTCACGTGACGGCAGTTTCAAGTAAAGGTATTCTCCAGCTTCACGGTTTTTGCTTAGAAAGTGGATTAAAGATTATTGTGATCTGATTTGAAGCGGTGGGACCAGAATAAAGTATCACAGTTATTTTTTTTTAAGCGTGATCAAACCAGCATCACAGTCATTTTTAAAGTGGCGTGATCAGATCTGAGTAATTTTTTTTGTGGGCAAGTCTATTTCTTTCACAACAGAATTTATTAACAATTTGGTACAGTCATCTTGAAAGAAGATTTTTAAGCAGGCAGCTACACTTTGTTGTGTGTCAAACTTCTGTATTATCTTTGGGAAAATGGCCACGCTCAGCAATCTGATGTTAGAAGGAAATCAACGCTTTAATGGCAGCAACTATAACATTTGGAAACAAAGAATGCTGACCATTTTTGAATACAGGCGTCTTGATCAGCTCATTTTGGGCAAAGAGCCTCGTCTCGGTACAGCTGGTACCGATCAAGATAAATTTGATGATCGAAATCGGGAGGCTGTTATGCTTCTCAAGCTCTCTGTCGCTGATGATCAGTTACCACAGATTCCCTCTGGCAAGACCGTTGCCGAAATTTGGCAACAGTTGAAAGAACTGCACGAGACATCTGACAAAAGCAGAGCATTTTTTCTCAAAAATCAGTTGTTCTCCATCATGATGGATGAACATATGTCTTTACAGGAACATCTCAACAAAATTAAAGACATTCGAGATCAGCTCGAAGCCATTGGTCGGACCATGGAGGAAGAAGATATGGTAGTCATTACTCTGAAGAGTCTACCAAAATCTTATGAACACTTCATCGAAACACTCAACATTACAACCACAAATGTTGATCTGAAGTTTCCAGATTTATGTACCAAACTTCTGCAGCAGGATCGGTGGAAACAGCAGTTTGGTAGTGGTACTTCATCAGTGCCCTCGGAAAATGCATTTGCTGCAAAATACCAGTCCTATCAGTCTTTTCAGCAGAAAGGTTCTCCTCAGTCTTTTGATCCTGCTAGGAAGAAAAGTGTGCAGTGTAATTACTGTCACAGGTTCGGTCACATGAAGAAAGATTGCCGACAGAGGATTGCTTCTGAACAGAAGAAACAGGGAGGGCCAAATCAGACAGCGAATGTTGCAGAACATTCCGAGCAGACAGATTCTGCCTTTTACGCCTTTATGGCTAAAAGGTCTTCAGAACATGTTCCGTCCTCTGCATGGTACATTGATTCTGGTGCATCACGCCACTTCTCTCACAGGCGTGACTGGTTTATTGACTTCTCACCTTTCAGTGATTCAGTGGTATTTGGTGGAGGTGAAAAGTACAATGTAGCTGGCAGGGGTACAGTTCAAATTCAGTCTGGTGGACGCACGCTCATATTTCTAAATGTATACTACGTTCTTGGTATGGAGATTAATCTGCTATCTGTCAGCCAGATTATGAGGAATTCTCCTCAGCTCGATGTTATGTTCAGTGCACACAAGTGCTCCATCATTGACAGGGAGACCAGTCTAACAGTTGCTGTTGGCCTAGAGGACCATGGTCTATACAGGCTACTTGACACCGGTGACTTTCCAGAAGTGGCTCTAGCAGCACGTGTTTCTCCCATCAGCACTCTATGGCATCAGCGATATGGGCATCTCAATATGCAGTATCTCTCTCAGCTCTCTCGGGAGGGACTTGTGTCAGGATTACCTGATATTCAGACTCAGCAGTTGGGGGTATGCAGCGCCTGTCAAGCGGGAAAGCAACATCGGTCTTCATTCAAAAATGGAGAATCTTGGCGCGCATCTAAGGTACTTCAGTTACTTCATGCTGATATTTGTGGTCCTATGAATACAACTTCTATCACTGCTTGCAAATATTTTTTACTTATTGTAGATGACTTCAGTAGAAAGATGTGGGTGTATTTTTTAAAAAATAAATCTGATGCTCTTAGTACTTTTCAGAAATTTAAAACCTTAGTTGAAAAAGAATCTGGTTGTAATATCATGACCCTTAGGACCGACAATGGGGGGGAATTTTGTTCCTCAGCTTTTGCCAACTTCTGTGATATTCATGGCATCAAACGTCAATTAACCACACCTTACACTCCCCAGCAGAACAGTGTTGTCGAGCGTCGCAACCGCACGGTTGTTGAAATGGCTCGTTCCATGTTACAACACAAGAGTGTTCCAAACAAATTCTGGGCTGAAGCAGTATTTACTGCTGTTTACCTTCTTAACCGATCACCTACTCAGGCTGTTAAAGGGAAGACTCCTGAAGAAGTTTGGTCTGGTCGTAAGTCTAAGATCAGTCATCTCAAAGTATTTGGCTCAGTTGCATATGTTTGGATTCCATCTGCTAAGCGCTCTAAGTTGGATCCCAAAAGTCAGAAACTCATGATGACAGGTTACAGTGATCATCACAAGGCCTATAGACTGATAGATATAGCCACTGGTCGTCTTAGCTTCAGTCGAGATGTAGTATTTGATGAAGACAGAGGATTCTTTCAGTCTTCTTCTTCTGAGCAGCGTTCTGAGGATCAGCCTCACAGTGTTCTTCTTCCAGTCAGTCCACCTGATGGGAGGGATGTTGTAGCATCAGTATTTGATAATACTCTATCTGAGCTTCCTCCAGAAGCTAATCCTCCTCTTGCTGTCCCTATTGCTCTTGAGCCTTCTCCACCTCCTCCTGATATTGGTTCCTCTACTCCTGATATAGGTTCTTCTTCTCTTCGGCCAAAATGGTGGGCTAAAACCATAGCTGATCTCCGGGATGATGAGCTCCTTAAGGTAGAACTTCTAGACATAAGAACAGACAACAGTCTACAGTCAATTTTGCTCTTATGGCTAACCTACACAGTATTTTTGAGCCTCAAACCTATTCAGAAGCTAAGGGTACATCTGAGTGGGAAAAGGCTATGGAAGCCGAATTCCAGAGTCTTCAGAAGAATCACACCTGGACACTTTCTGATCTTCCTGCCGAAAAAAAGCCCATAGGCTGCAAATGGGTGTATAAAGTGAAATACAAAGCTGATGGAACCATAGACAAGTATAAAGCTCGTCTTGTGGCTCGAGGGTTCTCACAAAAGGAAGGCATCGATTATGAGGAGACTTTTGCTCCTACAGCCAAGATGAGTACCATAAGGCTTGTTCTTGCCCTAGCAGCTCAGTTCAATTGGAAAGTTCATTAGATGGATGTAAAGAGTGCTTTCCTAAATGGTGATCTTGAAGAAGAAGTCTACATGACGCAGCCTCCAGGATTCAAGGTTGCTGGTCAAGAACAGAAAGTGTGTCGGTTAGCTAAAGCAATCTATGGATTGAAACAAGCTCCTCGGGCTTGGTACATGAAAATTGACCAGTACCTGACAGATCAGGGTTTTCAGCGGAGCCCATCTGATGCAAACCTGTATATCAAGCATACTGGTGATGATATCTTGTTTGTGGTTGTCTATGTGGATGATCTTATCATTACTGGCAGCTCTGCACATTTGATCCATGGGATCAAACAAGATCTATGCAGAACTTTTGAGATGACAGACTTGGGACTTCTTCATTATTGTCTGGGGGTTGAAGTGTGGCAGACTGAAAATCAGATCTTTCTCTCTCAGTCCAAGTATGCAAAAAATCTTGTGGAAAGGTTCAGAATGCAGGATTGCAAACCGACCACGACTCCTATGGAACCAGGGCTCAAATTTTCAGCTCAGTCATCCTCTCCCCTTGTGGATGAAACTTTATTTAGGCAATTAGTGGGCAGTCTCATCTATCTTACTGCTACCAGACCTGACATCAGTTTTGCAGTAAGCTACATTTCTCGCTTTATGTCAGCTCCTAAAGCTGATCATTGGATAGCAGCAAAGCGGGTGCTACGATATGTGCGTGGTACTTCTGATTATGGCCTCTTATATACTCACAGCTCCAATCCTATTCTCCGTGGCTACACTGACTCTGACTGGGCCGGTTCGGTTGATGACCGTAAATCTACAACTGGGTATGTATTTAGTCTAGGATCTGGTGCTGTTACTTGGACTAGTAAGAAGCAACAGGCAGTGGCTCTCTCCTCAACAGAAGCAGAGTATTGGGGAGCAGTTAAGGCATCCTGTGAGGCAGTTTGGCTTCGTCGTATGCTTGCAGATATGCATGTTTTCCAGACAGGGCCTACTTCTTTGTTTTGTGATAATCAGGGAGTGCTCAAACTTGCCAAGAATCCAGTTTTTCATGAACGAACAAAGCATGTGGAAACTCATTGCCACTACATTCGACAGCTGGTTGAAGACGGCTCAGTTCAGTTGCACTATGTTCCCACCACAGAGCAGCCCGCCGACATTTTCACCAAGCCTCTTGGCCCTGATAAATTTGTAAAATTCCGCGGGTCTATTGGTGTTGTAAATAGATTGAGCATTAAGGGAGGGTATTAGAATATCTCTATTTAGTATTTAATGCTCAGTCTTTTAGCTGTTGCTATTTTTATTCTTTTAGCAGTTTCTTAGATGAAACTGTTTGTTTCTATATTCTACATAGAAACCTGATGTTTCTATTATTGTAAATATCCTTGTATTATCATTGAGCTGTTTGCTCTTGGTTAATCAATTCATTCAATATTCTTTTACATGAGTGTTTCGAACTGTTTTAGAAACGTGTTTCCAGGCCGTACGGTGCAATGTTGCACGAAGCGGGAGTGAAGCCGAAGCGTTTTTTGGAAGCGGAAGCGTCATTTTCCAAAAATCTAGGAAGCGAAGCGTCTGCTATATATATATATATATATTTATATTTTTTTGCATTTATACTCAAAACAAACATCCCAAATAGCAAATTAATTGTAGAAGACATGAAAACATGCATATTTTTGCATAGATCAAGATAGATATGGCATCCATGATTCCATTGTAGTTACGAGTATGTACAACAATCATCTCTATTCTAGCTATTACAAACATACATCAAATTTTTAAGCATATTATAAAACATAAAACATTTAAGCATATTATAAAACATAAAACATAGAGCATATTATGATTTATCTAGCAAGTGAGCAACTGTCAACATTTGTCATGTCCAAAATTCAAATAATAATGTTTAGAAAATATGTCACTTGGTCACCGCCAAGACAAAAAAGGTTCAAAATTCAAATTCACAAGCCTACAAGTCTAATGAGTAATCTATGACAAAAAGTAGTAGACTGTGAATATATCTACTAATCTCTCCTCCTTCCACCACGAATAGAACGTGTCAGCGGGCGGGGGCCTCCACGTGGTGGCAATGAAGAAGATGGTGCCGGTGGAAGTTGTGGAAGTGGCACTGAAACTGATGAAGAAGAACCCCTACTGTTGGTGTTGAACCATGGAATCTAGGAACCAAGGGACCAGATGGGGCTGGGGGTGGCATATCAACATGATCATCATCATCCTGGAATCGCTCAAAAAATTCATGCAAAAAAAAAAACACTAGTTAACAAAAAAATAAAAAACATGAATTAGAGAAATGCTTTATAAGGAAACATTGGAAAATTCATACCACAATGGACATACCTGGATAAGAGCATCCTCTAATTGCTCTAATCGCAACACTCCATCCTCCAAATTGGGCTCCTCTAGATTCTTGTCCCAAATCAATAGGTCTTTATTAGACTTTGCATCTTCACAGTAATGGGACAACAATCGCAAGTTGTAATGAGCATAAACCAAGCTCTTTGCTCGGTCTAAACTCAACCTGTTCCTTTTAACACTGTGGATGAAAGAAAGAGCTCCAACACCTCTCTGCAGAAGAAGTGTTTACCACCTGTGATAGCACTCGCAATGCCAAAGCATGTAGAAGTGGAGTACCCCCTCCATGCATGTTCCACCACTCGAGAGAAGAAAAAGTCTCTCGATCTTTAATTGCATGCATGCTCCCAAATGGACCAGTGTTAAGCGTATAGTTGCTCACCTGTCTCCGTACCAATGTATCCTCCTCATCAGGGATTAATTTACTCAATGCAGCCATATATTTTTTGTGAACCTCTTGATCTTGGTGTGGTTTTCTCCTACTTCCCCCCCCAGGTGCTGGGGTTGAAAGCCATGATGGATTATAGTATTTAGGTGTCAAAACATATGCTAATGCATGCAATGGAACATTTAGCATTTCCCATCAGTTTTGCACCTCTACACCAATATAATTGTACAAGGTGGTATCTCTAGGCTCAACAATGTCTTTAATCTGCCTCAACATGCTATCCATTTGCTCATACACCTCCCCAATTACTGGTCGATCTGAATCTGCAAACTTGATCATGTAATAAATTGGTTTGGTGAATTGCAAAATATATTTAACCTGTGACCAAAAGTAACTGTCAAGAACAGTGTCCTTAACTGCATTAGCACCATCTATGTCAGTGTTAATTTCATCCCATGTTTCAGCACACACTAGATTAGTTAAAGCTTGTCTCACCTTCACTAGCCGCCTAAAGGTGAGGTAATAACTAGAAAATCTTGTCTTTGCAATTTTAAGCAACTACAACTTGGAGTAAGTGCTATAGAAGTAGTTTACCCTTGTATGCCCTGTGATGAATTTAATGAGTTGCTTCCCTCTCCTATAAAGCTCAGTAATCCACCCACATTCTTTGTGCTTCACAATATCATGCATCAAAAGGTTCAATGTGTGAACCAGGCACCCAGACCAAAAGATGTGTGGATGAGTACGCTCAATAATTTTTCCTACTGCCTTACAATTTGCTGCATTATCTGTGATCACTTGAACCACATTATTCGGACCAACATCTTTGATTGATTTCAATAGGAGATCTGCAATGTTTTGTGCAGATGCAGTGATGGTGGAGGAGTCATGACATGTAATAAATACTGCACCACTAGAAGAAACACCAAGAACATTTATCAAATGTTGGTTTCTAATATTTGTCCACCCATCTGATACAATGGATACCCCAGAATCTACCCACTCATTTGTAAAACGTGTCAAAGCTCTTTGAACCTTAGCTTTTTCTCTTTCTAATAACACTGTTCTAGCTTTCTCATAGTTGGGGGCCTTGTATCCTTTTGGGGCTTCATTGATGGCCTTTACCATTTCATGCCAATAGGGAGAGCAAAGAACATTGAATGGTACACCGCAAGCACAAAGAAAACGGACTATCTTTCCATCCACATCATCCCTCCCAGCAACATTAAGGAAATCCCTTATTGTTCTTCTACCTCCAGAGCTTGCAGAAGTACCATGAGGAGATGAGCAGCTACCAAATTTAGAGGTTGCACTTGATTCAGAATGAGTTCTTTGTTTCTTGTTTTTTTGTTGTGCAACCATCTCTATTTGGATGTATTTTCTTCTTTCTTCAGCTGAAATGTTTGGGCAAATTTGTACCGCCACAGGACCCTTTTTTCATCACTGTCCAGCACCCCACAAAGATGCCTCCTTAAACGGGTATATGAACCACAATATGGTTTTCCTTCATGACAACCATGAGGGCACACAAATTTGTAAGATCCACCACCCTTTCCCCCATCAAGTTTGGTCACATAGTTCCACAAGGGTGTTGATGCAACTTTCCCATCTTGTGTTTCAGTGTCCTCTTTAGGGTCATCCCCTTCCTCTTTAAACCCTTCCTCCTCATCATACATTGGGTCACTCATATTGGGACCATTGTCCTCTTGTGTTTCATCCCTTCTATTTCTATTCCCCCTTGCCATCATTAAAACCAAGAGTGGAATGATATATAGAAGCCAAAAGAACACCATCTTGGAATATGGATATAGGTGGTGGACAACCTGTAAGTAAAGGAGCAAGTAGAAAAAATGGGAAAGAGTAGGAGAGGGAGGAGAAAAATACAAAAAAATTGTCAAAAAAAATAAGTGAGTTTGGGGTTTGAACTTACCTCTTTAGCTCTTGTAGATGAAGTCCTCCAAGCTCTTGCTCCAAGCTCCTCCTCCTTCACTCCTCCAAGCTCTCCTCTCTTCTCCTCTCCTTTCCTCTCTTCTCTTCTCCTCTCCTCTCTTCTCTTCTCCAACTCTCATAAACTCAAAGTGAGAAAATGAGGAATGAATGGGGGCTTTATTCTTTTCATTCCTCACCTTAATCTCACTCTAACCTCACCCTAACCCACCCCCTTTATGTTAAGTTAACATAAATTAAAAAAAAAATCGTTTTTTTGCCTTGCGCGCGGCCTCTTTTCCGAAGCGTACGGAAGCGTATCGGAAGCGTACGCTTCCTCCTCCGAAGCGCCACGCTTCTGAGGCTCGAAGCGCCGTACGAAGCGCTCTTCGGAGGCCTGGAAGCAGCGCTTCCAAAATTCCAGGAAGCGCCGCTTCGGGCCACGCTTCCTAGGTGCTTCCATACGGGACGCGCTTCGGGGCTTGGATCCGGGGGGGGTGCTTCGTGCAACATTGGTATGGTGGAGTTTCCTCTTCTAACTTGACTTTTTCTTGTATTTTTTATTTTTATTTTTTCACTTCTAATTTTTTATTGGGAAACTAAAATATCTTCTGAATGCTTCTAGATGCCTTTCAAGTTATTAAAAGGAGAATTTTTTTGAGTGGGGCAGCCTAATGTTCAAGCCTATGGCCCTAGCGTTGATATGCAGTTCATGGTAATGTTAAATTCTTAAAGTAAAAGTGACATTCTCCTTTATTTTTAAGGAGAATGTCACTTTTATTTAAATTTTTAACATTACCATGAAATGATTCAGGATGTTTGAGAGTGGTTTCACCCTCATTGGATTTCATATGGAGAAAGTAGATCAAAGATGCCTGTAGACCATCTCTAAGGGCTCAGATGATGGTGTAAGTGATGCCACATCAACATAGAAGTCCTGGGTCATTTGCCACGTGCATGGTACAACTGTTTGGTTGGATGGGCATGGTGAACCAAGTGCATCTTCCTTGTCCAATAGGTGAATCTCGAGCAATCTCTGAACATCTTTGTGGATCCATGGCATGCTTTCTACTGCTTTGGAGGACCATGGCTCTCAACACGCACCCTATATGTGTCAATGTAACCCTCTGGAGGATTAGGACCTTGTTTATGGTGACTAAACCTAAAATTGAGACCATTTTCAATCCTGCATAAGATCCAATGCGTCCCCTAGCCTTCTAGTATAACAAGTCATCAAAGTAAATCGAGTTAAAGAGCTTACAAACCATGGACAACAAGTGGGCACTTCATAATGGCATGCCCTTCCATAATGGGCTTTGGCATGTGCTAATGTCTCCAAGCTCCAAATGGGGTTAACCAAGTACCCTATCAGGTGGTTTCTACCTTTAAAGGGGATAGTATGTCCAAGGTACATCCTTCAATGGGTGGTGGCTTGTGATAAAGAGATGAACAGAGTAGGGAATGAAAGGGGCAACCCTGGGCCACATGCTGGGGTACAAGGGTAGCTAATAAAAGGGAAGCCCACACTTGGGTATATAATGTATAGGAGGGAGAATTCGTGATGCATGAGGTACCTCGGCCATGATTTTTCCACCCTTATTTATGTGCCTGTTGCCTTTTATGATTTTTCTTTAATTAATTGCTCGGGGCTTAAGGGATAAGAGCATGATGTGTAAGGTATAACATTGGATACCCCCTTTAAGTTAGGGCGGTTCATTGCCTACCAGGGGTTGGGACATTCACGGGTTCGTAAATTATAAAGGAGGCTCATATAGAGCCTATAGGAACCAGGGTGATGGCCAGGATGATGGGGTAGAGCTCATGTATTGGCTTTTGCCCACGTGCTAAATGTGTTTGTCATGGCCATCTTTTGCATTTTGTGGTACATCTTTCTGTTGAATGTGGCCAATTATGCTTTTACTTTTCTTTTCAGCTGCATCAACCTCTGAGGCATCATTCCAGGCCTGACACAAGGTGTGGGCAAGGGGAGGGGAAGGCTGACCTTATGTGAACCCAGTGGAGGAATGTGGACCCAGGTTGGAGAAATGATGAATGGGGTTATAATGAGTGGAAGGGGAATGATATATGTGGATGAGAGAGCGGGACCACACAACCAAAATTAGGGTTTCCCTTGTAGTACTATCCCTAAAGCCCAAAGGTCAGTAAAAGAGATCCCACAGGACTAGGGTCCAAGGTTAACATCAAAAAGAGGTCAAGAGACAAGAGCACGGACCTAACCCATTCTTTCCGCTGAATCCCCCCATTAATTCGTGCCCGGAAGTATCCATGATAAGCAAACTACAATAGTCAACTACCAAATGACAAGGGATACCTTTAGGTATTGGAGACCCACCTTGAAACATACGATCATGATAGATGGGTGAGGGACCACATGGCTGGATCAGGTGGCAGAGAAATGACACAATGAGCTAGTTGGTAGCTGTAAGGCGCTGCTAGCTGAGGACCATCTTAGAGAAAAATTTTCTCCTAGGGATATCACCTATAAAATGGTGGTAACATCTGGCTCCAGCTAGGACGTGATCTCTCAAAAAGTGGGTGAAGCTACTCGAATAGGAGGTCACGAGAACCCTAGCAATCTCTTGGTTACTATAGACCTATTACTTGCACATATCAAAGACTAAACCACAGGGCATCATGTTTCTATGGTGTCTTATGATCTCCCATGCTTGCTATTAGGCCGTAAGATCAACAGAAAGGAAAATATATGCAATTTTAATCTAAATGAAACTAATCTATTATGAGAAATATCATATGATATTAGTTCTAATGTGGAAAACAACATGCAATGCATCCTACTCTAACATGCATAATATACAATATCAAGTGTTAGGTATAATCATAGATCCAATGCAACCAACATATCAATTGATCAATACAAGAATGCATGCTTTCATGATTATTTTTGCAATGGACCCAACAATACAAATGGGAATAATGATATGAGGAGTTACAGGGGCGGGAGGTGGGAAAACAGGAGACCCATATGATATAGAAAGGAACCCTAGAAGAAGGGAAAGACATCAATCGAGAAGATTGAATTTGATCTTCTAACCAGAAGATAGAAATGTCAATGATCAAGTACATGAATCTTTGATGAAGAGCTATCTCAAGCCTATCACCCTCTAGGTAAGAAGGATTGAATGTCTCAAACACATTTAGGATGATATTATTTTGGTCATTGGGAAAACAAGAAGTGGGCTCATCATTGTATTTGGGGAAAAACCATGATTCCTGGTTCTTCATAAGGAAAAGCATCTCTTCATAAGGACTAGGGGAATGAACATCATCACAAACATCTATTTCCACGGCAGGGGCATAACAAGGGGAGAAATGCTCAAACATGAAGAAAAACCCTTTATCGGTGGCATGGCCGAAGGAAGCATCTTCCTCAATGTCTTCTATGTTAGAGTCATCAAAATTTCCCATAATTTTGGAAGGATCTTCTTTGATTGAATCATCTTGGAACATAAAGAAGAGACCTTTCCAATCACTAGGAAGGGCTTCATAAGGGCCAACATTGTTATTCAGAAGGGGCGGAGCATTTTCTTCTTTCCTGAGCTCATTCTTATGGATTTTAGAAACTATGGGGTTTTCATTTCTATAATCATACCCAATTTCCCAATCAACAACCCAAAATTTACTCATGGATTCTTCATTTATTTCACTATCATGATCTTCCTCAAAATCCTCCCATTCTTCACTATATATTTGGTGTTGGTTAGGATGCCATTCATTCTCTTCTTTAGACAGGGATGACTTTTCCTCCTTCATCTGTTCTCAAAGAATGATCTCCAAGGTATTTACTACATGATTTTGATAAAATAACTCAAGAAGAAGGTCATTGGTAGGACTCTTTTTATATTCACTCTTCATGTTACATAGATTGCTCAAAATAGTGGGAGAAAATCTCTTGGGAGTTATATGTGACCATCAGTTGCTAGGTCTTTAATGACATGGGAATCGCCAGGGTGAATGAAATTTCCTTGACAAATGCTTGCTTCACTCTACAAACATTGGCTTTAGATATCAATGAAGAACTAGGGCTTCATTCTTCCAATGGAGTCGCCAATAATGATATGTCAATATTTCGTATGGGAAACAAAACACACATTACGTGTCCCCGACAACGACACCAAAATGTTATTGCTCAAACTAGTAAGGGGTCCTAGAGGGAGACTTGCTAGGTCAAGAAACACAATGAAGCTAAAGCCCACTGTCACCACAGCTAAAGCTTCCTACTTTTTATGGAATTTCATTGATCGGATGAGACCTGATATATAGAAAATCACTTATGAAGGATAGATCAACTAAGATGGATGTGAAGTGATCTCAATGACCCTTTCCTAGGAGAAACTCAAGAGTGGGACTTGCTTGCTTCTTAAGCAAGGTGCAAGGTTCTCTAAGATAGGGAATAGGGATTTGAGGGTTTGGCTTAGGGAATGTGACTTGTAAAGTGGGTTCCTAAACCTTAAAAATCCTTGTGGAACTTGGATTCTCAAGTGGCTTTTAAAGAGTTGACTTTGATGAGATATGGGACCACACGGAACCAAGTGGACCCAAGTTATGTCAAGAGAAGGGAGTTTAGCAACCAATGATGATCTTGACCTAAACAAGGAAGAGAAGGGGATAAAAAAAAAGATCTTCACTTATAGGTGCTAAAATGATCCCAATTAAGTACTAGCCTAGGGAAACCTAGAGCAAAATCAGTCTCAAGGTTAGGGCTTGGGATATCTCACAATCCCACTGTCGGAATCTCCTCAAATTTGAAGGGGACCTATGAGACACACCAACGCAGGAGAGGCCAAGAGATCGAAGTCTTTCCATGGTTGGTTTGTTAGGAAAATGATGCCTTAGGAGGCCTAATGTGGCTATACCTAGAATAAAGAGGAAAAGGTGAAAAAAAATGGTTCTTAAAATGATCACCTTATCGTAGACCAATGCCTAATCCTTTGGGGAGATTGGAGTCAAGAGGAATAATGAGAATGGACTTCGTTTCTAGGTCAAGAAGGCTTCAAGGACTACTTCCCTTAGCATTAGGGCAAAAGAGAGTGACCTTAAAGCTTTATACTTCATTTTACAAAATGAGATGGCTTATCAAGATAAATTCAACCATAGAATTATCCCTAGGAGAATTCGTTGAACATACATAGCCCATACACAAAGAGATGCTATATAGAAACATAATTCCACAATTTCGCAATAAATGCATTCAGCGATTAGCCCTAGTATAGCAAAAATCCCATCATCAATGCATGTGACAAAGTAAAAGAAGAAATAGCATTAAATTTGTACTTACATGTAAGATAATATATCCAACCATCAACAAACTTGCTAATCAAGAAGCTCCAAGACAAGAAAATATAATCCAAACATCAAAATTCATCCATGCTCCAAATTTTCATCCACCAAGAAGGAACAGTGAAAATATCAAAAAAGATAATGATCCAATCCAAGTGACGATGATCAAATGATTTCATCTCACTTCTATTTATACACTTCTAATGAATTCGATTTAGCTTATTTTGGCCTACATTAGCCCCTAAAATAAAATAATGTGCAAAATAACTAACTTTTGGTGACAAACCCACCAAACTAGCTCATAAACAAAATAATAAGCCTCTCAAGAGGTCGAATGATCAATAATATGTGAAAAATCCATGACCCGATTCATACTGCAGCAAATGGATGATATTTCTCCTATTTGTTAAATTACTTTAACCAAATTACGTGCAGTTTTCTACAACAAATATCGAAATACATACATTGCAGCCTACACAAAATAAATAACGCAGAAACTAGATATTGCACAGGAGAGAAGTAAACACACACAAATACACCGTTATTTTTGGACAAACGTCCCCAGAAAAACCCAATGTAGGAAAATCAGTGCAACAGTTGAGGGTTTTATTATTATGCAGTGGTTTATGAGTACAAATCTCTAGATGCCCACACTGGCAATCTAATACAGAGAATAAAATGGAAAAGAGGTAGTGAGAAGAATCTCACACTGTCACTGGCAATCTAAATCTAATCCAAGCCTTGGATGGCTAGCCCCACGTTGCCTTTGCGCAACCTCTGTGCCAACCTACTCAGATCCGCATCACAGCCTCTAGGCTTTGCATCACCTCCTCCTCAGATCTTCTGCTGACTAGATATTTGACCCTTTGGCCCTCTGGTCTCACACCCCGGCTTCTGGCTCTAGATCTCGATTTCTCCCAACAAAATTTTAGACTCCCTTTGAAGCTCTGCGCTGCCTCTCTGAACCTCTCTGTGCCTTCTTTGCCTTGCACTCTCCAGATCTAGAAAACTCTCCTCCAGTTTACTATCCCTGCCCCTCACTGCAAGAAGATCACTCGATCTCTCTCCAACAACTTAATGCTGCTACTCTTGAGAACTTTGATCTCTTGATCTCACTATCTCGGTGTCCCCCATGTGTTCTCCAAGTGCCCATCAAACTCCTTCTTATAATCTCTCGTTGGAGCACCAACAACCAAGATTAAAACATAATCAAAGGCTAAGATTAACTGGGAGTTGATCCTCGTCTTCTTCTAGAAGATTCACACTAGATTTAATTAATACCCTTTAATTAATCACGTTTCCTAACTTTAGACTTAGGAATACATTAAAAATGATTAATTATTTTAATTAAACCATCTCTAAGTGGAATTTTCTCAAACGATTTCTGGGTATTGGAAAATGCATGTGTCTTAGCCTCTCTGCAAAATCTTGAGGCTAGAGTACATCCGATGCTATAAAAATCAATACTCCCTCTTAGTGAGAAATTTGCTCTAGTGCTGCAACCCACTGAAGCATCACTCTATCTCTGCACCATCTCCTGCTACGCTGCTGATGTCTGGCTGCTTCTACCCACCAACCATTGTGCAATTTTGATTGCTACAACTGTGCTATTGTTAGCCCTATTGAACTGTTGCCAACACTGCATCTGCACTGCGACCTTCTCCATTTGCGGCTGCTGCAACTGCAACAGAAAAGTATTCAAAATACTGAACCAACTATGGTCAATATGATGCATCTGTTGTTTGAGTTCTGACTGCTGCTAACCTTTGCGCTGTCACTGAAGCCTCTACATTGCTGTTGGCTTTGCATTGTGCCAATTGCATTGCTTCCAACTCTGCTTTGCGTTACTCAGTCTCTGACCTGCTACTAGCTACTGCATTTGTCACTTTGGCACTTGACTGCACCAACTGCCACTAATCCATCTTGCTACTACATGTCTTGGGCTCCCGTAGCAAGGTACTGATTCATGAGGTGGACCTCCTTAAGAATCCTGCCCATCCTGTAGCTCTTTGGGGCTACAACTCCAGATCACCCCACTTCACCCCTGGAGGTAACTCGGCGATCATGGAAAACTCTTCCTCCAGTCTGGAGGACAACCTGTCGATCTCAGTGGATGCAGCCTGCTGATCCTGCTTCTCCTCTTTGTCCTTCTTTCTGAGAGGACACTGAGTGTTGTAGTGGCCCAACTCACCACACCTAAAGCTCTTGATCTTTGAAATGTCCTTCTTTCTTCTGCGTTGCTCCTACTACCCCTTAGATGCAAGGGCCACGTCTTCCTCCTCCTTTACTTGCTTCGTCCCACTGCTGCAGTTGCCACTGATGGTGGTCTTCACCAGATCACGCCTCATCTCCTCCTGTTGCAGATCATTCCACACACATTCCCAATCTGGCAAACTGCTCAGGATACTCTAGACGAAAACTTGCCAATCTTCAGAAACGTTGTTCAGTGCTAATCGTACAAACTATGTAGGTTGGGGCGCTAATCCTACTGAAGCTAGTTGGTCCCGGACATCTTGAAGCCTAGTAAGGAAGGGGTCTACACACTCCCCTTTCTGCATCCTCATGCATCTCAGCTTCTCCTCAAGATACATCTTTCGCTACTCAGAAGATCCTTCGTATAGTGTAGCTAGTGCCTCCCACATCTGTCGAGCAATATCTTTGCCAGCTATGTGAGATACCACATGATCTCGAACCCCATCGAGAATAAACCTCTTAGCTCTTGCCATCTCCTTGTACTTCTTGAGCGGATCTGCACACGCGGGTACAACTACCACACTATCGACATAAGTTTTGAGATCATGTTCATCTATAAGGCAAGAAATTATAGCCTTCTAGATCACATAGTTGGAGGCTCCGTCCAACCGATCTTGATCTCTCAACCCAGTTGATGCCATCTGTTTGATAAAAGTCGAATTCCTCCTCTTCTCCTTTGCGCAGCTACTGCCCAGCTATTTGCACTCTCTTCTGGAGTGAGAAGCCCTGCACACAGCTATTGTTGCTCTGCTGGGAATATTCGAACTTCTTGGCTAGAAGGCCCTTGAGGAAAGAATTCCCTCAATATGTGCTCTCCTCTCGTTTTGACACTATTCTGCCAGTAACTGCTACAAAATGACTACATCCCAGTTGAAGATCTGCTCTGCGTGGAAACTGTTGTGTTGCTCCCTCTGCCTCTGCGAATCTTCGATTCGGAAAATTTACTCTCTGTCGACTCACTTAGAGAAGTAATTTTCCACGAAAATTAGCCCTCCTAGCCAATGGACTGCGTTGCCACTCTGGGGTTTCAAAATGCTACCTACGCAGTGTTTTCGAACTCCCTCTTCCGCCTGCAACTGATCTCTTCTACTTACGATATGTCCTCTAATACCATGTGAAAAATCGGTGACCCGATTCCTACTGCAACAAACTGATGATATTTCTCCTATTTGTTAAATTACTTTAAACAAATTACTTGCAGTTTTCTATAGCAAATATCGAAATACATACACTGCAACCTACACAAAATAAATATTGTGGAAACTAAATATTGCACAGGAGAGAAGTAAACACACACAAATATACCATTATTTTTGGACAAACGTACTCAGAAAAACCCAATGTGGGAAAACCGGTGCAGCAACTGAGGGTTTTATTATTATGCAGTAGTTTATGAGTACAAATCTCTAGATGCCCACACTGGCAATCTGATACAAAGAATAAACTGGCAAAGAGGTAGTGAGAAAAATCTCACATTGTCACTGGTGATCCGAATCTGATCCAGGCTTTGGATGGCTAGCCCCACCCTGCCTTTGTGCAGCCTCTGCATCAGCGTACGTAGATCTACGTCACAGCCTCTAGGCTTTGTGTCAGCTCCTCTTCTGATCTTCTATTGACTGGAACTTCGACCCTCTAGCCCTCCAACCTCACACCCCAACTTCTAGCTCTAGATCTCGATTTCTCCCAGCAAAATTTCAGACTCCCTCTAAAGCTTTGTGCTGCCTCTGCGTGGCACCACGTTACCTCTCTGAACCTCTCTGTGCCTTCTCTTCTTTGCACTCTTCGGATCTGGAAAACTCTCCTTCGGTCTACTGTCCCTGCCCCTCATTGCAAGACCACTCGATCTCTCTCCGACAATTCAACGCTGCTACTCTTGAGAAATTCAATCTCTTGATCTCACTATCTCAGTGTCCCACATGTGTTCTCCAAGTGCTCATCAAGCTCCTTCTTATAATATTTCGTTTGAGCACCAACGACCAAGATTAAAACATAATCAAAGGTCGAAATTAACTGGGAGTTGATCCTCGTCTTCTTCTAGAAGATTCACACAATATTTAATTAATACCCTTTAATTCATCACATTTCCTAAATTTAGACTTAGGAATACATTAGAAATGATTAATTATTTTAATAAAACCATTTGTAGGTGGAATCTTCTCAAATGATTTCTAAGTATTGGAGAATGCATGTGTCTTAGCCTCTCTGCGAAATCTCGAGGCTAGAGCACATCCGATGTTACAATAATCAACATAATACGTCGTTGGGCCTTCTAAGAAGCCTTATGATGTCCATAAGTGCCACAATGATGAATAGGACTCCCAAAAGTAGTGGACAAGGGGTTGGCCCCTTGTTTTCCAAATAATAAACCTGTGGTGCTCTTAATGGGTGTGAGGGCTCACAAGTAACCTCATGGGCCTCCAAGTAGGTTGAAGATGCCTATAGACCATCTGTAAGGGCTTAAATGATGGCGTAAGTGCCACATCATCATAGAAGTCCTGGGTCATCTGCCAAGTGCATGGTACAACTGTGGGGCTGGATGGGCATGGTGAACTAGGTGCATCTTCCTTGTCCAATAGGTGAATCTCGAGCAATCTCTGAACATCTCTGGGGATCCATGGTGTGTTGTCTACTGCTGTGGAGGCCCATGGCTCTCAACACACACCATATATGTGCCAATGTAGCCCTCTGGAGGGTTAGGACCCCATTTAGGGAGACCAAACCCAAAATGGAGGCCATCTGCAATCATGCATAAGATCCAATGCGCCCCCTAGCCTTCTAGTATAACAAGTCATTAAAGGAAACCGAATTAAAGAGCTTACAAACCATGGAAAACAAGTGGGCACTTCATAATGGCATGCCCTTCCATAATGGGCTTTGGCATGTGCTAATGTCTCCAAGCTCCAAATGGGGTTAACCAAGTACCCTATTAGGTGATTTCTACCTTTAAAGGGGATAGTATGTCCACGGTACATCCTTCAAAGGGTGGTGGTCGGTGATAAAGAGATGAACAGAGTAGGGAATGAAAGGGGCAACCCTGGACCACATGTTGGGGTACAAGGGTAGCTAATAAAAGGGAAGCCCACACTTGGGTTTGGTAGTTGTTTGATGATAAGAACACTAATCATAATCAATTGAAAGAATAAGCTAATCAAGTTAAGTAAAAATACATCACAAGCAGTTATCAAAGTAAGAGAAATCACCTAATCTAGTTGCCCTAGATTTCTCAACACTCTTCCTTCTTGATTTTCGCTAAGATGCCCAAAAATTGTCTTCTTGAGGAAGTGCAAATTGGTGCCAAGAGAGTGAGGTCAAGTTGCCTTTATATAGTGATATGTTGGGTTGAATGGGTGTGTCCTTTGCCCTGGGCCGACTTTACATGGAGATAGGCCGACTTGACAATCTTGGAGCCAAAAATTTCAGTTTCAAAATTCAATTTTTTTCTTTTAAAAGTCGGAATGGAACTTCGACTCAAATATATTTTTCTTTTGACTCTAGTATTTAAATATGCTTTATAATAATCAATATAAATACATGAAGTGGCTAAATATACATTATGAAGAACGAGTATGGTTACAAAATTCAACACAAGATGCTTGTTGGGTTATTTGATCTAGAGATGGTGACAACAATGATTCAATCTGATAATCAAAGTTGCATTAAGCTCTCTGAGAAACCTATGTTTCATTATTGGTCCAAGCATATTGAGATAAGATATCACTTCATTAGAGATAGAATCCAGAGAGGTGTTGTGAGATTGCAGTACATTTCCATAGAGGAGCAGGT
This sequence comes from Pinus tabuliformis, assembly GCA_031772625.1. Lineage (NCBI taxonomy): Eukaryota > Viridiplantae > Streptophyta > Pinopsida > Pinales > Pinaceae > Pinus > Pinus tabuliformis. The sequence goes on along the minus strand of CM062812.1, from coordinate 209,176,833 downwards.
GGCAGATATTCTCTTTAATCCTCTAGTGAAAGGGAAGTTTGTGAAACACAAAGACAAGTTGGGGGTAGCGGGAATCCCTTCCTTACTAGGAGGGAGTGTTGAAGCTTATGGTAGCTTTAGAAGGTCTTTTGCATAGGATTAGTGCCTTAGCATGTAGAAGATGATTTATTGCCCCTTTAGGTGCTTGCTTTATGGGGTAAGTGATTTATGTCTTCTTTCCTAAGTTTAACTTAGGAAAAGTAAAATAATTAAAATCAATTAATTATTGTGAACTATTAAGTCAATTTCTAATGATAAATAATGAAATTATTTATGTGACTTATAAATGGTCTCAACTGTTGATCTCCTAGCTCTTCTAGAAGGGAGATTAGGGTTAGTAATTTGGGCCTCATGAAGATTATTATAAAATAAGCCTCAGGGAGAGGTGAAGACACAACAAGGAGAGAGTGATTTTTCTCTAGAGCAAGAGGCTCAGCTAGACTGTAGTGCAGAGGAGGAAGAGTGCAGGTTGATTCGAGAGCATTTCTACGAGGCCGAATTGTTGGAGATTGCAGGGCCGAATTGCTAAAGAAAGGAGGTAGAATTGTTGGAGTGGCTGATTTTCTAGGGGCGAATTTCATGAGGCGCAATGGTTGTGCAAGGGGAAGTCGCAGGGCTGAGTTGCTAGTGAGAGGTGGGCTGAAATTCTCTAGGTCAAATTTCTTCATAGGCTAATTTCCAGTGGGCCAAAATTCCTAGGGCCAAATTCTTCTAGTGGGGCCGAGTTGTAGGTTCCAATCAATGCATATTTCCTTGTAATATCTTTGTGGGTCAGAGCCTTGATTTTCCTGAGATTAAATTAGTGAAGGAGAATTGTTGTTGGTATTTATCTATTGTAATGTGTGATTGATCTCTTTAATTATATTTCCACTGCACATAAATTTTTGGAAGTTAAAATACCAATGATTTATTTTCCAACAGTTCAGAATTTATTTGGTTAATAAAATAAATTGTTGGGAATTAATAATTGTCGCGAGAAAATAAATCTAGGCTGGTATTAGGAGATTTAACAAAGGTAATATATATTTGGGGTTTGTATCTCACTTGTTAAAAGAGTCTCTTTCTTTACTTCAATCCTTGAATTGACTAACATCAAGAATTACTCTCTCTTAGTCGATTTGCGAACTCAACCCATATAAATCTAGGCACTTCAATCACAATTCATAATTTTAGTAATTAAACTTGCTGTATTTTTTATTTCCACACACAGATTTGTACTTCTAAGCACATATTTTTATGTCCTAACAATAGATTTACATGGTTCTTAAGGCAGAGATTCATCCTTAGGTGTAAATCCGCATTCTTCCTAGCTGTTTAGTGCATTTTATCACAGATTACAGGTCTGATTTTTTATATTACGATGAGCACCTTCTGTAGTTTGGCATCATTCTTTGTTCTAGGACTCATACTTCATTTCTAGATTGCACAAGAATTCCCCTTTGAGGCTAGAAAGCACCAGCTTGAAGTGTAGAGGGATTGTGCAAGGCATCATTGGCACTTTCCCTAGTTACCTTTTAACTCTTCTAGTTTCAAGCATTAACTCTTTAGGAGCCAATATTTGGAACCAAACAGTTTTAAGTATTAATAAGTTGTAAGCAAAGTTATTAGAATTGGAATTGGAAAAATCAATATCTCAAACTAGATTAAGAACCATACTAGAATCAGGAAAAAATTGGTCATCTATATAATACATAAAATATTATATTTTTTATTAAAATGAATACTTAATGTACATCAATGTAAATACAAAACATTGGATACCAAATATGTAAAGTTTGTTTATGTATATAGCATTTAAAGGTGAATATAGTGAAATGACACAGTGTGATACATATCTCAATCAAAATACATAAACATTGAGGCTCCAAATGACCTTTAGAGTTCAAAAAATTATGTTACAACAACCCTTTGGCCCTGTTGACCACTGCGTGTCAACGACCCATAGCAGTACACCTCATTTTTTCACAAAAAGAATAGCGCCTGATCGATGTGTTCGTGTCGTCCAGTTACCATCATCAGCTTGATCATCATCTTATAATGTAAACCCAGTCTGCATATGTATAATGTAAATAATCTCAGCGAATTCGTGTCGTGTATGTAATCACCTAGGTAAACCTACTTTTCTAGTGACGATATACATTCCGGGAGGTTTTTTGTCTCATCGAGCCATTCTCAGATGGTCGATAGAGTTTTCCTTCAGCCTTACCCTAAAGCCGGAATATATTTTGTCACTAGGATCTTAGGGGAGTCCTAGTGTTCTAGATTGAGTGTATGTAAAAGTGATTTGGGAATAATCCTAACTATTTGGTTAGGTTATTTTATTACAAATTGCTTAGTCTGTTGGATTATATTTGTGTCAAAGAAATGGGTAGTTTGTGAGGGTCTATTTCAGATGGGTTTTCTCCGTTGTGATGTAAAATATATGAAAATGATGATGTAAAGTGTCTTGAGAGTTGGAAAAATAATTTATTCCCTCATAGGTTAATTAATTAAATTTTCTGGCAAAAAAATGATTAAAATCCTAAGTCAGAAATTTAATTAATTATAGGTCCTAGGTAAATTTAAATTTTCCGAAAGGCAAAATTCCTAGGTCCTTAAAATACAAATTTTAAAAGGTTCTAGGACTGAGGTAAATTAATTATTTTGCTAAACTTTAAGCCTTTGGTCCCTAAGGTTTAAGTCAAAGTCAATTTTTTGAGAAAATTAACTCAAAATTTTCTTTTTTGAGTTAATTAGAAAGCATTTAATTGAAAATTTTGAATTTCCCAAAGAATTTAAAATTTCAACGGATGAGATTAAAAGAAATTTTAATGCTCATCAACGATCGAGATTGCTTTGACAAGGATCACACGAACTAGTTGTTAGAAGATTTATCTTTAAATAGGAGGTCATTTGTCAGTTGATCCATTCGATCTTTTGATCCATTCGATCTTTTGATCGTTTACTAAGCTCTCAAGCTCTCTTATATACTTTTTTGAATTAATGCAAAAGTCTTTGGGGTTTCAATGTGCTGTAGTGTTCCTCTTCATGAATTTATGGTAACATTGTTTTAATTTCTGTTTAATATTATGTGAAAACTATCAATCAATAGCTCTTTTAGAATAATCTGTATACAGGTATTTTATTCAGTTTGTTGGATCTAGGGTAACATTTTTAATTTTGATTGAAGTAGCAGGTATCTTTATTTCTTTAGAATTTTATTGTTGTTCTATTTCTCTACTTGATTTGATGGTTGATCTAGTGTTTGCGGAGGATCTTTCAGGTTCTCATTGAGCATTTGGGGATAGTCCTCTATTGGACTAGCCAACTCTCAACACATATTTTTTGAAGAGCCTACTTCATGTAAGCCTTGGGATTTATCTAACGATAATGTTTTTTTTGCATGGTGTTTTTGGGCTAATACCTCTCTAAAATTTCAAAATATTTTAAATATTTTGTGGAAATTTTGATAAATTTGGCTATTAAGAGCCTTAGATTATCAGATCTGGGAGTGGAGTTGGATTCATACTCCTAAGATCTAATAGATCTGTAAATTATTTATATAGATTTGTAAATTATTTGTATAGATTGATTATTTACTTATGTAGATCTGAAATTTTGTAACATAATTTTGAATTTTAACACTTGGGTTTTTGGGATTTTCTCTATTTTTGTACATATTGGTATTGGGTTTTTCTCTTTTCACTTGTGCTGGAACAAATCTGAGAAATCAACTAAGAAAATATTCAGATCTAAGCTAAATCTAGACCCTGGAGGGCAAGATATGGGCTCAAAAATTGTGTGCAGGAATAGATCTGAGAAATCAGCCAAGAAAATTTTTAGATCTTAGCTAGATCTAGACCCTGGAGGGCAAGATCTGGGCTCAAAGATTGTATGCAAGAATAGATATGAGAAATCAACCAAGTAAATCTTTAGATCTGAGATTTTTTCAAGCAGATCTGGGGGTTTTGAGACAGATCTAGGCCCTGGAGGGCAATATCTTGTTTCAAATATTTTTGCAAGGCCAACCATTAAAGATTTTGCAATAAATTTGAAGATCTGAAGCAAAATAATTTTTTCAGAGCAAGGGTTTCAAGTTTTGGGGCTCCTAAGCCTAGATCTTCCTTCTCCTAGCCCAAGTGCTAGCTCTCATTGACCCTAGATCCCCTTTGCTCCATTTCTGATCTGAATATTTAATTTTATGAAGCTAATCATTAGTGGGTTTTTGCAAAAAAATGTTAAAAATTTGTGTTTCAGGTATTGAATTTTGTTTTAGCAACTTGGGCAAGTGATCATCAAGGCCTAGGGCAAGTGATCATCAAGGCCTAGGGCCTAAGGGTTTGATCTTTGAACCATCTTTTTCCTCAATGTTTGCTATAACAGTCATATACATTTCTAATAGTGGTGAAAAACACATTTAAGTGGTTTGAAATTAACTAAAAAAATTGTTAAATACATTAATAAGTCATTTATGTTTGATGTGTATAAAAAATTTGGCCTAGATCTACATTTTGGGTGACTATTATCTCTGAATAATTCTGTTTCTGAAGTCTAAAATATAACAGCGGCAAAATTTCATGTGGGTTAGCCTAAAATCAGTTCCTAAGTCACCTAATACATTAAGGAATTAACTTCATCATTATGTTTATTTCATGTTTTAATTGCTGGTTGTAATAAGTATATTAGATCTTATATAATTTTGGAAATCATATCATAACAGGTTGAAATTTTTTGATAATTCATGTGGGCAAGTCTGGAAAAATTTCGGTAAATTTTTGGCATAAAGATATCACTGATAGCTTACTGTTTTCATTGTCATATTGCTGTTGTCATAAAGTTTTTCTTACTTCTGTCCTAAAAACTAATTTCTGAAAATTAAGTACTCTGTCATGGAATTGTGATAAAATGCATATCTTTTGTTTCATAAACTGAGTATTTTTTGAGCATTTGTTGACATTGATTGCAAATAAGTTTTTGTTCTCTTTGAGCTATAATTGTATTAAAAAAAAAAAATTGAAGTAAGCTTGTGTTTTAATTATGATATTGCTAAGAAGTTTATCTTTCAATCTTTGTCTAGTGAAGTGAACATTCATTTTGACAATTAAGGGCTTTGATATATAACTTTGAATCAGATCGTAACATAAGCATTTTTCATCCTTGAATCTAACTTCATCTCATCATCTAGTGCATTCGCACATAAGTTAGCTTTGCATGAATAAAATTTACTTCCAAGCATAAGCTTGGTCAATAGAGAGATAGGTATCCATCCATCTTTGTTTGAGAAGCTTGTTTTTAATAGTACTTAAAATGGTGACGTTGCAGTCGTCAGAGTCACAGCTCTCTGCAGTGCCGGAGGCACCGGGTATGTTAGATTTTCAAGAAAGGTATCGATAATCACACTTTAGTGTGCTTTGCCTTATCTTCTGTCTGCCAATTACTACGAAATCAAGCTCAACAGAGAAAGGATTGAAGGATTCATATCTAAGTAGGCATTTAACTAAAATGAACCAAGATTCTTGCATCTCACATTAGCATTAGGATCTACATTTCATATAAGATAGTCATTCATCTGAGCAGCAGTTGCTAATTGATTACTTGGTCTTATTTTCCCTAGCAAGATCATTGACTTCATAAGGCACTGGTATCAATCGTTTAAAATCTAATCAAATCTTATAAGTCTTGCTAAATCTTAATCAAGTATTTGATCGCTTCACTGTGTTTCCCAAACTAGTTGGTTCTCAACTAGTTCTTCTTCATTCCATTTTTCCATAGGGTCTACCCCCCTTAACCTGCTCTAGGGAGATAACATAAATAGAGAGATTGGGGATCAAGGTGACAGCCTCCAATCTGAGTCGTTGTCGCGGTGCCTAGACATTCTGTGTGACAACAGGCCCACAATGGTGAAAGCAAAAGCACTTCAGATAAGATGAGCTAAAATGGCTTGCCTACCACCTATGTTGCACGAAACTTCTAAGAACTCAACGTTTCGGGTTGTACCAGTACCTGAAACTCCGAAACTCGACCATCATGTAATCATCTATGAGAGTTAATATAGACTTGGTTTTCCTTCTAAATTGTCATCTATGGGTCTTATTCCCTTTTCACTTGCAAGATAATGTCTTATTCACTTATTTCTAACTTTGTATATATATATATATATGACGTTTCAGTTGGCATTTCCATTTTTGGGAGGTGACATTTCTAAACGTACCCGTTTCGGAAACTCGGCATTTCGTGCAACTTAGCCTACCACTAGAATGCATAATCTCCAAAGGCTAGATGTCTCTTGTAACACTTATCATCACAGAGCAATCACTCGTAATCGTATCATGCTACAATCTTAAAATCCCCCAATCCACTAGATATAAGAGACCAAGGCTGTATTGTTTTATCTCATATGGTGCTGAAATATTGAAAAACTGTTTTGTTGAAACTAGAAAAATACCTCAGTTTCCACTTTGTGCTTGCTAGCGTTTAGGACTATGAGAACGTTAGCGAACATCGTGAAATGGGAGTCCCACTTTTCACTTTTTAACGCTATAAAATTTAAGTTAAATTTTCTGTCTTCCTAATATACCTTAAGAATTTAATTTAATTTTGTTGTCTATCTTATATACAGATTTTAATAGTAAAGGTTAAATAGAAAATCAAACAAAAAGAAATCTCGTAACTGATAACAGTGAAAGAGAGTGGAAGCATCATTAAATAACCTTGCACTAGGGTTTAGCCGAGGGAACACTTTTTAAGGTCGCTTTTTTTTGGTTCCTCCTGAGTGTTCTTGTTGCCAACAGAACTGCAGGACGGACCAGTTACGGGACTGTTGAAACTTGCCAGCCTAGAGCTAGAGCCAGATCAGTTTTCAGTGAAAACGGTCTAAACTGCCGGTTTCAATGACTATCTTTGTAGGTAATAATGATAACCAATTCACAGCACACGTAAGAGAGGAAATATTGTTGGCATCTTTTTAGAAACTAATATTTCTACCCTTGTAGAACGATATTATAACCGACTGGCCTGATGTGGTGTTCGGTGACTGAAATTGGTGCCATCTCCTCTAACATTTGTAATTTAAGTGTTTGCATTGCTGTCAGTCTTAAATTTATACGGTATCATCTCTTTTTTAGGGAATTACGTTTAAGATACTTGAAGCTTGTTATTATTTCTAGGATAGTGTTGCTGAGAACTTGCAAGTAAATGTCTATTGTCTTGTACATGGCCTTTACAGAAGGATCCAGTTTCTGCAGAGGCTGCTATGATCGATGCAAGCTGTTCTCCCTATGGATTAAGGTTAGCTCTTTCCATTTTATGGCATGCATATATCTTGAGTTCTCCATATTAATTTTCTTCACAACTGAAGATTTTCATCTTTCGGCTCCTGGGAAATTTTGCTGAACACAGGAATGCATCATAATGAAAAATAATATCAGTATAACACACATAATCATAATTGTAATACTCAAGGTACCTTCTGCTAAAAGTCAGAATAGAGCACACTGTTGTATTTGTAGGCATACATTAAAATCTTCTTATCTATGCTCTGCGCTGGCAAAATGCCCTTGCAGAACCAGTCCTTATTTCTATTGGTCTCTAGTGGCAATTGTCCAACATTTAAGCTTTAGGAGGTCACTGAATAATAATTCGTTTATCTCTTCAATTTGGAACAAGTTGTCCACAATCAAGACCGGATTACTTCTTTGTCATGTGCAAATGTTGTTTTCAGTGGAACTCCTTCAACTAACATGCTGGAGGAGGGATGAATGCCTTTCCTTGAGCATGAAAATGCCTGGAATAATCATGAACCCGAAAACTTTGATTGAAGACCAGGTTGACCCATTCTGGAAAGGCTTCCTTACAAGTTGGGAAAATTAGATTTTAACGGGGAGTTAAACATGATAATATATACTTAGTTAACATTTAAATTTTTTATTAATCTTTTGCCCAACAGCCATCTCATGCATTCATGACATTTCCAAGCATTTTTTTTTATAATTAAATAAGCAAGGAATCAGGTGACAGGCTTAATCAAATATATGATGGCCCTTTGCATTATGTCATGGACTACTTTTTTTTCTTGTAGCTTGCAAGGAAGGCACCTCCATCTGTTTTTGTTTTTCTAGGAAAATGATACATATATTTGACATAGTTATGAAAGGACATAACTGATAAGAGAATGATGTTACTTTCTTCTTTGTCCAGATCTGGTGATTATATGGCTTCACTTGCGAAGGTACATTGTAAATGTCGGGGTTGGAAGATCGAAGGCTCCCCAGTGGCATAGTGGATCTTGATTGAAGTCTGATATTTTGTCATTAGGGAAACTGTTCTACTCTGTGCTTCTGTGCAATGGTGAAGGCAATTGAACTCTTGTCCGTCATTTTTTATTATTTGTGATTGATTTAATATTGAAATGAGATTCAATTCAAGCTGAAGAGCTATTGCGACATTCTTGTAGTGTTTCAATAACAAACTTAATGCTGGAACAAATCCGCTTTCTGTTGGCCTCTGTGCTTATCTTGCTTCTACAGTAAGGCTTGTAACAGATTGGCTATGACAGATATTGTGCCTCTGCAGCCCTTCTGTTTTCATTCATTGGATTCTTCCATAATAATTGATTTAAATTCCTGGTTCCATATTCTTGCTTAATTCAAATGAGTATTTTGATTATTTTCTATGGGTGTTATACTCAAAATTAAATTGTACGTTTGAGGAATCTTAAATCTTTTCTTGTGATTTAACCATGGGCAGCGAGAAAACCGTGCATATAAAAGTTTGAAAAGTGTTGTTACAATGAGAAAAAAAGAGGTAAAAATAATTTCAGAAGATATAAACAAGGATACCACATAGTTATGGTGCTTAAAATAAAAGATGTATCTTCCTTTTGCACCTCTTTTAACAAACGTTCTTACCAATACACCATTGTAATTTTTGTTGGAACAAGTTTGCAATATGTTTAATAAGTAAATAAGAGCTACATAGTGGCATAATCCCCACTTTTATTTACAAGTTATTGAGTTTGTTAATTGCTTGATTTTAACATGACTATTTTCTTTGCCATCCACTTGAACCTTTTAGTTGAACGAGTATTATGTAGTGCCCATGTTACCAAAAGGCTTTCTAATTTTGTAAAGTTTCAAAATAACACACCTCAAATTTTAAGGGTGATATATGGCCAGCATGTTAACTAGGGAACCGTTACTGATCCGATTAGCAGGGTTGCAAAGGTTCGTGCAACCTGCTAGGATTGGCACACACAGGGTAAGGGTCCACTATTGCCTTGGCCTAAACCTCTGCCCTTTAGGCCCAACTTCCTCCTTAAAGGCCAAGGGAAGATTCTCAATTGATACATCTGGTTAGAAACCAAGATGCTAGTAGATTAGGGTTGATTTCTCTTAACTTGATAATTACTTCTGAATGTTTGTTGGCTTTTTATTTAAATTTATATTCTCTTCATCAAACAATTACCAAAAATGTACAAAACATGAAGATCACAAAGAAACAAATGGCACAAAAATTAGGCTCCAAGTTAGGACAAAACCCAAGGGGGAGAACCCAAGAAATCCTCTTTTTATAGAATTAGACCAAAGTGAGATATCCAGGACCTAAGACCAAGACTGCCACAAATACCTAGGTCAACCCTCCTCCAACTCACCTCCAACCAAGTCAAAGTCAACAAAGTCAATGTTGGTCAGCTCTCTTAATTCTGGTCAACCCCTATAATTTTGGGCCCTAAAATTTTGGCCTTGTAATAGCCTTAGAATACTACAGAAAAATATTGCACATGTGGATAGAATTAGGGCATAAATCAATTCACTTTCTCTCTCCTTTGACCACTTCTTTCCTTTGATTTCGTTCTTCTTATTTGGGCGCATAAATCAATGATAATGATGGCTAAATTGATTAGCTCCTCAAGTGGTCGAATGGCCTTCTATTTATAGTTGTCCAGGAGGTCGAAAAGATGCCTCTTAGGCCACCTAGTCAAGGAGGGCCAACTTGGTCTATGTGGTAACATTTTTGACTTTTTGACTCAAATACAATAGTTTTTCCTTTTTCTTACTAGAAGTCCAAATGGGACTTTGACTCAGTAAATTTTTCTTTTGACTCAAATGACCCTATAAACATAAAGAACATGCTTTGACTAAAATAGAATAATAATAAATTAATATAATGAATGCATTAATAGTGCATTTGAATTACATTATGAAAACTGACACTAGTTATGTTTCCAACACTCCCTCTTAAATAGGAAGGTATGCATAATGACACAACATGATACTCTCAAGTTGAAATATTCTCGTAAGAAGGGATGTGGAATGATAAGTGTCATCATAACTAACATTGTCAAAAATAGCAAGGCCTTGAATAACGAGCTTTATCTCTCCTATAGATCAGAGCATAATGTTGGGAGGCATAAATTTGGACATCATCACCTCTCTAAGCACATACCCATTTGGATGTTCACCAAGTATGTCCTCACAGAACTATTCTTATCTTGGATAACCCTCCTTAAAGAATATCGATCCTCGGGACTATTCTTAACTTGGATACAAATCCTCAAAGAATATTGGTCCCAGATGCTTATCTAATCCACCATCTACCCTACCAGTGCCTTCACTAGGCTAACGATTGTTAGTCTTGGCTGTAGTGCATGACACATGGATAATATAGTGTCCATCCTCACTCCCTCTCAACCAGGGAGGAGATACTCACTCCATCTCAACAACAAGAAATATCCACAAGCCTAAGCTTGTAAAAAATACTCATTAGTGCATCAATTACTTGTTCCTCCACGGAGATCTTGTTGTAGCTTCTTGGCTCCTATCTGCATCGCGTCATAACAAGCTTCAACCTTCCTGGTTCTCTGATAATCTTCATGTAACTTTGAATCCAACATGTCATCAAGTAGTTCATCAAACATCTTATGGAGCCAAACTTCTTCATAGTTGATTGCACAAGCCTTCACATCTTCTTTCTTCGTAACATGGTTCTTCTTTCATGCTCTTCCAAGAAATTATATCAGCGTCTAATCAATAGTAATATCTCTATCAACATCAATATTATCAACCCAATCAATGTGTTTCTAGATCAAACTAATTAGTCGTTGGTACAACGATATCAGAACTCTTAAAATTCTTGCTACATGATATTGCCCTAGATCAATCATCTTCTCTTTTTTTTTTTTCTATCAAACTTCAATTAATATTGTTTCCATCCAAGATCTTATAGCTTCCTCTTTCCATCTGAGGTAGGTGAGCTTCTTCCATTTCATGTTGCATATTTCAAACAACTTTCTCCCTTTTCAAAATCTTCATGTTTTGCTATGTTTTTTCAATTCTTCCATCTGCTAGTCAAGTTTAGATAGTTCTTGTCTTGACCTGTGATCTTTATTAGAAGACTAGGAAAGAACAAAAGGGAAAAGTACAAAGACAATAGCTTTAGTAGTAATCAAGGAGATCTAGAGTACTTATCTTTTGAGGAAGGTTAGCTCCCTCTTAATCTTAGACTTGTTCACCAACCTTGTTCTCACATTAGCATGATGTCATTATCATCAAGGGTTAGATCTACTTCTTACAGTGAAAATGATTAGATAGGGATTTGTTCCTAGGGTTCTTCTTAGTCCAAGCTATGTTAGGGCTTACAAACCCTAGATGCCAAAGTCTTCAAGGTTTTTCATTTAAAAATTGCAAATTCTACAAACATGCTAGAGAGTTAGATGCAAAACCCTAGAGATGTTATTGTCAAACTTTCTATGAAATGGAGATCATTTTATTTATTGGTAAAAAAAACCTAGACATCATATCCAAGAAAAGAATATGAATACTACCATATCAATTAAGTCATGATTACTAATGCATCTGTGCAGACTCTTGACACTATCTTTTCAAAAGATTATTGACTTACTCTTGAGACTTCATCATGACCTAGAGGACTTAGTATCATGTGCAATATGACTGCAAGTGAAAAAAATTTATATGTACCTCTTTAAATTTTACTGTCTTCATCCTTGAAAAGGTATGATCCTTTGACTTATCTTCAGTTGTCATGTACCAAATTTCTCCAAAAAGGTGTAGAGAAGTACTTTTCAGAGTTCAATATTAGATAGGTCAACTCCATGGTGTAGTTCATCCTTCCTTTATGTATGAGTAGGAAGCCTTGATGGTATCGCTGCTACACTATAATTGTGTAACAAAGATTACAAAAATTGTACATGTTACAAATTGCAAGGTAACTTCCTGTACATCCTTTCATATAACCATAGAACTATATACCTCATAACCTCACCTTTTTGTCTCAAATGTATGTGATGCTAAGTTCCATTTGTATTGATAGTGTATAAGAAGTTTGGATGTTGCCTTTGATTTTTTAATTATAGTTCCCTTACTTATATAATCCCACAAACATTTAAATCTCAGAGACTCACATTATACTAGAACTCAAATTCCACTCAGAAAATTTTGACTCAAAGAGAAGTATCACTTGTTGATTTTGGGTAGCATCGGATGTGCTTTAGCTCCGAAATTTTGTGAAGGGGCTAGAACACATGAGGTATCTAGAACCCATAAATCGTTTGGAGAAATTTCATCTGGATGAGGAGTTATTAAAATAATTAATATTTTTAATGGGTTCCTAAGCCTAAAACTTAAGAAAATAAAAATATTAATGGGTATTAATAAGAATATGGGTGAGAAACTTCTTAGTGACGAGGATCAAGTCTGTTTTAATCTTAGCCATTTATTAGGGACTTAATCTTGGCCGTTGATTCATCAATAGGAAAAGTATAAGAGGAGGCTTGAAGGTCAGTTGGAGATACACTTGAGAGATCAGTCAGTTCGATTTTTCTGGGGTGTGGTTTGCTGAGAAAATCGAACAAGTGATATGTGGCAGCAAAGGGGCAAGGATAGTTGAGGTTGGAGGATTTTCTCTAGGACCTCGAATACACAACAGAGAGAGGCAGATAGACGCCAGAGGAGGCAGCGCAGACCCAGGGAGACTAATGCTGGGCCAGGAAGGGCCCACGCATTTCCAGTGTTGGGGTAGAGCCACCCTCCAGCAGAAATCCGAATTCAGCCGGGGAGTAGCAGGATCAGTTGAGAAGGCTGACGTCAGAGCTCCAAGAGGCAAAGAGGCAGCGTAGTACTGACGTAGTGTCCTAGTGTGCTCCACGCAACTATTGCAAAGGGGCAACACAGTTGTAGCTGGGAATAACCAGTCTAGTTGCTGGAACGAAGATATTTTTCCAGGTGAAGTGAGGTAATCTCACTTAGGTTTCTGCTAGCATATTTTATCTCTGTAATTGGATAGCTGAGAGGGCATCTAGAGTTGTATTCAAAACTACTGCTTAATAATAGAAAACCCTCAGAGTTGTTGCACCGGTTTTCCGGCATTGGGTTTTTTAGTGGACGTTTGTCCAAAATAACGGTGTCCCTTGTGTATATGTCTCATTCTATTTTCAGTTCATGATCTATATGTATGTGTAGTCTGCAATAGTGTTTTTCATTGCCGTTTAATAATTAAATAACTTGTTGAATGTAAAAACAAGTAGGAGATGATAAACCAGTGATTGCAGTAGGATCTCTAATGTGTAGATTTAAAAATTTTCACATGGTATCAGAGCATTGCAGATCATAGGAGACTGAAGACACCAGCCGGGAGATTTAGAGAATTTGTTGCAGAGAGGTAGTTGTCCAGAGTGACAGCGTTGTTCCAAAGCCAGAGATGCAGAGGGAGAGTGACACAGTGCAAAAGAGGTGACGCAGAGGCTCACATAATGCTTACATCAGCATTCTGAATCAAGTGAGGGTGATGCAGTAGCTGGGAGGAGCCCACGCAGTAACTACATCAGCTGTCTAGGCCAACACAAAAGTAGAGTGGGGCAGATCAGGCTCACACAGAGCCACGTAATCTTTCTGGACTAGGAAGGAGTGACGCAGTGTCCAAGAGGAGCTGATCTAGCTCACGTAGTGATTGTGCAGAGCTAAAGGAGCTCAGATTCTTGAATTGTCGGCGCTGGGGGAGCAGAGCATATTCGATTTGAGGAGTTGGTGGGACGTTGTTGTTGTTGGTGCAGAACAATGTCTGTGGAAACAGAGTCAAGATAGAGGGAATCACTGCCTTGACAAATTGTGAAAATTTCTAAACTGAAATTCTATCACTGCAACAACTGATTTATTTCACCTACTTATTATTCTCAATAAGTTATTTACGAAATTCCTTCAGCAAATATTAAAATAAATTCTACTGCAGTTATCACACAATTACCCAGAAAAAAATATACATGCACAAGAATCAATCACATCGACACAGTTATTTTTGGACAATTGTCTTTGGAAAAACCAAATGCGGGAAAACCAATGTAGTAGATGAGGGCTTTATTAATCTTTAGCAGCGCTTGCTTTTACAAGGATTGATTTTACAAAGAAACTGAAAGAAAACACCTGAGACTTTCCCTCTGAGACCATCTGACACTTTAGAGACCTTGCTCCCACTTCTGCATCACATCTGTGTCACTCTGATTAACCCAGCATGGCTCTGAGTGGCTCTGTGTCCCTTTGCATCAACCTGCGTAGGCCCTGCGTCTCTCTTTTTGTGGTGTCTTCCACTGACCCTTCATCACCTCCTCCTCGATCACTGCTTGCTGTTAAAGCCCTCCTCTTCCTCCACCCTACAACTCCCTTTGAAATTGATCTCCTCTTCCTTGAGAATTGAATTTCGTTATGTTGGAAATACTGAGATGGGGGTGAATCAGTATTTCTTTTTCTCACTATTGTTTTACTAGTTAAAACATATATGTTCAGAACACAAAATGAACAGCAGGAATAAATGCTTTTATTAATATAACTGTGCAGTAAAATAAATACAATAAATAGAATATCACAATTGGTTCCCAAGCTCCAACTTGGACTTTGGTGAGGCTCCAACCTCCTGAGCACCAACTCTATTTTGCCAAGACACCAATCTTGGACTTAGGAGCACCAACTCCCAAGGACTTCAATCCTTTTTAATTCTGAGGCTCCAACCTCTTTGGTATACACTGGTGTGCTGCTGCACTCTTTTCAGCTTCCACTACTTCTGCTGCCCCCTTTTCTTCTGCTGCTTCCACTATCTCATGCTCAAGTTATGCCATCCACCAACAACCACCACAGTTCTCTGTTTTTGCTGCTTTTATATGCTCCATGCCCCTGTCCATTCGTTTCCTCTTACATGCTGGCTCTTTGGCTTCCTCCTCACTTGATCGCTTGACACTTCGGCTTCCATTCCTTTGCTTCTTCTTACAGGCTTTATCGGAGGCGTTTAATCACCCATCGGAAGCCACCACCCGAGCGTTTTAATCAACCATCGGAAGCCACCAACCGAGCCTTTTAATCAACCATCGGAAGCCACCACCCGAGCGTTTTAATCACGCATCGGAAGCCACCACCCGAGCGTTTTAATCACGCATCGGAAGCCACCACCCGAGCCTTTAATCAACCATCACCAAGCGCTTTAATCAACCATCACCGAGCGCTTTAATCGACCATCGGAAGCCACCTTTTATTCGGCGCTTTCTATCAATAATCAACCATCGGAAGCCACCACCCGAGCCATTAATCAACCATCACACAGGCTTTAATATATATCTTAACCCCGCGGCCATGTATCATATAATACACGGAAAACATTATAAACCCCCGCTCTAATTCAAATGCCGGACTTCAATTATTATGCACCCGCCTTTACAATTATCGGCGGGTCCGGATTTCGCAACCATAACAAAAACTCTTAAGGCCTGACCTCCGATGAGGAGCGGACCCGATGCTCTTTTAGACTCCCTTCTATACTGGTTTCGGATCCGTCATATCGGCGGATTCGTATCGGCGGGATTGTTATAACAGAACGGGTTTGCGGACCCGATCTCCCATTCAACCATCCTCTATATAATTTCGGCTCCGGACGATTTCGGCGATCGCTACCTCCGCTGCTCCGATGCGATACAAGAGTTCTGCGGACCCAATATGGTTTTACACTTCACTTGATAATAGTTTCGGCTCCGGATTTCGGAGCTTGCACCTTGAATAATTCCAACATTCTGGATGCAATATATTATAGACTGTTTTTAATAAGTCCATCGGGTCCATGCCTCTATCGCAATCAGCAGATTATAGCGCCATCCCTTATGACTTGCGATCACTGTGGATGCGATATGATATTAAGCCACAGTCTATATTCCCGTCGGGTCCGCAGCCTTATCGCAATCGGCGATCGGGAGAGTGTCATGCCTTTGTGTGTTGTTGCGATGGGCGGATGCGATATAGCATTCAACCATAACATAATTCTGCATCGGGTCATTATTATCGCAATCGGAGGTTTCAGTGGTGGCACATAGCTGAACCACCGATTAGCGATGTCGCCGATATATATATATATATATATATATATATATATGCCTTTATATATAAACTTCTCCGCCGATAGTGTGTTTGTAATATGTGCCCGCCGATAGTTGTGAATGCATATATATAAGATTATGAGTTCTGCTCCTCTTGGCATATATATGGCATATATATATGTGGCTCCTCCTATAGCTCCTCTTTGCTCCAATGTGGCTCCTCTGGCTTGGTCTGCTCCTCTTGGCTCCATTTGCTCCTCTTGGCTCCGATATGCTCTGTCTCCTCCTCTTGAATATTGCCATATTGACATCAATGACAATCTGTGTCCAACAATCTCCCCCTTTGTTATTGATGGCAATATTCTTCTGCTCTCTCCCCCTTTGACATCAATGGCAAAGGAATGCATACGAACTCCCCCTGTCAAGTTGCTCCCCCTGTCCTGCTGCATCTTTATGAATAGACTTGAGTGATGATAAAGAAATAACCCCCATCTTTTGTCGCAGGTGTTCGAATGCTTCCCGAGGAAGAGGTTTAGTGAAAATATCAGCGATCTTCTCCTTAGTACTTATATATTCCAGAGCGATGTTTTGTTCAGCTACTTGCTCACGGAGGAAATGATACTTGATTGGTATATGTTTGGTTCTTGAGTGCATCACTGGATTTTTACTGAGACTGATAGTACTAGTGTTATCACAATAAACAGTAATTGGTTGATCTGTACATATGTTTACATCCTTTAGCGCTTCCTTCATCCATAGTATCTGAGTACAACAGTCTGCTGCAGCAATATACTCGGCTTCGGTTGTGGATAATGATATGGATGACTGTTTTTTGCTGAGCCAGGATACCAAACAGTCTCCTAGGAAGAATGCATTTCCACTAGTACTTTTCCGATCATCTATATTTCCAACCCAATCAGCATCAGTGTATGCATTTACAGTCAATGTTGAACTCTTTGGGTACCAGAGACCAAAATCAGAAGTTCCCTTCAAATATCTGAGAAATCTTTTTACAGCTAATAAAT
Source organism: Pinus tabuliformis (assembly GCA_031772625.1). Classification (NCBI taxonomy): domain Eukaryota; kingdom Viridiplantae; phylum Streptophyta; class Pinopsida; order Pinales; family Pinaceae; genus Pinus; species Pinus tabuliformis. Next base: position 209,159,427 of record CM062812.1, on the reverse strand, counting down.
GAGATTGTTTGGGAGCCAATTGAAATCTTCCCACCATTCCTACTGCTTGCATTATGTCAGGTCGTGTAGCTGTTAAGTATAGGAGGGCTCCAATCATTGACCTGTAATGAGTTGCATCTACTAGAGGGGAGTCATCATCTTTGCTCAGTTTGCAGTTTGTGGTCATGGGGGTGCTCATGGGTGCACAGTCCTCCATTCCATATTTTTTGAGCATGTCTTTTAGATATTTGGCTTGAGATATATACAATCCTGCTCTGGTTTGAGATACTTGAAGTCCAAGGAAGTGGGACAGTTCACCTATCATTGACATCTCAAATTCTTTTGCCATGCTTTGAGAAAATTCATGGCTCATTTCATCATTATTACTAGCAAAAATCAGATCATCGACATAAACAAGAGCAACTAGTAACTTACCTTGATCTGTCTTTATGTATAGATTGCTTCCAGCCACTCCCTTTTTGAAGCCTTGTTGTTGGAGATAGTTATCCAGTCTTGCATACCAAGCTATAGGAGCTTGTTTCAACCCATACAAAGCCTTTTTCAACTTACAGACTAGGTCCTTTCCTGTTGTCAGATCAAAGCCTTCTGGCTGCTCCATGTAGACTTCCTCCTTGAGTTCCCCATTTAGAAATGCTGATTTCACGTCCATTTGATAGATTTTGAATCCTTTCGAGCAAGCAAATGCTAAGAACATCCTGATAGCTTCCATACGGGCCACTGGTGCAAATGTCTCTTCAAAGTCAACTCCTTCAATTTGTGAATAGCCTTTGCAGACAAGTCTTGCCTTGTTTCTGATAACCTGTCCTTCCTCATTCATTTTATTTTTGAACACCCATTTGGTTCCTATTATGTTTTTGTCCTTTGGACGAGGTACCAGCTCCCATGTCTTGTTCTTCTCAATTTGGGACATTTCTTCTTCCATTGCTTTTACCCAATAAGGATCCTTACTTGCTTCTGTGAATGTTACTGGTTCTATCATAGATAGGAGGGCAATGGCTTTTCTCTTAGGTGAGGTGGTTATCCTTCTTCTGGTCTGCACACCTTCATCTTTATCGCCAATGATTTGTTCTTCTGGATGATATCTTTCTACATACTTCATCTTTGAAGGGGTATGAGGTGGTTCTCTTTCCTCTTCTTCTTCTTCATCATCTATCTCTTCTTCTTTAGGTTCTTCTTCTTCAATGAGAAAGTCATCTTCTTGTTCTTCAATTTCCTTTTCTGGAAGATCTTCGTCAACCTTAACATCGATGCTTTCCACTATTTTCTTCAGTCGAAAATTGTAGCACTTGTAAGCCTTTCTCCGTGGAGAGTATCCAAGAAATATCCCCTCATCAACCCGAGAATCAAATTTTCCAGGTGAACCATCATTTATTTTTATGAAGCACTTGCTTCCAAATATTTTGAAGTACTTCACCGAAGCAGGTCTTCCTTTCCATAGCTCATAAGGAGTTTTGTCACAATTTGGTCTTAATTGAGTCCGATTCAATGTATAGACAGTTGTCCCTACTGCTTCCCTCCAGAATTTAGGTTGTAGGTTTGCTGCTAATAGCATGGTTCTTGCCATTTCTTGGACAATTCGGTTTTGTCTTTCAACTACCCCATTTTGCTGAGGTGTTCTGGCAGCCGAGAATTCCCTTTTAATTCCATGAATATTGCAGAACTCACTGAACTCGTTTGATGTGAATTCTCCTCCTCTGTCTGTTCTGAGACACTTAATTTTTGAATCTTTTTCGTTTTCTATAGGGGCTTTTAGATTCTTAAAACACTCAAAAGTTTTAGATTTATACTTTATGAAATATATCCACATCATTCTAGTATAATCATCAACAAATAACACAAAGTACCTTTCTCCTTGGAGTGCTTGATTTCTAGTTGGCCCACACACATCAGCATGGATGATCTCCAAGGGCTTTGATGTATAGTGTTCCTTTGTCTTGTGGCTGGTTTTGGTCTGTTTTCCATGTTGACATGGACCACACACCGCTTGCTTTGGTTTGGACAACCTTGGGATGTCTTGTACAGCTTCGATTTTGTTGATATTGACCAGATTTTCGAAGCTGGTATGTCCAAGTCTCTTGTGCCACAACCAACTCTCATCTGCCTGACTCAAGTAGCATTTGTTCTCCTGAATCTTGTTCAGAACGTAAATATTGTCTGGTGTTCTTACACCTTTTGCCACAAGTTTCCCAGAGACAGAGTTCCTTATTTCACAGTCTTTGGTGCCGAAGACAACCTTGTGTCCTTGATCACAAATTTGGCTGACACTCAGAAGGTTGTGTTTGAGTCCGTCAACCAACAGAGCATCTTGAGCTTTTCCTTTTCCATTTATCAGAGTAATTGTTCCTCTTCCTGCAATTTTTCCAGTTCCGCTTCCAAAGGACACATTCCCTTCCTTTTTGCTCAGTGAGATAAATTTCCTTCTGTCTCCTGTCATGTGTCTGGAGCATCCACTATCCACAAACCACTGGTTTCCATTATTTTGCGCAAATAGAGCCAGGCCACATTTGTCCATTGCAGAGATCTTGCTACTCGTCTTTCTTCCTTTGAGTGGGCATTTTTGTTCATAGTGTCCATTATTGTAGCAAAAAGAGCAAGTCAGATCAAATTTAGTCAAGGGATCGAATGAATTGAAGGTTTTGATTTGTCCCTGTCTTTTGGGAGCATATGAGTTGATTACTCGGTCCTTTTGCATTGTCTTTTCACTTCTGCGAGCCATGCAGTGTCTAGCTTGGTGACCGAAGTTTTTACAGTGAAAACAGTGTCCAAGAAATATGGTTTTGAAGCAACCACGGTTTCTGAGAATTACTCCTCCCTCGTCCTTTGTATTTTTGATGGGCCCTTGGTGAAGTACAGGTTTGTATTTGATGTAGTGTCCATGATTCGACTCCACGTTCTTCTTTGGAATAACTCTTTCTTGATTCTTGGAATCTGGGATGCACTTTTGATAAGATACTTTTTCATCTTTTGGGTTGCAGGAAAGTGCATTGGCATAGCTTTTCGCACTATTCTTAGTGCTTGAGGATTCTCCCTTGAAACCTATTCCAAACTTATCATGTCGAGGTTTTTGATTTTTCATAATAGTATCAAGTATTTGAGAGCTTTTACAACCCTTTTTAATTTGCTCCAACTCCTTTCTCAGAGATACTACTATGGCCTCACGTTCTTCACAAGTCTCTTCTTTTTCCTTAAGCTTTGTTTCCAAGAGATCTTCTCTCCTTCTTATTTCCTCATTTTCCACTTTGAGAGAGATAATTTTGTTCCGTAGTTTCTCGTTCTCTTCAATGGCACTTATTAACAGTTCATCCACATTTCCTTCTTGCCCCGAGTCATCATCATCTGTGAGTGCCATGAATAATGCTTCTTGGCTTTCATCATGATCGCTTTCCTCATCTGATTTCTTTTTGATGACCATAAACTCATCCTCATCAGACTCATCTTGCTTGGAGAGAAGGTTTTTCTTATTGAACCCTTTCTTTTTGTATGTCATTCTTTTAGAATTTCTTTCATCATCACTGTCATGTTTATGAGGACATTTTGCTGCATAATGACCTATTTTACCACATTTAAAACAGATAAGAGGATACTTGCCTTTAAGCTTAGATCCTCTCTTCAGCTTTCGTACATATTGAGCCAATTCGGATTCCACATCTGACTCATCACTACAGTCATTCCTTTCTTTCCCTTTCTTTGACTTTGAGGCCTTGAATGCTGCATCTTTGGAGCTAGGTCCACCTTTCCTCATTTCATAGGTAGTGAGAATTCCATGGAGTTCATCCATTTTGAGGGTGTCAAGATCCTTTGATTCTTCTATAGCACTTATTTTGGAGTCAAATCTGTCTGGAAGGGACCTTAATACCTTTTGTACAATAGTACTTTCTTCAACCTTTTCGTCCAATCCTTTTAGGGAATTTACCACTTCGGCTACTCGGAGGAGGTATGCTACAATATCTTCTTCCTCTTCCATCTTCAAACTTTCAAATTGTCTTCTGTGAGTTTGAAGCTTTTCCTTTTTTACTTTTGAGTCTCCATCGTACAAGATAACTAGCTTCTCCCACATTTCTTTGGCAGAGTTACAGTGCATGATTTTTGTAAACTCGGAATCAGTGATTCCACTAGTGATGGAGTTCATGGCCTTTGCATTTGCAATGTAGGCTTTCCTCTCGTCTTGGTCTGTTGGAAGAGGAAGTCGCTTGGTATTCAGTTTGACAAAAATGCCAGACTTCAGGTCCAAGGGACATTAAATAGTAAGTCATTCTTTTCTTCCAAAAACCAAAGTTAGTGCCATCGAACAGAGGAGGTTTTCCTGATGCTTCATGATTTCTCATCATGGTTGTTGATCCTTCTTCAAGCTGTTAGGCTAGAATGAAGAAGCCTGCTCTGATACCAATTGTTGGAAATACTGAGAGGGGGGTGAATCAGTATTTCTTTTTCTCACTATTGTTTTACTAGTTAAAACATATATGTTCAGAACACAAAATGAACAGCAGGAATAAATGATTTTATTAATATAACTGTGCAGTAAAATAAATACAATAAATAGAATATCACAATTGGTTCCCAAGCTCCAACTTGGACTTTGGTGAGGCTCCAACCTCCTGAGCACCAACTCTATTTTGCCAAGACACCAATCTTGGACTTAGGAGCACCAACTCCCAAGGACTTCAATCCTTTTTAATTCTGAGGCTCCAATCTCTTTGGTATACACTGGTGTGCTGCTGCACTCTTTTCAGCTTCCACTGCTTCTGCTGCCCCCTTTTCTTCTGCTGCTTCCACTATCTCATGCTCAAGTTATGCCATACAACAACAACCACCGCAGTTCTCTGTTTTTTCTGCTTTTATATGCTCCATGCCCCTGTCCATTCGTTTCCTCTTACATGTTGGCTCTTTGGCTTCCTCCTCACTTGATCGCTTGACACTTCGGCTTCCATTCCTTTGCTTCTTCTTACAGGCTTTATCGGAGGCGTTTAATCACCCATCGGAAGCCACCACTCGAGTGTTTTAATCAACCATCGGAAGCCACCAACCGAGCCTTTTAATCAACCATCGGAAGCCACCACCCGAGCGTTTTAATCACGCATCGGAAGCCACCACCCGAGCGTTTTAATCACGCATCGGAAGCCACCACCCGAGCCTTTAATCAACCATCACCGAGCGCTTTAATCAACCATCACTGAGCGCTTTAATCGACCATCGGAAGCCACCTTTTATTCGGCGCTTTCTATCAATAATCAACCATCGGAAGCCACCACCCGAGCCATTAATCAACCATCACACAGGCTTTAATATATATCTTAACCCCGCGTCCATGTATCATATAATACACGGAAAACATTATAAACCTCCGCTCTAATTCAAATGCCGGACTTCAATTATTATGCACCCGCCTTTACAATTATCGGCGAGTCCGGATTTCGCAACCATAACAAAAACTCTTAAGGCCTGACCTCCGATGAGGAGCGGACCCGATGCTCTTTTAGACTCCCTTCTATACTGGTTTCGGATCCGTCATATCGACGGATTCGTATCGGCGGGATTGTTATAACAGAACGGGTTTGCGGACCCGATCTCCCATTCAACCATCCTCTATATAATTTCGGCTCCGGACGATTTCGGCGATCGCTACCTCCGCTGCTCCGATGCGATACAAGAGTTCTGCGGACCCGATATGGTTTTACACTTCACTTGATAATAGTTTCGGCTCCGGATTTCGGAGCTTGCACCTTGAACAGTTCCAACATTCTGGATGCGATATATTATAGACTGTTTTTAATAAGTCCATCGGGTCCATGCCTCTATCGCAATCGGCAGATTATAGCGCCATCCCTTATGACTTGCGATCACTGCGGATGCGATATGATATTAAGCCACAGTCTATATTCCCGTCGGGTCCGCAGCCTTATCGCAATCGGCGATCGGGAGAGTGTCATGCCTTTGTGTGTTGTTGTGATGGGCGGATGCGATATAGCATTCAACCATAACATAATTCTACATCGGGTCCGCATTATTATCGCAATCGGAGGTTTCAGTGGTGGCACATAGCTGAACCACCGATTAGCGATGTCGCCGATATATATATATATATATATATATATGCCTTTATATATAAACTTCTCGCCGATAGTGTGTTTGTAATATGTGCCCGCCGATAGTTGTGAATGCATATATATAAGAATTTTAACCGTCGATAATGTTAAAGCATGCATACATGGGTTTTACAAGCCCGATAACATATCCATATGAGTTCTGCTCCTCTTGGCATATATATGGCATATATATGTGGCTCCTCCTATAGCTCCTCTTTGCTCCAATGTGGCTCCTCTGGCTTGGTCTGCTCCTTTTGGCTCCATTTGCTCCTCTTGGCTCCGATATGCTCTGTCTCCTCCTCTTGAATATTGCCATATTGACATCAATGACAATCTGTGTCCAACACCTTAAGATATTGAGTATCTGCTGGTGTTTTTCCAAATGACCCTTAAGTCTTCTCTTATATTTTTCATACTAATGAGTCAACGACCGAGATTAAGTCCCTAATCAACGGCTAAGATTAAAACAGACTTGATCCTCGTCTCTTAGAAGCTTCTCATCCTTATCTTTATTAATACCCAATAATATTTTTATTTTCCTAAGTTTAGACTTAGGAACCTGTTGTCGCACAGATTGTCACGACAACGCTCAGACCGGGCGTTGTCACCCTGATCCCCGATCTCTCTGTTTAAGCCTGTCTCCTGCGGCTAAGGGAGGTAGACCCTATGGGAAAATGAATGACCAATTGAGGACCAGTTGGGTTGGGAGACACGAGGGGGAACAAGCACTTAATTGATTTCACTAAGTTAATAGACCAGTGCCTTATAGAGTTAATGACTGAATGATTATTTACCAAATGCTTGCAGAAATATGAGCTCATTAACAATCAAATAACTCATACAAAAGTTAACATTTTTCCAAATGCTAGATAATCGATAAATGCTCAATGGCTCAACAATACTCTAGAAAATAAAATTCGAAAAATTAAGTGCTTTAAACAACCATGTAATTTTAAGTGCTAACCAGAGATCAGATTCATATAGCTAATCTTTAAATGATCTTCTAAGCGTATTTAACCACATGAAAATGATAAATATTAGTCCCACATCAAAATTTTAGCCTCAGCAGAAAAGATATATTGCAAACACGACAAATCCTTGAGCCAACACTGAATCCGGCAAGATATTTAAAAAAAAAATAAAAAATTATCTATTTATTTATTTTTATTTTTTTAAGTTAAATGAAAAACTGATAACTCAAATCCTAAATCTAAATCTAAAAAATAAAGTAAAAATCTAAAACTTAAAAAAAAAAAACTTAAAAGGGACCTTTTATATATATATATTTTTAAAGTGAAACATAAAACAAAACTAAAAAAATAAAGATTAAACTATACTACACCTAAACCAAAAATATAACTGCTTTTATTAAGTTAGAAACTAAGTAAAAGGGAAAATTGAATATAAAACAAGACTAAAATCCTAAAGTCTAATAAAAATAAAAATAAAAAGGAACTTTTTATCTTTTATGATTTTTTTATTTTATTTGATTTTTTTTGATATTTTTTAAAGTAAAACTAAACTAAACTATAAATCTAAATTAAAAAATAACCCAAAGACCAACCTGTTAAATTTTTTTTTTTTTTAAATGAATTTTTTTAAAACAAAACTAACTAAATTAAAAGATTAAACTAAACTAAAAGACAAACTAAAAAAAACAAGGCTTAATTCTAATTCTAAACCTAACTAAAAAAATCAAATATTAAACTAATTTAAAGCTAAATCAGAAAATAAGAATTTTACCCTAGGCAAAACTAGAACATAGGTACCTACGTTAAAACTACACAATGGACCAAAATCGAAATATGCTTAACACTAACTTTAACTCATCGATTTTATTTTTTTTTGCTGCTTGATGTGTTTGCAGGTGAGAAGAACGTGGCTGTGAGTTGGAGATATGATGAAGACGCAGAGGATAACAGAGCCACGGATTGGGATGCAGGCTAGAGAAGTTTCGATGGCAGGGTTTGTATGATTTACGGGATGATGAGGAGCACGAATAACAGCAGATTGAGGGTAAGACGCAGATTGAGAAGGAGTTGGATTTGCAGCGTGCAAGTTGAGGAAGGATGCAGCGTATTTGAAGTGGAATGCACAGATAGACAATTGCGTGGTTCAATGGGAGAGTTGTTGCGTTTGGAGAAACGGATGGGAGATCAAGGGTTTCTAGAGCAGACAACGTTTGGGGACGCTGCCAACGGATGGCCAGTCGTTGGGAAAGATTGCGTACAGAGTTGTTGCGTTTGGAGAAACGGATGGGAGATCGAGGGTTTCTAAAGCAGACATCGTTTGGGGATGCTGTCAGCGGATGGCCAGTCGTTGGGAAAGCTTGCGTACAGGCATCAAGGAGAATTTGAATTTTTGTGCAGGTGGAAGGCGCTGCGGGCTGGAAAACAATGGCAACGTTGGGAAATGAACACTCAGGTTTGGACAGAATGGCGGCCAAAGGGAGAATGTGATTGCAGCAGCGTTGAAGAAATGAGACCGCTGCGTGAGGGACAAAACCCAAGGCAAAATAAGCCTGAAAATAATTCTGGGCAACAAAGAAAATCGCCGCTCAATGAAACCCCAAAAAATTCCAAATTAAATTGTCTCAGATTTATTTATGAAATCCGTGCAGACTTTTCTCCAGATAAAAATTTAAAACCCTGGATTGCAAAAACAATGCACCTGCGAAGGCTATTTTCTGGGGCCAGATCTGGCTTCACACACACAAAAATTTATTCTCAGACTTGCAACCTACAATGGGAAAAAACAAAAACCCAAAAAATATATATGCAAGGATCAAAACTAAAAAACTCTAAATCAGCTAAATAATTACAGTATTTACAGATTTGCGACTCTTAAACAACCATATTTGTCAATAATCCACAATAATATTTTTAGAATTTAAATTTAATGTGAGATACCTCAAAAAACCCTGCATGCATTCATAAAAATTTTAGATGATAAGACCGAGATTAAAACTAGCTGGGCTCTTTTAGAAAACACAGTCCGAGGGTTGGCTGGTTCAGCCAAGAACTTCCCCCAACACTCGGTAAACTCAAAACTAAGATTTCCTGCACAGCTTAAAATCAACTATTAACATAGAGGGAGAAAACAATAGTGAAACCCAGATCAAATGGAGATACCTGCCATTATATTTCAGAATCTAAACTATCATTGAAACCCCAAAGATCAGACAAGATACCTGTGCCCAAATCTATCTTCATCAAGCTATGTCAATCCTTGAAAATAAAATTATGCAGAAAAATAAATCATCTTACGACACTTTCAGAAGAGTAACATCATCAAGATTTTCAACCCCAAAGTCTTTCTTTATTGCACAAAAAAAAATGACTACAAGAGAGTTTTCTTTAACACCAGAGTCTCAGATCCAATCTGATCTCAAATGACCCCTAGCACCCTTATTTAAAGGAAAAAATTCCCAACAGCTAATTCAAGTGATCCATGTCAAAATGATCTCGACCATCGATGAGGATCAAGATATCTTTTAATCTCATCCGTCAAATTTTTAAATGCATTTTAATATATTAAAAATTGAAATTCTGCATTTATTTACTCAAAAAATTTGACTTATTATTATTTTATTATTTTTTAAAATTATTATTTTATTTTATTTTTTATTTTTTAATTATTTTTAAATGTTTTAAATTTTATTATTATTTTTATTTATTTTTAATTTTATATATTTTTTTATTTTTAAATAGATCCTCGAATTTAGCCTTTGGAAAAATCACCTAGGACTTGGGACTTATGGGGGTTTTAAAACATTTCCTAACCCTCAAGACAATTTACATCATGAATTTTACAATTTTACATCCGAAGGGGGAAAACCCATTTGACATAGACCCTCATGGACCATCCAGTTCTGCGACCGAATATAATCTAGTAGATCAACACACTACGATTCCCTTAAGATTTTAATGACAAAATTCATTCCGGATTTGGGGTTAGGCTGAAGGAAAACTCTGTCGATCATGGATCGGTGAGACAAAAAACCTTCCGGAACGTAGATTATCACTAGAAAATTAGGTCCACCTAGGCAATTTACATACATGACTCAGATCTGCTAAGATTATTTATAATTTACACATGCAGACTAGGTTTACAAAACAATATGATCGAACTGATGATGACAATCGAATGGCACGGACATGTCGATCTAGCGCTGCCCCTTTTGCGAAGAAAAAGGGGTGTACTGCTATGGGTAGTTAACACGTAGTGGTGAAAATTTGGCTCTACTTGGGGACACGTCACTGCACTGTAGGAATGTGAGAATCCAAAATCTAAATCCACACAACACACAACAAAACATAAGTAGCGTCCGTCCAAAAAATCATCATATAATATTAAGCACATGAAAGATATAAGCTCTTCATTTATTAACTATCTAGAAAAGTAAATCTAATCCTAAAACAAAAATGAAAATGCTGAAAAAACAAAGAGTAGGGTTAGAAATACAGAGGATGCCCCATGGCATCAGATGTGTTCAATATAGTGTATACTGAGCATTTCCCTACTTTCAGGCAAATCTGTTGGCTGCATGTCGGATGTGTCATGTCCAATTCTGCATATGGTAGGACTCTTTCCTATCCGAAAATCAAGCTGCTCCTGGCCGTCTGATGCATCAAATCTTCTTCTCATTTTCTTCCTCTTGCGCATTTTCTTCCTGATACGCTGTATCATTGATGATGTGGAACTTTCTGCTTCAAAGCTCTCAGATGAAGTATGTAAGATATGCGTGACATGTCTTTCTTCATTCTGCATCTGCCCTGTCAAGGATGATGGATCAATCTCACAAGTTCCATGAGTTATAACTTGATCTTCAATGGCTGGTGGATTAACCATGTGAGCATCAACCTGATTATTAATTTCTCTTTTATCCAGGTCACCTTCAATTATCCAATTTTCAATGGAACAAAGGACCTCATAGTATGATGGAGCTTGTTGTAACAGATAAGGCGGCTTCTGATCTATTGACATTCCCTCGTTTCTTTCATCCTTTGACCATTGTTGAATTTTATGAACCTGTATTTTAATGGCATTTATCTGACTAGAGTGTTCAACCTTCATAGCACTAATTTCCCTGGCATGGTTTTCTTCCATATCTTTTATTACTTTATCATTATTTTCCTTTATGGTCATCAAGTAATACTGCATAGAGTTTATCTCTTCCTTATGATTTGCTTGCATGGCAACCAACTGATTATTTTGATCGAACGTCATGATAGTCATTTCTTCATCCATAGTTAATAACTTGTTTTGCATAGAATTAATTTCCCTATCATGATTAGTTTTCATGGTCATTATATTTTCCTCTAAGCCTGATAACTTTCTTTGCATAAAACTAATTTTTGTGTCATGATTAATCTTCATGGCCTCAATTTCTTTAGCATGATGATTTTGCATGATCTCCATCTCCCTATACGTTTTTGCAGGTGGGTGCATAAAGTTCTCACATCATTGGCATAATTAGTTTGATTGATCTCCATATTTTTTACTAGCAGCATTAGTTCTTGTATAATTTGCCTTTGATCTTCCTTTTCATTGTCATTTGTCCCTGCGTTTCCACTATCATGAATTTGATCTGCAATGGTACAGGTGGATTGCACATTCTGATATGAAGAATTGTCTTGGAATCTTTCACTGACAGCTGGACCTTTTATAAGATTACTTTCATTCTGTTGCACAATTTTAGGGGCACAAGGCGAGCTATCTGGATAACCATATCCATCTTTAAAAGCATTGACAATGTCTTGTAAAGAAGTGAAAGAATCTTCAGGACAATTATTAAACCAATTCAAAGCATCACCCTCTAAAGAAAAGACAAAAAGACACATTTTGACATCTTCATGATTATACTAAGGGGGTCTACAATATATGATCATTATACGAGTAAACAAGCCTAAATGCCTTTTAACATCGACTGAATCACCACTTGAGAACAAAGGTAATTTAGAAATGGCCACTTCCAGAATATCATGGAGATCATCAGTAAAATGACATGGTTTAAACGAATAATCCATGATGAATAACGAGGGACCAAATGGATGATAGAACGAGATCTCTGCTCAAGAAAATTAATAAATGAAAGAAATGGAGTCGCCACTTGAACAATGAATCTAGTTCTAGGATCCAAAAGAAACCAACAAGAAGATATGAGGGAGGCTTCTTGTCTAGGAAAAAATAAATGAGAAGAAATGGAGTCGCCACCCAAACAAGAAACGAACTGAAGAGTAGTTGCTGATATGACGAAAGATAAGGCGATAAAAGATCCAAATGATAACCCAAAATGTTGAATCTGCCAGCTCAAATGAGAGATGAGAAAGATGAAAGAATGATGAGAAATGAGAAGATGAATGTCGTTGAAACGCCAGGGACAGAAAAACTCTATCCCCGGCAACGGCGCCAAAAAATGTTGTCGCATGGATTGTCACGACAACACTCAGACCGGGGGCTGTCACCCTGATCCCCGATCTCTCTGTTTAAGCCTGTCTCCCGCGGCTAAGGGGGGTAGACCCTATGGGAAAATGAATGACCAACTGAGGACCAGTTGGGTTGGGAGACACGAGGGGGAACAAGCACTTAATTGATTTTACTAAGTTAATAGACCAGTGCCTTATAGAGTTAATGACTGAATGATTATTTACCAAATGCTTGGAGAAATATGAGCTCATTAACAATCAAATAACTCAAACAAAAGTTAACCTTTTGCCAAATGCGAGATAATCGATAAATGCTCAATGGCTCAACAATACTCTAGCAAATAAAATTCGAAAAATTAAGTGCTTTAAACAACCACGTAATTTTAAGTGCTAACCAGAGATCAGATTCATATAGATAATCTTTAAATGATCTTCTAAGCGTATTTAACCACATGAAAATGATAAATATTAGTCCCACATCAAAATTTTAGCCTCAGCAGAAAAGATATATTGCAAACACGACAAATCCCTGAGCCAACACTGAATCCGGCAAGATATTTCAATTTTATTTTTTATTTTTTTTGAAGTTAAATGAAAAACTGATAACTCAAATCCTAAATCTAAATCTAAGAAAAAAAAAGAGTAAAAATTTAAAACTTACAAAAAAAACTTAAAAGGGATTTTTTTTTAATATATTTTTTTAAGTGAAACATAAAACAAAACTAAAAAAATAAAGATTAAACTATACTACACTTAAACAAAAAATATACCTGCTTTTATTAAGTTAGAAACTAAGTAAAAGAGAAAATCGAATATATATATATATATATATATATATATAATTATAAATTTTTTTTATGATTTTAAAATTCTAAATTTAAAACTAAACTAAAATCTAAACTATAGAACAAAATCTTAAATAAGAACTAATTTTTTTTTTTTAATCTAAATATAAAACAAGGCTAAAATCCTAAAGTCTAATAAAAATAAAAAAAGGAACTTTTTATCTTTTATGATTTTTTTTAATTTTTTTTATTTGATTTATTTGATATTTTTTAAAATAAAACTAAACTAAGCTATAAATCTAAATTAAAAAATAACCCAAAGACCAACCCGTTAAAACTTTTTTTTTTTAATGATTTTTTTTTTAAACAAAACTAACTAAATTAAAAGATTAAACTAAACTAAAAGACAAACTAAAAAAAAACAAGGCTTAATTCTAATTCTAAACCTCACTAAAAAAATCAAATATTAAACTAATTTAAAGCTAAATCAGAAAATAAGAATTTTACCCTAGGCAAAACTAGAACAACATACGTACCTACGTTAAAACTACACAATGGACCAAAATCGAAATATGCTTAACACTAACTTTAACTCATCGATTTTATTTTTTTTGCTGCTTGATGTGTTTGCAGGTGAAAAGAATGTGGCTGCGAGTTGGAGATATGATGAAGACGCAGAGGATAACAGAGCCACGGATTGGGACGCAGGCTAGAGAAGTTTCGATGGCAGGGTTTGTATGATTTACGGGATGATGAAGAGCACGAATAGCAGCAGATTGAGGGTAAGACGCAGATTGAGAGGGAGCTGGATTTGTAGCATGCAAGTTGAGGAAGGATGCAGCGTATTTGAAGTGGAACGCACAGGTAGACAATTGCGTGGTTCAGTGGGAGAGTTGCTGCGTTTGGAGAAACAGATGGGAGATCGAGGGTTTCTAGAGCAGACAACGTTTGGGGATGCTGCCGGCGGATGGCCAGCCGTTGGGAAAGCTTGCGTACAGGCATCGAGGAGAATTTGAATTTTTGTGCAGGTGGAAGGAGCTGCGGGCTGGAAAACAATGGCAAAGTTGGGGAATGAACACTCAGGTTTGGACATAATGGCGGCCAAAGGGAGAATGTGATTACAGCAGGGTTGAAGAAATGAGACTGTTGCGTGAGGGACAAAACCCAAGGCAAAATAAGCCTGAAAATAATTCTAGGCAACAAAGAAAATCGCAGCTTAATGAAACCCCAAAAAATTCCAAATTAAATTGTCTCAGATGTATTTATGAAATCCCTGCAGACTTTTCTCCAGATAAAAATTTAAAACCCTGGATTGCAAAAGCAATGCACCTGCGAAGGCTATTTTCTGGGGTCAGATCTGGATTCACACGCACAAAAATTTCTTCTCAGACTTGCAACTTGCAATGGAAAAAAACAAAAACCCAAAAAATATATATGCAAGGATTAAAACTAAAAAACTCTAAATCAACTAAATAATTACAGTATTTACATATTTTCGACTCTTAAACAGCCAGATTTGTCAATAATCCACAATAATATTTTTAGAATTTAAACTTAATGTGAGATACCTCAGAAAACCCTGCATGCATTCATAAAAATTTCAGATGATAAGACCGAGATTAAAACTAGCTGGGCTTTTTAAGAAAACACAGTCTGAGAGTTGGCTGGTTCAGCGGAGAACTTCCCCTAACGCCCGGTAAACTCAAAACTAAGATTTCCTGCACAACTTAAAATCAACCATGAACATAGAGGGAGAAAACAATAATGAAACCCAGATCAAATGGAGATACCTGCCATTATATTTCAGAATCTAAACTATCATTCAAACCCCAAAGATCAGACAAGATACATGTGCCCAAATTTATCTTCATCAATCTATATCAATCGCTGAAAATAAAATTATGCAGAAAAATAAATCATCTTACAGCACTTTTAGAAGAGTAACACCATCAAGATTTTCAACTCCAAAGTCTTTCTTTATTGCACAAAAAAAATGACTACAAGAGAGCTTTCTTTAGCACTAAACTCTGAGATCCAATTTGATCTCAAATGACCCCTAGCATCCTATTTAAAGGAAAAATTCCCAACGGATAATTCGAGTGATCCATGTCAAAATGATCTCGACCGTCAATGAGGATCAAGATATCTTTTAATCTCATCCGTTGAATTTTTAAATGCATTTTAATATATTAAAAATTGAAATTCTGCATTTATTTACTCAAAAAATTTGACTTATTATTATTTTATTATTTTTTAAAATTATTATTTTATTTTTTAATTATTTTTAAATTTTATTATTATTTTTATTTATTTTTAATTTTATATATTTTTTTATTTTTTTATTTTTAAATTGATCCTCGAATTTAGCGTTTGGAAAAATCACCTAGGACTTAGGACTTAGGACTTATGAGGGGATTAAAACATTTCCTAATCCTCAAGACACTTTACATCATGACTTTTACAATTTTACATCCGAAGGGGGAAACCCATTTGACATAGACCCTCATGGACCACCCAGCTCTGCGACCAAATATAATCTAGCAGATCAACACACTAGGATTCCCCTAAGATTCTAATGACAAAATTCATTCCGGCTTTGGGGTTAGGCTGAAGGAAAACTCTGCCGATCATGGATCGGTGAGACAAAAAACCTTCCGGAACGTAGATTATCACTAGAAAATTAGGTCCACCTAGGCAATTTACATACATGACTCAGATCTGCTAAGATTATTTACAATTTACACATGCAGACTAGGTTTACAAAACAATATGATCGGACTGATGATGACAATCGAATGGCACAGACATGTCGATCCAGCGCTGCCCCTTTTGCAAAGAAAATGGGGGTGTACTGCTATGGGTAGTTGACACGTAGTGGTCAACAGAACCCATTAAAAATATTAATTATTTTAATAACTCCTCATCCGGATGAAATTTCTCAAAATGATTTCTAGGTTTCTGGGTCTTGGAGATCTCATGTGCCTTAACCTCTTCTCCAAATTTCAAGGCTAGAGCACATCCGATGCAACCAAAAATCAACACTCCCTCTTAGCGAGGAATGTGCTCTAGCAATGTTTCACTATAGAAACATCACATTGATCTTCCACATCGGTACCTGTGATGATGCTTGGCTCGCTGCCTCACATCCCCTACACTGCTGCTTCTTGTACTGCTGACCATGACACTGCCACTGCCACTGCCAATACTGCCTCTGTATTACAGCTCCCTCTCAACCTGATGCATCATGCTGCCCATAGCACTGCCATTGCTAACTGTTGCACTGCGACTTCTGATACTTATCCATTATTGAAATGGATTCTTTACCATCCCCATCTTCTCCCTGAAATGAACAAACTTTGTTCTTCCTAGAGCCTTGGGGAGGATGTCTACCACCTGTTCTCTTGTAGGAGTGTACCTCAACTCTACTGCTCCTCGTTGGATACAATCTCTGACAAAGTGACACATGATATCAATATGCTTAGACCGATCATGAAATACTGGATTCTCAGAGAGCTTGATGCAACTCTGATTATCTCACATGATCTTAGTTGCTTCCATCCTTCTCTTGAATAGATTCACAAGCAATTTCCTAAGCCATATGGCTTCGCACGAAGTTGTGCTAGTTGCCATATATTCTGCTTCAGTTGAGCTTAGAGCCACGTATTTTTGTTTCCTACTACACCAAGAGATCATCCCTGATCCAATGTTGAAGCAGTACCCATTTGTACTTTTCCAATCTACTGAACTTCCAACCCAATCTACGTCAATGAACCCACTTAGCTTGATGTCATTGTCTCTGGTGTACAATAGTCCATGCTCAACTGTTCCTTGTATATACCTGAGAACATGTTTGGTTGTTGCCCAATGCACCCTCTTAGGTTCTACCATGAACTGACTAAGGGTGTTGACAACGTAACAAATGTCTGGCTTGATATTGACCAGATACATCTGGGACCCTATGAGTTGTCTGTACAAGGTGGGATCAACATCTTTATCCTCTGATGCATCAATCTTCTTCCAGTTGGTGATCATTGGAGTTGTTATCACTCCAGGAAACTCTCCGAGGTTGTAAATCAGAGATGCCTGGTAACATATAAATTTTAATATTGTTCTCTGAAATATTGGAATGAAAGATGGTTTGGATCAAGTCGGATAGCCATTTCAGCTCTATTCACACTCAAGGCATGCATGAACACCCCCAATAACACAAGGCTTTAGACTGCTAATGCTCAATAGTTTGTAGATTTAATGGATAGATGGAGAACACTGACTATGCCAGCGGGTTGCATACATGGACCTATACGAATGGCTAGCTACAGGCAGCAAATGAACTTACTGACTATACTGGCAGATGCGTATATAATTACACATATAAATGGCTAGCCATAGGCAGCAAAGAGGCTTGCAAATCTAATATATCAAAGCAGAGATAAGATGACAATTATCTGGCTTCGAACACACAGAAAACCTAAACAAACTGTTCAGGTGCAAGCATAGAACAGAAGAGAAATCGACATTAAACATGTAGCAGCAAAAGAAGCTTGTATTACTAAAGACTACAGATGAGAAGCTTGAGAAAACAGGGGAGGAATAATCTCCAAAAGTTGAACCCTTGTTACATCTTGTTTTCAGCTATTTATAGCTTTTTGGATTTAGGAGATCTGTGGTTTGTGTCCTTTGAATCAGTGATCGGAGAATCCACAGTTTGAACATCTTTATACCAACGTTTCAAATCCCAAGTGGGATCCATCATCAGGGTTGAAGAATGATGATAAAAGAAGAGCAATAAGGCAGAATAAATACTAATGAGGAAGAAGATTAAGGAAGAACATAGAGTCGGCTAGAATTTTTATTTTATTATATATAATTTTATTTTATTTTTATTTTTATTTTATTCATATTAATAATTAATATTTATAATAAATTAATTATTATAAATAAATAAATAATTAATAATAATAATATTTTATTGTTATACATATTAATTATTATAAATAATTAATATTTATAATAAATTAATTATTATAAATAATTAATAATAATAATATTTTATTGTTATTCATATTAAATATTAAACATAATTAATATTTATTTATAATTAATATAATAATTAATATATTAATTAATAAATTTAATAAAATACTAATACAATAATAACCAATTATTATATAATAAATAATTAATTAATATTGTATAAATAATTAATTATTATTGTATATTAATATTATAATAATTAATTAATTGAAATAATAATTAATATATTAATTAATATAATTATTATATAAAGTAAATTAATACATTTAAATCATATTAGTAATTATAAATGATTAGTGTTTATAGTTGATTAATATAATAATTAACTAAATAATATGTATAAATCATATTAACTAATTAATATATTAAATCATATTAATAATTAATATTTATAGCTAACTAATATAATAATTCAAATATTAGTTAATATAATAGATAATAAATAAATTAATATAATATTAATATAATAATAATCAATTATTATATAATAATTAATTAATTATTATTATATAATGATAATTAAATAAATATTATAATAATTAATTAATTAATTAATATATTAATTAATATTATAATTATTAAATAAATTAAATTATAAGTGAGTAGTATTTATAGTTGACTAATATAATAATAATTAACTAAATAATATTTTTAATCATATTAACTAATTAATATATTAAATCATATTAATAATTAATATTTATAGCTAACTAATATAATTTATTCAAATATTAATTAATATAATAACTAATAAATAAATATAATATTAATATAATAATAATCAATTATTAATTAATAATTATTAATTAATTATTATTATATAATGATAATTAAATAAATATTATAATAATTAATTAATATAATAATTAATATATTAATTAATAATTATTAAATAAATTAAATTGAATTAATATATTTAAATTATATTAGTAATTATAAATAGTTAATATTTATAGTTAACTAATATAATAATAAATATATTAATTAAATTATTATAGAACTCTAATGATGTAAAACAGGGTAAAAAATATAGAAAAAGAGAAGGAGAGGGGTCAACATACCAAAGGGATAGCCATTTACAGTGGTCCTCAGCCTTTTGAGGCTTCAGGTGTCTTAATCTATCCTTCTGTCTTGTTTAACTGATTGATTCCCTCAATAGGTAGGCATGGCTCGGCGATTTTCCTCTTCTGACAGAGAAATAACCATACTCAGATATTTTGAGTGGCCTGCTGTGATGCATAGGAGCTCCCTCGTGCCAAAGATGCCCCATTAAGTTCGTCAAGATGAATGCTGCACTGGCAAGGCCGTTAATGCTCCATGATTTTATTTGATTTGGGTTGAGGCGTGTAGTGGCCCTTCCCCTTCCCTTTCTGGGTTTTGTTGCCTTAAGTGGCCAAAATCTGTGAGTTGGTGAGCCATTACAGTTCAATGATGCTTTGCTATAACTACTGGGGCCTTTCTGCCTTCATCTACTTTGAATCCGCAATATTGATACTATCTGTCGCTTTCCCGATACCCTTTGACATGCACTTGAGCCTTCTCTTTCCTCTGATACACTTTACGTTGTCAAATCGCCCTTTTCTGCCTTTTAATGCAAAATTAACTGCTGCAAAGGTTTCCGTGGCCTTTGGAATGCTATTGGCGCTCTGGCCGATCAAAACTAGCCTTAAACTTTGAAAAATGGTGCAAACAGGAGGAAAAAGTGTTGCCGACTGTGCCGAGGCCGAGACTGGCCCCCTGGAGCAAAACCGGGCTTGGAGCGATCCTAAATGGCTTAAGGATGTATGATTTCCCTTATTGGTTGTGGCGGGCGGGAGCGCTGCACACAAACCTTAAACAATGGCCATTTCATCATAATATGAAAATGCTCTCAAAACACTGCGAAATTGTGAAAATTTGGCGCTTAAGTGGACACTGTAGCAATCATTAAATCCTGGCCGTTGGATCCGGCGCGGGCCGATCCAACGGCCCAGATCTCATCGCAATATCGCATCGGGGCGGACCGGGGGGTGGCACATAAACAATCGCCGAAACTGCGCGGACCCGATATGCTAATATACCATGCTTTATTGTTATTTCGGCTCCGCCAGTCGGAGCGATACATGGGGAGTGCTGCGATTAAATCAGGGCCATTGATCTGGAGGCCCGATCCAATGGCTGGCGCTAAATCGCATCGGGGCGGACCATTGGTCCCAACACATAAAACCTCCGAAATGCCGCGGACCCGAAATGCTTATATGCCCTTTCTTTATGGAGATCGGGTCCAGTCCGTCGGCGATTTCATATCGGCGGATTTTAACAAAATCAATATGCGGACCCGAAATCCCTTAAAACTGCCCTTTATAACTTTTCGGCTCCGGCCCGTCGGGAGCCCTCTCCTTTCGCTGTGCCCGGGGACCTTATGGACCCGATGGCTTTTATAAGACCCGCCTTTATAATATTTCGGCTCCGCTGGTCGGAGCCATATGGGAGCGATGTGATTACATATGGGCCGTTGATCTGGGGCCCAAAAATGGATGGTTGCGATTATATCGGGACTTCGGCAATCGGCGGGGCAGAGGGTTGACATATATGTGATCGCCGAAATGGGCGATTGCCGAAATGATCCGGGCCATTGGATCGGCGGGGGCAATGGACGGCTGAGATTTGGTCGTTGTATCAGCGATCGGCGGCCCATTATAACCCATGCCTTGAGACTTAGCCATTTTCGCTTATAATATGCCACTGCCCCCTCCCGATAGCGATGTCGCATCGGAGGGGGACCAAATAGATTCTTTTCTCATCGGAGAATGCATTTTGTTAAAATGCAAAGGAAAAATGAATTCGGAGGGGTAGCCTTTGGTGTTTCGGATGGATTCTAAGGCATCGGAAGGGGTCCGATAGCCAAAAAAGGGAGGATTTTTTCATTTGTAGAAGGTTTTTGATGATTTTTTGGGTATTTTCACCTTCCGATAGTGTAATTCTGCCCTCCAAAGGGCTTCCCTCTTGCAACCTCTTTGATCGGTGGGTAGCTTTTGTCATGTCTTGATGATTTGAACAACAAACATGGATTTTGGGCATGACTATAAGCATATTTGCAGCCTTTGAGAGCTTTTTGAATCTATTTTTAATCCATTTGCATAGCAAAGCTAACACTGGCTCCTTCTGGGGATGAGATCCTCCCTGTGAGGTCTCAAGAACTGCAGATCAATGCCTTTCCTGTAGAAAACAAATTAGCCAAAATTTCCTAGTGTTCCATTGGGCATGGAGTCTACTTTGCTTATACTAAAACTGAAAAAATAAAATATTTACAGTTTTAAGGCCTAAAGACCTTAAATCACATAGCTTTTCAAAAACCGCCCTTTAATTGGGCCATCAAAAATTGGTTCTCCCTCCATACTTTTCAGTATGAAGGTATTGTTCCATTGAATCTGTGAAATGATGAAAGGGCCTGTCCAGAGAGCATCAAATTTCCCATGATTGCCTTTCTTTTCTTTAAATGCATCCCATTTCATAACCAAATCCCCAACCTGTAAGTTGTCTCTCTTTGCCTTCTTGTCAAAGACTTCCTTGATCCTCTGCTGATGTGCTGTAGCTTTTTCAATCAGCTTCTCTCTGATCTGATATAATTCTGTTAAATCAGTGATTCTATTGGCCATAACATCTTCTTCATTCTGCGCTGTTTGGAGCAAATTTGCCACAGGAAGAGTAAGCTGAATTGGAAAAATAGCATCAGTACCATATACCAGCTTGAAAGGAGAGCAGTCTGTAGATCTTTTGATGGTCACTCTGCCTGCCCATAGTGCATATTTGAGCTTTGCATCCCAATTCTTCTTATTATCTTCTAACAGCTTCTTAATAATCTTGATCAGACTTTTGTTAGAGGATTCTGCTAGATCATTCCCTTGGGGGTAATAGGAGGTGGAATGAACAAGCTTAATGCCCATTGAATCACACATTTCCACCAACTCTTTTGCCTTGAAGGCTGCTGCATTATCTGTTATAAGCTTATGTGGGCAACCAAATCTGCTGAAAATGTTTTCTGATAAAAATTTCATTACCACATTATGATCAGCCTTCCTTGTTGGGATTGCTTCAATCCATTTTGTAAAATAATCAGTGGCAACTAATATCCACCTGTGCTGGCCACTGGAGTGCGGGTTGATTTCACCAATGAAATCCAAGCCCCACTGCTGAAAAGGTCCTTTTGCAATTATTGGCTTTAGGGGCAGGGATTTTAACTGCTGCTTTCCTTCAAATCTCTGGCACCTGTCACAAGATTTAACAAAAGCAAATGCATCAGAAAATAAAGATGGCCAATAGTACCCAGCTCTGAGAATCTTTTGGGTTGTAGTTCTCCAATAATGATGTCCTCCACACATGCTGTTATGGAACTGCTGCATAACTTCTATTGACTGTTCTTTGTCCAGACATCTTAAAAGCACTCCAGATGGATCCTTCCAATAAAGCGAGCTATCATTGATGCAATATTTCATTTCCTTGAGCTTTAACGTTCTTGCTTGACTTTGAGAAAATTCTGAAGGAACTTCTAACTCTAAAAGGAATTTAATTATTGCAGCATACCAATTACATGAAGCTAGGTTCTCGGCCACCGACTGCCCTCTCTGCGATTCAGTTGTTTCATGCTCTTTCATTAGACCATTTCCTTCTACATTGAACAAGAAATTGACGTCCAAAGATTTGCAATTTTCTTTAGCCAACAGTTTGGCAAGCCCCTGACCTCTTACCAGCTTGGTAGGCTTCAGCTCTATGTTGAATTCTATCATTTTTGCAATCCATTTCGCTCTTTTTCCATCAACATCAGGTTGCGTTAAGACATCCTTTATTGCAGCAGAAGGCACATATGCAACTATTTTGGAATGCAAGATGTATACTCTGAAAGCTTTCAAAGATTTGATAAGAGCGTATGCTTGTTTCTCAATAATATCATACCTCAGCTCAGCATCTCTTAAGGTTTTACTGAAAAATGCCACCGGATGCTCTGAGCCTTCTTCATCTTCTTGCAATAAGACTGCTGCAAGGGTGTGGTCAGAGGCAAAAGAAAATATGCGGAACTCCTTGCTATAATCTGGACTGATTAAAGTGGGGGCCTCCATAATTGCCCTTTTAATGGACTCAAATGACTTTCTCGCTACACCATTCCACTTGATCTCTGACCCCTTCTTCAACATAGAGGTAATATGCTTCACAAGTTCTGCAAAATTTGGGATAAATCTCCTTACAAAATTAATCTTGCCTAGAAAAGACTGGATTTCCTTCTTCGATCTCGGGACAGACAAGGTCTGTATCGCTTTTACTCTTTCTGGGTCAATTCGGACACCTGCAGCAGAAACAATATGTCCCAACAACTTGCCTTCTTCTAATGCAAACTGTGACTTCTTAGGATTTACTGAGATCCCAAATCTTCTGCACTTCAAAAACACTTTCTTCAAATGTTGAACATGGTCTTGATGGCTACTAGAGTATATTGTTATATCATCCAGGTAGATAAGGACAAATTTATCATTTTCTCCCACAAATGCTATATCCATAGCTCTCTGAAAGGTGGCTCCAACATTCATCAACCCAAAAGGCATCTTGGAATACATAAAGGTACCCCAAGGAGTGGTGAATGCAGTCTTCTCCTGATCATCCGGATGCACAGCAACCTGATTATAACCTGAAAAACCATCTATAAAAGACATTACTTTGGCACCTGAGACTTGCTGCAACAATGCTCCATTTTTGGTAGAGGATAATTATCCTTTTTGGAACATTTATTTAGATTCCTGAAATCAACACATAGTCTGATTTCTCCACTCTTCTTCCTCACAACAACTAGATTGGCCACCCATTTAGAATATCTGAGAGGCACTATGATCTTAGCAGCCATCAACTTTTTAATTTCTTTCTCAACCAGAGGAAGGAGCATAGGATTCATTAGTCTCAGCTTCTGTTTGAAAGGAATAGTATCTTTCTCAAGCGGAATTTTATGCTGAATTATATTTTCATCATATGTCTTCAGATCGTTGTACTCCCAAGTGAACACATCAGCAAATTGCCTCATTAATTTGCAGTATTCAACACTCTGGTCAGCAGATAGATTGGTGGACAGATTTATGAATTTGGGGTGGCCCGGACCTCCTATATCATGTTTGCAAACTGCAGTTTGATCTTCTTTTTGGGCAGCTTTGTAAGGCACATCATTGTGATCAAACAATCTCTCAAGAGGAATTAGACCCTTAGGAATATGGTTGCTAGGGAGTTGGACTATGCTATTCTTGCCAATCTTATTTCTAAGCTTGGACTTGGGATCTTCTAAAAAAGCATCATTATTTTGGTCAATTTGCATTTCAGAAAACTCATCAATGACTTGAAGAAACCTATTTAGCTCATCATAATCATCAAAAACCCTCCAATGGTGGACATTATCAGGCACGAAGGGTCTATACTTCATTTGTACCTCATAAACTAGTTTGGGAGGCGATGGAGGTATAAACAAACTAGCTGAGATAGCAAGGGAGTCGGCAAGTTGATTTTGGGCTCTAGGAATATATGAAATGCAGAAAACTTCAAAGAACTCTTTGGTTCTCCATACCTCATCTCTGTACGCTTTTAGCCTTGGGTGCTTTGCTTGGAATGTTTTGTTCACTTGTTGAATTATCAGATCAACATCTCCGAATACCTTCAGCTTCTTTATTCCTCTGTCTTTGGCGGCATGAAGGCCCAACAACAGTGCTTCATATTCTGCTATGTTGTTTGTCACCTGAAAAACCAGCTTTAGAGACAATTGAACTGTTTCTTGTTGTGGAGACACTAGCACCACCCCTGCTCCTGCAGTCTCCTTGGTACATGCTCCATCAAAGAACATCTCCTAAATCTGACCTCCTGTATTATGCTCAGCCTGCGCTGTTGGTTTCCTGATCTGCAATGCAGCCTTCTGAGATTCTTCTATTTGGAGAATGCAAGCTCCAAAATCAGTGTCCACTGCATATATGGGATGGTTTGTAGGATTCTTCTCATCGCTAATGATATATGCTAGTTGTGCTTCTCTATATAACCTCCTGCTCTTTCCTCCGAACACTGGGACAGTTGCATAAGATAAATCATTCTGCAATGTTCCACCTAGTCTCTTAATCCACCCTCTGGACAACAGCATGCCAAACTTAGGAGGGACATATGCCACCACAATATCCATTATCATGCTCTTCATGGGTAGCTGGGTTAGGGAAATGGCTAAATCTTTAATCAATCCCAGACATTTCACCTTCCTTGAATCAAACGAGAATAGGTCATGATATGGTCTGGTGACGTCAAGGCCTAACTCTTCCATGACGGTTTTAGGCATCAGATTGTGACTGGCACCTGTATCTAGGAGGCAGTTGTGGAGAATTTTGTCATGAATGGTCAAGGAGACATAAAAAGATGGGGAATTATCCTTGGCAGGTTCAGTCATTGGGCTTAGCACAACTGCAGGCCTATCGTCTTGCAAATTGACAAAGTCAGTGGAGGTTCGTGTGATCTTCAGCTCGAGAGCCTCGAGGATATGCTTTCTAAACAGCTCACTCTTTACCAGTTCTGTCAGAGGCACGGTTATTTTTAACTTCTGAACTTCTGATTCGAAGCTAAAAGAGAGAGGTAGCTTGTCAGGACTTTTTACCTCTTGAACTGGTGCTTTGAGGGTGACTGGATCAACTGCTGGTCTTCTTTGTATGCTATTCTGGGTCTCTGTTTGGACGGCAACATTTTGGGCAGGATTCTCATTGATATTATTTGCATTTGACCTTAGATTATATCTTTTCTGCTCCCCCGTTTGCAGAACAACCCCTCTGTCCCACCTTTGACTGTCTTGCTCCTGCAGCAAAGACTCTTCGTATGCAGCCAATGTCAAAAAGGCATCACTGCCTTTATCTTCCATACAGAGAATTTCATCCTCATCTTCAATCTGTTCCTCCTCCATGACCACATTCTGGAAAGGAGCCTTAACCTTTTGATATTCGTTAGTTTCTTTACCCCTCTGAATGGTTTGTGATTGTTCATTGGCTCTTCTGAATGGATTCGGATTTCTTGGTGCAAATGTGCCTGGGAGCCTTGTCTTCCCAGGGTTCTGCTCAATCTCTAGCTTAGAAATTTTAGCAGACAGTGACTCGATCATTCTAGTCATTTTATCAAGTTTGGTATCTGAGGATGAAGCAGAAGAAGCCTCGCCTCTCGGCTTCCTTCTATCAGCGTGACTTTTGAGCTTTTCTGCAGCCATAATGTTAGATTTGACTTCTAGTGCCACATCCTGCATTTCAGCTAGGGTGGCACATCTTCTTTCTCTCAACAGCGAACAGAACTCAGAGTCAAAGGCACTGGTGTAGGCAAGTTTGGCAGAGGTGGGGGTAGGCTTTACCTCAGCTGGTATCTTACTATACATACGGTTGAATCTTTTGTTAAAATCAGACAAGGATTCCCCATTTTCCCTCTTCAGGTTTCCAAACTCCGTATGATAGTATAGCAAGTCCTTTTTATCTCCCTAGTGTTTTAGGAACGTATCATCTAAAGCTTCGATATCTGCTATAGATCTTGGGGCTTGTTCTCTAAACCATTTCCTAGCCTCCCCATCTAGACTTTGGACAAAGACTCTCATCCACACATCATCTTCACTAATATCCAGATTATCAGCATAGCTATAAAATGACTCAAGGTGTTCTTCAGTAGTGACACCTTCAGTCCCAGTGAACTTGGGCATATACTTCTGATATTCTCCAGTGGGCATAGCATTCAAGGGAGTGGGCAGTATTAAAGGTCCATACCTGGCGACTATGATTCTTTCCATTTTGGTGGGTGCTTGTGGTCCTGCCATGTTTGGAATTTGTGGAAGGACACTAGCAGATGGGGCAGTAGGAAATAATGTAATGGATGGCAGAGATATTGGGATGTTTTGGACAGTATGGGAAGCTTTCTTTGGACTGAGATTCAAAGGGGAACTAAATGGACAAGGAGCTTTATGAATCTCTGCAGGTACTTCTTCATTAGCAATGCTAGGCTTTAAATCTTCAAACTGCGTATCCTGAACTAAGAACTTCTCATGCAGAGACAAATAAGATTTCTGGGGCTTACCTGATTTTGATGCTCCCTTCTATGATGTTTTCTTCGGGTTAACAATCTTCTCAGGGTCCGGCACTGGGACAACTGGAGACTTCTGCGGATTTCTTCTAGTATGCCTCACAAACTAAGCCAGAACTTCAAAGTGGAGTCGCCAAAGGATGGCATTCCTCCAGTGGAGTCGCCAGACAGATGATTACAACCAACGTCTATGTTCAAACCTTGTATGTCATCAAAGCTTGAAGCTGTGTCGTCTCCCAGGGAAGCTGAGCTTCGATTCTCTTCTCCCCGGAAACGGCGCCAATTATGTTATCACTCCAAGAAAATCTCCGAGGTTGTAAATCAGAGATGCTTGGTAACATATAAATTTTAATATTGTTCTCTGAAATATTGGAATGAAAGATGGTTTGGATCAAGTCGGATAACCATTTCAGCTCTATTCACACTCAAGGCATGCATGAACACCCCCAATAACACAAGGCTTTAGACTGCTAATGCTCAATAGTTTGTAGATTTAATGGATAGATGGAGAACACTGACTATGCCAACAGGTTGCATACATGGACCTATACGAATGGCTAGCTACAGGCAGCAAATGAACTTACTGACTATACCGGCAGATGCGTATATAATTACACATATAAATGGCTAGCCATAGGCAACAAAGAAGCTTGCAAATCTAATATATCAAAGCAGAGATAAGATGACAGTTATCTGGCCTCGAACACACAGAAAACCTGAACAAACTGTTCAGGTGCAAGCATAGAACAGAAGAGAAATGGACATTAAACATGTAGCAGCAAAAGAAGCTTGTATTACTAAAGACTACATATGAGAAGCTTGAGAAAACAGGGGAGGAATAATCTCCAAAAGTTGAACCCTTGTTACATCTTGTTTTCAGCTATTTATAGCTTGTTTACAGTGGTCCTCAGCCTTTTGAGGCTTCAGGTGTCTTAATCTATCCTTCTGTCTTGTTTAACTGATTGATTCCATCAATAGGTAGGCATGGCTCGGCGGTTTTCCTCTTTTGACAGAGAAATAACCATACTCAGATATTTTGGGTGGCCTGCTATGATGCATAGGAGCTCCCTCGTGCCAAAGATGCCCCATTAAGTTCGTTAGGATGACTGCTGCACTGGCAGGGCCGTTAATGCTCCATGATTTTATTTGATTTGGGTTGAGGCGTGTAGTGGCCCTTCCCCTTCCCTTTCTGGGTTCTGTTGCCTTAAGTGGCCAAAATCTGTGAGTTGGTGAGCCATTACAGTTCAATGATGCTTTGCTATAACTACTGGGGCCTTTCTGCCTTCATCTACTT
Organism: Pinus tabuliformis; assembly: GCA_031772625.1. Classification (NCBI taxonomy): domain Eukaryota; kingdom Viridiplantae; phylum Streptophyta; class Pinopsida; order Pinales; family Pinaceae; genus Pinus; species Pinus tabuliformis. The sequence goes on along the minus strand of CM062812.1, from coordinate 209,130,713 downwards.
TGAATCCGCAATACTGATACTGTCTGTCGCTTTCCCGATACCCTTTGACATGCACTTGAGCCTTCTCTTTCCTCTGATACACTTTACGTTGTCAAATCGCCCCTTTTCTGCCTTTTAATGCAAAATTAACTGCTGCAAAGGTTCCCGTGGCCTTTGGAATGCTATCGGCGCTCTGGCCGATCAAAACTAGCCTTAAACTTTGAAAAATGGTGCAAACAGGAGGAAAAAGTGTTGCCGACTGTGCCGAGGCCGAGACTGGCCCCCTGGAGCAAAACCGGGCTTGGAGCGATCCTAAATGGCTTAAGGATGTATGATTTCCCTTATTGGTTGTGGCGGGCGGGAGCGCCGCACGCAAACCTTAAACAATGGCCATTTCATCATAATATGAAAATGCTCTCAAAACACTGCGAAATTGTGAAAATTTGGCGCTTAAGTGGACACTGTAGCAGTCATTAAATCCTGGCCGTTGGATCCGGCGCGGGCCGATCCAACGGCCCAGATCTCATCGCAATATCGCATCGGGGCAGACCGGGGGGTGGCACATAAACAATCGCTGAAACTGCACGGACCCGATATGCTAATATACCATGCTTTATTGTTATTTCGGCTCCGCCAGTCGGAGCGATACATGGGGAGTGCTGCGATTAAATTAGGGCCATTGATCTGGAGACCCGATCCGACAGCTGGCGCTAAATCGCATCGGGGCGGACCATTGGTCCCAATACATAAAACCTCCGAAATGCCGCGGACCCGAAATGCTTATATGCCCTTTCTTTATGGAGATCGGGTCCGGTCCGTCGGCGATTTCATATCGGCGGATTTTAACAAAATCAATATGCGGACCCGAAATCCCTTAAAACTGCCCTTTATAACTTTTCGGCTCCGGCCCGTCGGGAGCCCTCTCCTTTCGCTGTGCCCGGGGACCTTACGGACCCGATGGCTTTTATAAGACCCACCTTTATAATATTTCGGCTCCGCTGGTCGGAGCCATATGGGAGCGATGCGATTACATATGGGCCGTTGATCTGGGGCCCAAAAATGGATGGCTGCGATTATATCGGGACTTCGGCAATCGGCGGGGTAGAGGGTTGACATATATGTGATCGCCGAAATGGGCGATTGCCGAAATGATCCGGGCCATTGGATCGGCAGGGGCAATGGACGGCTGAGATTTGGTCATTGTATCAGCGATCGGCGGCCCATTATAACCCATGCCTTGAGACTTAGCCATTTTCGCTTATAATATGCCACTGCCCCCTCCCGATAGCGATGTCGCATCGGAGGGGGACCAAATAGATTCTTTTCTCATCAGAGAATGCATTTTTTTAAAATGCAAAGGAAAAATGAATTCGGAGGGGTAGCCTTTGGTGTTTCAGATGGATTCTAAGGCATCGGAAGGGGTCCGATAGCTAAAAAAGGGAGGATTTTTTCATTTGTAGAAGTTTTTGATGATTTTTTGGGTATTTTCACCTTCCGATAGTGTAATTCTGCCCTCCAAAGGGCTTCCCTCTTGCAACCTCTTTGATCGGTGGGTAGCTTTTGTCATGTCCTGATGATTTGAACAACAATCATGGATTTTGGGCATGACTATAAGCATATTTGCAGCCTTTGAGAGCTTTTTGAATCTATTTTTAATCCATTTGCATAGCAAAGCTAACAGGAGTAGCCATAGGTCTATAGTTCTACATCCTGTATCTCTTCAAGATTTTTGTAGCAAATCTCCCTTGTCCCAGGAAGATTTCACCCTTTTGCTGCCAAACTTCTAACCCCAGAAAATAATGCATTTGTCCCAAATCATTCATGTCAAATTTTGTGGTTAGGTTCTTCTTGCAGTCTTTGATGAGCCTAGATGATCTTGTCAGGAAGAAATTATTCCATATAACACTAGGATTATAGGCTCATTCTCTACAACTAGATAGTAGAGATTAGGGTCTGCGTCACTGTTGATGAACCCCATCTTCTGCAAGTAGCCATCAATTTGATCGTACCATGCACTGGGTCCCTGTTTCAGCCCATACAAGGCTTTCTTTAATCTGCATACATGAGATTTCTTCTCATGTGTGTCAAAACTTTCTGGTTGTTCGATGTATACTTCTTCTTCTATTACCCCATTCAAGAATGTCGTCTTAACATCCATCTGATGAATCTCCCACCTCATCTGCATTGCAAGAGATATCACGGTCCTAATAGCAGTATAGTTGGCTACTGGGACGGAGTTTTCTTCGTAGTCTATCCCTTCCTTTTGAGCATACCCCTTAGTCACAAACTTGGCTTTGTATTTTTCCACAATGTCGCCTGCAACATATTTGACCCTGTAGATCCATCTCGAACCTACCACTGATTTGTCATGAGGCCTAGGTACCACTTCCCAGACATCATTAACCATTATAGTGTTGTATTCCTCCACCATAGCTATCTTGCCATAATTGACGCTGAACGACCTCCTTGGTCAGAAGGAAAGACCTACTTGTTCTCATTGCCAGAGAATCGGTCATGATGAATTGAAGTGTTGGAAAATTCATCCAAAACTTAAGACCAAAAAGTTCCTTAAGGCAAAGGATGAAAAGAAGGCCATTGCAGCAGTCCAACAAGATCTGGGTTCAAATTCAAGGGATGAAAGGAGGATAACCGCTATGGTTACGACAGGTAAAACTTCTGATACTGGTTCAAGTTCGAAAACTATTGTATCTTCTTCAAACATAAATCCTTCACATGAGGATAAAAGAGTTGAACTCTTCCACATAAGGATAACTTCTAAGCATACAAAGGTTGACACAATGTTTGACAGTGGATCGCAAACAAATTTAATATCTGAACATATAGTTAATAAATTGGGATTAGAGACATAGAATCATCCAAGCCATATCCATTAGGTTGGATTAATAAATCAACTCAGATACATGTCACAAAGCAGTGTGGTTAAAATTTGCAATTACATCTAAGTACATTGATGAAGTGGAGTTAGGTGTGGTCCCAATAGACATATGTGGAGTTGTCATAGGAAGTCCTTATTTTTATGATAGAGATGTAGTGTTTTACAAAAGAGAACATAAATATCACCTAAAGAAAGAAGGGGTTGAATTTATTGTTAGGGCACATAAAGTCAAATCGAACTTGGATTTAATTGTTTCAAATCAAGTTAAGTAGTTAATAAGTTCAAGTAAATATGTACTCATGTTTATTATGGAACATAAGGATGATTGTTCGGAATGCGAGATTCAGTTTATAGATCAATTGATCAAGGTGGTTAATTCTTTTCCAAGAAATCTTATTCATAAACAGGATAAGCGACATGAGATACATTTAATGTCCTATGAACATCTTCTTAAAGACAGAATGAATTTCAACTCATTCATTCAATTGAATTCTAAAAACTATCATCATCGGCATTGTATTGCAGGGAATGGTACATGTGAGTCTAATCAGAGACTTGTTTTAGATGGTATGTTTATTTTCAGTTTCAAGGTGCAAGTCAATATTGAGGAAATTCAGTGTTACATTTTTTTGGTATTGCATCATCATTTCATGCTTTAAAAAGTAATGAAGCCTATTTTCAAGTGGAGAGGAAGTCTATAAGTTTTCATGACAAAGCATTTTCGAAAGCAGATCTAAAGTTTCCTTATCATGATCTAAAAACTAATGCATTAAGTGAAAGTGTTAGTTAATGGAGATATCAGTGAATAACAAAGAAATAGTGATTCAAGTAAATCAACAATTTCTTAGATACTTTCAAAGTCAAACTAAGTTGCAGTAATCTTTACATCACAGCTAGATGAGTTATGTGCAACAAGTTCACTTAGTAATCAGTCAATAGGAAAGTAAATCAAGTCAAGTAATTGATATGAAGTCAAAATCAAAGGAGTCTTTGAATATTTCAGTTATTCCGAAAAGTAGATTGTTAATACCCATCAGATGTATTGAACAAAGTTCTACAAATATTGTTTTCAAAGATGTTTTTGAATCACTAACTCATGATTCTTCGTGGAAAGAATTCAATTGCCATGTTGATAACAGGTTGTTTGCCCATCGTCGCAAGTTGTTCATACTGCGGATGGAAGAAACAGGTCACCGAATCAAAAGGTACCATGGTCAGCATCATTAGGGTCATCACTTGCAGGTGATTGATCGAATGTATTGGTACATCGTCAAGTCAAGGTGGAAAGAGAGGGAGTTCTACCCTCATCGACTATTTAATTAGTCAAACTTTTGTGGTCCAAAAGCTTTCAAGTGGAGAGGAATGATCCAGGAGGATTTGTTGATTCAAATTGCACAGGTGTTCAAGTGTCATCATCAGTGTTCAGTGTTATCATCACTTCAGTGCAGCTTCGACAAATCGACAAGTGTTGGTTGTGGATCAGGTTGTTCAGGTAATGTTCATAGTGTTCATGGCATTTAGTTGATATGGGTTGTACCTGGCTGTCAACTTGAATTCATTAACAGTTTTGCCAGGGATGGTCGACGACATGTGTTTTGTCGTTTAATAAGCAGAATTAGTGTCGACATGGGTGTCGTCGTGGCAGAGGATCGATATTGTCGTTTGTCGATCTTAGGCATGGGTTTATTGTCATCATATGACGAATGTCGCGCACGTCACATTGTGACAATACTTTGCATATGGGTTTCTAAAAACTACATGTAAACCCTAATCTATGTCTAAAAGTCCTATCACCTAAGTCCTAAAACATCAATGGTCCCAAATCTATGTCAAAAACTTTAAAATTCAAACCTTATGAAATAACCCTCTCAGCCTTTGTTTATAATCATACTATAAACATATTATAAAACAATATAAAACTGTTAACAACCCTAACCATTGGCCGCTAACTGTATCGGAACCGCTGGAGACAGGGTTCATAGGACTAGATGTGTAAAGATCGTCAGAGTTAACTATCGGAACCGTAGCCGCATCGAAGGTCTTAACCGCAACAGTCAGCATGTGAACACGCGTTGAAAAGCCACCGGGGTTAGCTTTGATCGCAACCAGTCACTGTGGCAGTTAAACATGTGAGCGGAGATTCATCGTCAGTGTTAGCCGTAGTGGGTCTGGTGGGCAATTACGGTTAGGTGTGGCAGCGCTATGTGAGCATCGGGATAACTGCCACCGCCAACTGTTACGCTGAACGGTTGGCAGAACTTCCGGACTCCAAAACCACAATTATGATTTGTTCACATGCGCTGTCAGCGCCCTCCACCCGGTTAGCTAGCCGCTAACAGTTTCGGGCTAACCTATAGTCTAAAAGTGGGTTTTTGTTGCGTTTTGTGGTGCCAACTAATTCCTCCACCATGAAACCATACCTTAGGTGTCAATTTCCAACTAGATCGAGGCTGCCAAACATCTAGATTGCAACTTCATTCATCCTAAATTCAGCCAAGGAGGTTTCAATGTATCCACAAGCCTTTAAAAGGGGGACTTGTCCATTGAAAAACAAGAGAGAGGTTTTCTAACCTTTGTACGTAGATTCTGGAGAACATAGGTGATTTTGTTTTCAGTGTTTTGGGAGCATCTAGAGTCGGATTTGGAAACCGTAAGCACGTTGGAAAGCTGGTTCAAAGGGCTATCTGATGACAGAGGTCAGAATTGTTTGTGTGCAAGTTCAGTGTGACTAAATCACACTGTGTAATCGACTCCTTTTTTCTCATTCCTAATAAAAACGGTCGCCCATCTTGAAAGCAGACCCAAAGACATAGTCCATTAGGGATAAACTCCGTCATCAATTTGTTGTCTGGTATAACTGTGTTTTCACCTCTGTTCTGCATCGATTTCATGTTTAATTAGTTGCCATAAAGTGTTCTTTTCAAGCAACTTTTCCTTGGTTTGCGTGCTTCCGCTGACATTCAAAACACTAATGGTTAATCAATTCTACATCGGTTTTTAGTTTATGATCATATCAGATTATTCCTATAACAAATTTTACAATTTTTTTAATAAAATATTTCTAGTAGAAAACAGATTTTTCCTTGAATGAAATTGAGATGAAAAAAAATAATAATATGATTTTACCAACTTTAGAAGTATCCCAATAAATTGAAATTCCTCCCAAATAATAACTTCGCTTTTCCTTTCAAAATGTTTTCAAACTACCGTGCATCCAACGAAAGAAATAGATTTGAGCCAAAAAATTAAAACACTAGACTCAAGGTAATTTTACTCAATAAATTTTGACGTTCAACGAATGGAAGGGATTTCTGCTGACTGAAAGAGAGGAATTTATCTTTAGCGGCTAGGAGCTCAATACTTCAGAAAAGAAATCGATCTTACTCCTTCAAAAAACGACTTTCGAAGATTTTCTTCGCTTAAAGAAAGGAAATATTGTGTGCAGGGGAAAGGGTTGGCCCTCAAATATTCACGGTTGGATGAGAATGAAGGCTCATTTTTTCCTTTTTTATTATTCATGATTATTTTTTAAATTGCAGGCCCTAACCCCTTAAAAAAAAATCGCTGCCTTGCAGGACGTCCAAGCCAGGAGAAAATCTGAGCCAAAGGAAAAATGCCTCATCAAGCTCTCGGTCAAGGAAATAAAGGCCAAAAAAATGCCAGCGACCTTCACTAAAATTTTCAGAATTCAAAAACAAGCCTCCCGAATCCATGGACTTCTGAACCAGAGATAAAATGGCAACCCTTTTGAGCTAGGGGAAGAAAAAAAACTTTCATACACTTGCAGCCTACCCCATGAAAAGTCAATTTAATCTTTTGAGCCACAAGAAAAATTTGGATTTTAAAACCCCTCGCTCAGAAACTAAGGAAAGCCTTCAAAATTGCTTACAACTTTCTTACGAAAAAGGATCTGCAACTTTGTAAAAGCCTTATGATTGAAACCCTATGCAATGGGTATCCTCCAAATGCTTACGGCCAGAGGGAAATGGGAGCTCGACTATGATGGAGGGCTCTCAAAATTAAATCCAGAGAAAATAACCCTGGCCGCTAGACCAAAGGAAGGGTTTGGCCTCCAAATAAATCGTTCCACCAGCCAAACCTTACCTGCAAAACAAACAAGAGTCAGAATAAACTCTTCAAAAATTATGTGAAATTTTTTATGCTTTAGATCCCTCAAGATAGTTCGACTTGGAGTTGTTTTTAATGCGATTTTTTGGAAGTTTTTACAGTGGGTTTTTCAGTCTAATTTATCTGAAATCAAGCAGGAATTTATTGAAATCACAAGCTTGGTGGCTAATCCTGTGCAATCAAAGTTTCCAGGGTGCTAAATCCATATATACAGTCAAAAAACTAGTGTAAATAATACAAATCAAGATTTCACCTCAAATTTTTCCATGGCACCAAAATCAGAAAAGTCGAAAAGTCCAAAAAATCGCATTAAAGACAACTCCATTCAACTTTATTCACCAAAAAACTACATCTCTGCAAACAAATATCCAAATAAAATCCAAATTATTTACAAGAATTTACAAAATATATTATTTTTTAATATTAATTATAAATTTTAAAATAAAATATTTACAAAAATAATATTCACAAATATTTAGAATGAGGTAGGCTCTTTAAATAGCATATTTATCAATTAAAGTTCAATAAGTTAAAAGTTTGAAATATGATTTTTTTATTTAAAATAAATGGCATAAAAAACTCCCTTTTTAAATTTTACATATGATCAAGCCCTCAAGATATCCACCACGAATTCTCAGTCATTATGTGCTAAGTAAATGGGTGGTTCAAGCAAGAACCTCTCCAAATTCCCAGATCGATTACTTGGTTGATTCAAGCAAAGAATTTCCCCAAGTCATCGATACCTACTCACAAAAATATTTCTACAAAACTTCGAAGGATTATGTTAGATTCACAGGGATCGGCTAGAACAACGAGAATGAGCTTTAATGTTTCAAACAAGAACCCACCAGATCTACGTAATCAACTATGGTTCTCCAATCCAAATAGAGGTACAAACAAGTAACCACTAGATCTAGATGGCTAATGAATGTAACAAAAATAATGCAACTCTAAAAGTTATAGGCGCATGTTGATACACATTACCATAATAAATTGAGAAGAACACCATAGTATAACCTCAAAGTCTTAACTTTATATGCACAAGAAAAATTACAGAGCTTCAAAGCCAGTACATTGTCCAAAGATTAGAGGAGCATATGCTTCCTTATATAGAAAAAAGAGAGCTCTAGAGACTCTTCCAAGTGAAAAACGGCTAGATCCATGAAAGTACACAAATTTGACTTGATCTTGGCTGATTAAATGCTTGATCCATGTCGAAATAATCTTCACCATTCATTGCTTGAGAAAAATTTGGAATTCCTAGATGATGCTTTTTTCCTTGGTCCTGTTATACCTTAAGAAACCAATTTCCTGGCAGTGTAGAAATTGTGCTTGAGACATTAATGTTTATAGTTATTGTCACTTATTTGTCACTTAATTGTATGTTGTGTTCTTAAATGAAGGACTTGGGAGACTTGGTTTTTAACCCTCAATGCTTAAGTGACAAGAAAATATCAGAATGCCATTTGATTGTTGAATATAAATGATGAACGAAGAAAGCTTGAATTAGTCATAGACAATATGCTGTTTTACACAAGATCTACTATTTGTGACACTTGGAGAAGTTATAGATAATATGTTGTCTTATACAGAAACTACTATCTGTAACTTAGAATAATTGCAGAGGTGTAAACTTCAAGTATAGGAGTGCTCTTTTAAGGGATTTTAACTTCATTTATATAAGCAAATAAAGACCTACAACTTCATTACTATACTTAAAGGAAGAAAACATAAGATGACACATAACAGAGAAGTCACAAAATCATACCCAACAATGTATAGAAAACTTCTGGTTATTTCATTAATCAACAACTGTATCAGGAATTCAGTGGCCTTGTCCAGGTTCTCCAAAATTCGAACCCCTTCTCTCTAAATTTTCTTTTTTTTATACCTTATGAGACAGTTGGTAGTCATCAAAACTGTCAAACTACTTAACTATTTCCCTAACTGTCTGAAGTAAAAAATTATTACAGAATATTACACAGAGGGTAAAAGACACCTCATGCTAAAGAACATAGAATAACATGAAGTAGCAGAAATTAGAAGATGATGGTTGTTCTCTGTTCGAATTTGTATCTTTGAGCCTTAACGGAGCAGTGGATGAAGGGCGAAAGGCTTTGGAAGCACTGTGGGGGGTAAAGAATGTATGGGAGCCTCAACGAGGTTGAACCCCCGCAGTGATTTCTGGCCGCACATTTCGGTCAACCGTGCTAATGTCACGGTCAACTGCGGGGGTCAAGCTTTGACTAACCTTCGTGCTCATTGCTTCCCCATAACGCACCTTAAAGTACTTATCAAACTATCGCTTGATCGCGCTTCATGAACCTGTATGACATTTAAACGATGGGTTGGGCCCACGGAACTTTAAAGAATTAACACTCTGATTCATAAAACCTGTTGCGTCTGCCTTTTCAACGCACCTTTGACTCCCTTATGCACCCGATAGGACATAAAACTGAATTTAATGATTTATTGGGTCCGATATTAAGGAGTGAACCTGATGACTTGCCGACCTGATATACGAACCTGAAAGGAAATAAAACTGAATTTGATGATTTATCGGGTCTGATTAAAAGATTGAACTTGATTATTTTCTGACTCGATATTGCGACCCGATATTAGACTTGATATCCATCAGATCCCGTTTCTTTCGATGGATGATTGAGATTGGCCCGGACTTCAGCAAATTTAAACTGTGTTTGATACACTGTCGCATCTAATCTCTGAAACAAACCCATTCTAGTTAACTTATGTGATTACCGTTGGATCTGTGGCTTGTTGATCAGACGACCCAGATCTTCTCGCGGGTTTGTCACTTTCAAAACCATTGAAAATATAAAATCAACCATTTCTTTCATATTTTTTTATTTTTCTTCCATTTTGTAATAAAATTGAAAATAAAACTTAAATAACAATGGACAATGGATGCTACAACATCTGGCTCCACCTGGGGATAGTGCTTTTGCCACAGAAGCACTAAGAACCGCAGATCAGTGCCTTCACCTCGGGCATGGAGTCATATATTGTTTAATCAATTTAAATTCTATGGCTTTTGTACACTGATTTCACTCCGGTATATACAATGATAAGATGCTTATGCTTCAGAACTGGAAGTAATGCTTGAGGCACTGCCCATTGACAGGAAACTGTAGAGTTTCACCATCAAGATTCTCAAGAAGGAAAGTATTATTGGACCTTGCTTCAACAATTCTAAAAGGGCCATACCAGTGAGGATCAAACTTCCCTTGCTTACCCTTATCTTCTCTTCTGGTATCCCATCTAAATACTAGGTCTACAACTTTAAAGTCAATCTTCTTGGCTTTTCTGTCAAAAATACTTTTCATCTTTGATTGATACATAATCAAGTTGTCTCTTACCTTGTCCTTGTTTTCACTTAGCTCCACTACTTTATTCATTCTTCTTATAAAAGCATTGGGTTCTTCTTTTGCCTCCTGAATTATTGAAATCACAAGCTTCACATGTTGACTTGGAAACAGAGCCTAAGTTCCATATACTAATTCAAAAGGTGATTTGCCTGTAGACCTTCTTGTACCCACTCTAGCAGCCCATAGAGAAAACTTTAACCTAGAATCTCAGTTTTTTTGATTCTCTGCAATAGTTTTCTTAAGGATCTTCGTCAAGGTTTTGTTAGTGGATTCAACTAATCCATTTCCCTACGGATGATAAGCTGTTGAATGGGACAAAATAACATTATACTTTTGACAAAAAGCAATAAACTTACTTGAATTGAAGACTTGAGCATTGTCTGTTATGATTTTGATGGGGCATCCAAATTTGTTGAAAATATTCTCCTCTAAGAACTTCATCACCACCTGATCATTTGCCCTCTTAGTAGGTATAGCTTCTACCCACTTGGTGAAGTAATCAGTAGCTGTGAGAATCCACTTGTGATGTCCACTTGAAGGTGGGTTAATCTCTCCAACAAAGTCCAATCCCCATTGTCTGAATGGTTCCTCTATGAAGACTGGGATCAAAGGCAAGGGAGCTAACCTCTTCTTCTCAACAAAAAGTTGACACTTTTGATAGCTTCTAACAAACTTATATGTATCACCAAATAAAGTAGGCCAATAAAATCATGTCTGAAGGATTTTATGTGCAGTAACTTTCCAACTGTAATGTCCTCCACATAACTCCTCATGATGATCTTTGATTGCCTCTGTAAACTCATCTTCTATTAAACATAGCAACAAAATTCCTACAGGATCCTTCCAGTATAATTTGCCTTCCATAATCACATATGGCTATGCTTTGATCTTTAATGCTCTATACTTTGTTCTATCTAAGGATTGGGGACAAGAGAGAAAACACAAATAATGGATTATATGCTTGTACCATTCTGAACATAAAAATTTATACCTGATCTTCATACCTGGATCTGGCTTTTCTTCATTTTCTTCAGTTGTTCCTTCATCCACAGGTGTCAGCAAGTTGATTCCCAATGCCTGAAAGTTTGACTCTGTCAACATTTTTGCCAATCCTTGCCCTTTCACCAACTTTGTGGGTTTTATGTCCAAGTCATACTCTTGGATATTGGCTATCCATTTTCCTCTTTTGCCTTCTACATCTCCCTGTACTAATACATATTTTACTGCAACATTTGGCACATAGGGAATGATCTGTGACTGCAACACATAATTTCTAAAGGCTTTTAGGGCTTTTACCAAAGCATACACTTGCTTTTCAAGAATATTATAGTTTAGGTTAGCATCCCGGAGAATATTGCTAAAGAATGCAACATGTTGTTCCTTCTCTTCATCATTCTTCTGCAGCAAGACAACAACTATTGAATTTGGTGATGCGAATGAAAAAACTTGGAATGGCTTTTGATAATTAGGGCTGATTAGGACTGGAGCTGCCTGCAATGCTTCTTTAATCCTAGAAAATGATTCTCTAGCTTCCCTAGTCCAATGCACTTCATTCTCCTTCTTAAACATATTAATAATTTCTTTTACATTTTCTGCATAATTGGACTCAAATCTCTTTAAGAAGTTTATTTTTCCCAGAGATTTTTGAATAACCTTTTTACTCCTAGGCAGTGGTATTTTTTGCACAGCTTGTACTCTTGCTGGATCTATCTTCACTCCATCTCTAGAAACAATGTGCCCCAATAGTTTGCCCTCTTCCAGAGCAAAAATGGATTTCTTGGGATTTAAGGAAAGCCCAAATCTTCTACATTTTTCAAAATTCTTTTTTAGATGGTCCAGATGTTCTTCATCAGACTTTGAGAAAACAGTAATATCATCCAAATATATTACTACAAACTTATCTCCCACAAAAGAAATGTCCATAGCCCTCTAAAATGTAGCACCTACGTTCATCAATCTAAAAGACATTCTGGCATACATAAAGGTTCCCCAGGGAGTTGTGAATGTTGTCTTCTTCTGATCTTCTCTGTCCACAGCCACCTGGTTATACCCAGAGAATCCATCCAGCATTGACATTTTAAAAGATCTTGTTACCTTCTGCAACACATGAACCGTTTTAGGCAATGGATAATTATCTTTCAAGGAAGCCCTGTTGAGATTTTTGAAGTCCACACATAACCTTATCTCTCCATTTTTCTTTCTTACAGGCACTAAATTAGCCACCCAATCAGAGTACCTGAGTGGAACTATTATTTTGGCATCAAGAAACTTTTTGACCTCTTTTTCAATTGATGGTAGAAGCAGAGGATTTATTTTTCTAAGCTTCTGTTTAAAGGGTTTAATTCCCTCCTTCAAGGGGATCTTGTGTTGAATAATATTCACATCATATGTTTTGAGATCCTCATAGGACCATGCAAAGACATCAACATAATCCTTGAAAACTTTAATATATCTCTCTTGGTAATTAGGTGAAACTCCTCTGAATAATTTTACTAGCCTGGGTTCCTCCTGAGTTCCAATGTTATGATCCTGAATGTGTTCATCTTGTGAAATTTTTCCTGAGTCAACAACCACATCATTGGGGTTAAAAAGCCTCTCAAGAGAGACAAGTCCCTTTGGCAGAATATTATCTTTCAACTGAAATTTTTTTTGATTAGCTATTGAATCTTTTAAACCACTAACTTCTGCGACTTCTATTGTTTCATCTTCATCTTGATCAATTTTTGTGCCCTGAAATTCTTCAACCATAGTAAAAAATTCTTTAATCTGTTGATCATCTTCAAAAACTTTCCAATATTTAACATTACCAGGAACATAAGGTATGTGCCTCATTTCTACCTCATATCTTAGTCTTGGATTAATAGGAGGCTTGAAAGTACTAGTAGCCACAGCCAATGAATCTGCTAATTTTTTCCCATCCCTTGGAATAAATTGAATGTTAAAAGTTTCGAAAAAGTTCTCAACCAAATTCCATGCTTCATTTCTGTATGCCCTAAGCCTAGGGTGTTTTGTCTGACAATGATTTTTTATTTGTTTGATAATCAGCTCCGAATCTCCAAAAGCATAAACTGACTTAATTCCCATCTATTTAGCTGTTTGCCGAGCAATAATCAAGGACTCATATTCCGCCACATTGTTTGTTTCTTCGAACTCTAATTTAAAGGAAAAAGGGAACATATTACCTCTAGGTGCAATCAAAGGGAAACCAGCACCTGTTCCTTCCTTGGAATAGGCTCCATCAAAGAAGCATTTCCACACTCCTTTAATTTGAAGCTTTGTAATTACATTGGTTGAAGCAAGCTGCTTCTGATTATTTTCAGCCAACTCTGCATTATCATGCAGCATGAAGCAAGCAAAGTCATCTTTCTCCTGGCTATATACAGGTGAATTACTTGCTCCATTTTTTGTAATTGTTTTTACAAATCTAGTTTCTCTGTACAATCTCCTCTCTTCCCCACCAAAAGTCAGTATAACAACATATGTAAAATCTAGTTTCAGAACACCACCCAATTTAGCCCCCCATGACCTAGATAGTAGCATTCCAAATCTAGCAGGGATATCTGCTACTACTACATCCATGACCAAGCTTCTAGCTGGAATCTGGGCTAGTGACACTACCAGATCCTTAATGACCCCCAGACACTTGACTTTGTTTGAATCAAAAGAGTACATGTCTCTATAGGGTTTGGTAACTTGTAGATTTAGTTGCTTCATCACTAACAATGGCATAAGATTGTGTGAAGCTCTTGAATCAAACATACAATTATGCAAGAGGAAATCATGGATCAATAAGGAAATATAAAAAGGAGGTGTTGAAGGATCTACTTCCTCTACATGTGGACCAAAAACCACTACTGGTTTATCTTCCTGCAGATTTACAGTGTCATTTATATTCACATTCTCTTTTAAATTAATAAACTCAACAATCTCCCTTTGATAAACTGGTGTTTTTGCTAATTCTGTAAGGGGAACTTGAATTTTAACCTTTTCCAACTCTTTAGTAAGACTAAACAAATGACCCTGTTTAGCATTCTTTTCATTTTCATCTTCTCCTTTCTTCATGACTGAAATTACTTGGGGAATTGAAACAAGTTTCTCCAAAGGAATTTTTCCACTTTGGTCTTTATAAGAATCATCTTGAACTATTTGTGTCTTGCCATTTGCATTTTGTTGTTGCTTTCCTTTATTTACTTGTTTTGCAGGCTGAGATTCTTGTGGAGTCACCTTTGGTGAGGAAGCTGGAACTTGCTGCTCACTTTCATTTTCCTGACTTCTTGATCTTTTCCTTGACCTTAAATCATATTTCTTATGTAGTTCTGCCTGCATAAAATCAGAGAATTGCTTCCAATATTCATCAATTTTATTTTCATCATAAATGGCATCTGTTTCAGCATATTCATACTATTCTCCTTCAACACCAAGTTCATCTTCATCTACTGCATATAACGTGGAAATTTGATCTTCATGACTAGGGTGCTCTAGTACTTCACCAGGATCTGTCTCTATATATAATGGTGCTTGAATCTGATCTTGTTCTTTTCTCTCCTTTTGCAAGATTTGCAAAGGTTGTCTTCTATATTGGGGATTAAAGTTCTTATTATATTGTGTTTGCCTCTGAGAATTCTTATTTTCCAACTCTAACTTATTCAATTTATCTGACAAAATTTTAATTACATTACTCATATCCTCTAATGTTTGACTTTGAGAGGATTTTATCTTTGCCTTTCCCTTGTCTTGGATAGGTTGTGTCTCTGGTGCTTTGATTGCAGCCACTAGATTTGCTTCTATCTCTAATGCATTTGTTTGGATCTGATCCAGGGTTGGGGATCTTCTTTCCCTTAATGTGAATCCAAAATTTGACTCAAAAGCCCTTGCAAAAGTTATTTTTGCACCAGCAGGAGGGGGCTTAATCTCCATTGGAATACTATTGTACAATTTATTAAATATTCTGACAAATTCAACAACAGTTTCATCAGATTTCTTCTTTATAGCCTTAAACTCTGTTAGTGAATACCCATGGTCTCTTTTTTCTCCCCATCTATGGGTGAATAGGCGTTCCATCTCTTCTCAAGAAGGAATAGAGTTCTTGGGAAGCCCTTTAAACCATTTCCTTGCTTCTCCATCCAAGGATTGAACAAAAAGTCTTAGAACAACATCTAGATGTTCAACATTTAGGTTTTCTGCAAAATTACAAAATATTAATACATGATTCTCTGTTGTTTGTTCATCTTCCCCTATAAAACGAGCAAGAATCTTGAGGTATTCTTGTGTCATTTGATTCAACGGTTGTGGTAGTTGAAGAGGTGCATATCTATTCGTCAAGAATGCAGGAGCTTCCATGTTTGCTCCCAAATTTATTGAACCTTGATTACTAACAGATGTGGAACCTGACTGAGGGGTAAATGGAGCATGCAGAGGTGATAATGTAGTTATAGGTTCAAGTTGAAAAATTATAGCAGATAATGGAAAAGTAACAAACTCTAAAGACTGCTCTTGACAGTTGGGTTCTTGAAATGAAGATGATGAAAAAAGTGACTGTTGATCAGATGAATGTTTGGGTGAGCTGTTACCTGATGTAGACAGTGTAGGAATCAGTGTAAGTGGGGTTTTAGACCTTACAACCTTTTTAGAAACTAGCCTTTCAGGATCTAAAAGGACTTGAACCTTTTGTTGTGAGGTGTCTGATCTTGTATGGGGTATTCTTGGAGCCAGAGTTATTGCTTTTATCCAAAACGACCAAAAATTCCTCCTCACTGATCAACGAAAGGAAACTACTGAAAACCCAGGGAAAAGTGTTCTTGTCTTCTCTCCCCGACAATGGTGCCAATTAATGTTGTACCTTAAGAAACCAATTTCCTGACTGTGTAGAAATTGTGCTTAAGACATTAATGTTTATAGTTATTGTCACTTGTTTGTCACTTAATTGTATGTTGTGTTTTTAAATGAAGGAACTTGGAGACTTGGTTTTTAACCTTCATTACTTAAGTGACAAGAAATTATCAGAATTCCATTTGATTGTTGAATATAAATGATGAACGAAGAAAGCTTGAATTAGTCATAGACAATATGTTATTTTACACAAGATCTACTATCTGTGACACTTGGAGAAGTTATAGATAATATGATGTCTTACACAGAAACTACTATCTGTAACTTAGAAGAATTGCAAAGGTGTAAACTTCAAGTATAGGAGCGCTCTTTTAAGGGATTTTAACTTCATTTACATAAGCAAATAAAGACTTGCAGCTTCATTACCATACTTAAAGGAAGAAAACATAAGATGACACATAACAAAGAAGTCACAAAATCATACCCAACAATGTATGGAAAACTTCTGATTCTTTCATTAATCAACAGTTGTATCAGGAATTCAGTGGCCTTGTATCCAGGTTCTCCAAAATTCGAACCCCTTCTCTCTAAATTTTCCTTTTTTTATACCTTATGAGATAGTTGGTAGTCATGAAAACTATCAAACTACTTAACTATTTCCCTAACTGTCTGAAGTAAAAATTATTACAGAATATTACACAGAGGGTAAAAGACACCTCATGCTAAAGAACATAGAATAACAGGAAGTAACGGAAATTAGAAGATGATGGTCGTTCTCTGTTCGAATCTGTATCTTTGAGCCTTAATGGAGTAGTGGATGAAGGGCGAAAGGCTTTGGAAGCACTGCGGGGGGTAAAGAATGTATGGGAGCCTCAACGAGGTTGAACCCCCGCAGTGATTTCTGACTGCACATTTCGGTCAACCATGCTAACGTCACGGTCAACTGCGGGGGTCGAGCTTTGACTAACCTTCATGCTCATTTCTTCCCCACAGTGCACCTTAAAGTACTTATCAAACTATCGCTTGATCGCGCTTCATGAACCTGTATGACATTTAAATGATGGGTCGGGCCCACAGAACTTTAAAGAATTAACACTCTGATTCATAAAACTTGTCACATCCACCTTTTCAACAAACCTTTGACTCCCTTACGGACCCGATAGGACATAAAACTGTATTTAATGATTTATTTGGTCCAATATTAAGGACTGAACCCGATGACTTGCTGACCTGATATTCGGACCCAATAGGAAATAAAACTGAATTTGATGATTTATCGGGTCCGATTAAATGATGGAACTTGATTACTTTCCGACCCGATATTGCGACCTGATATTACACTCGATATCCATCGAATCTCATTTCTTTCGATGGACAGCTAAGATTGGCTTGGACGTCAGCAAATTTAAACTATGTTTGATACATCGTCGCATCCGATCTCCGAAACAAACCCATTCTAGTTAAATTATGCGATTACCGTTGGATCTGTGGCTTGTTGATCAGACGACCCAGATCTTCTCGCGGGTTTGTCACTTTCAAAACCATTGAAAATATAAAATCAACCATTTCTTTCATATTTTTTTATTTTTCTTCCATTTTGTAATAAAACTGAAAATAAAACTTAAATAACAATGGACAATGGATGCTACAACATCTGGCTCCACCTAGGGATAGTGCTTTTGCCACAGAAGCACTAAGAACCGCAGATCAGTGCCTTCACCTCGGGCATGGAGTCATATATTGCTTAATCAATTTAAATTCTATGGCATTTGTACACTGATTTCACTCTGGTATCTACAATGATAAGATGCTTATGCTTCAGAACTGGAAGTAATGCTTGAGGTACTGCCCATTGACAGGCAGTTGTAGAGTTTCACCATCAAGATTCTCAAGAAGGAAAGTATTATTGGACCTTGCTTCAACAATTCTAAAAGGGCCATACCAGAGAGGATCAAACTTCCCATGCTTACCCTTATCTTCTCTTCTGGTATCCCATCTTAATACTAGGTCTGCAACTTTAAAGTCAATCTCCTTGGCTTTTCTGTCAAAAATACTTTTCATCTTTGATTGATACATAATCAAGTTGTCTCTTACCTTGTCCCTATTTTCGCTTAGCTCCACTACTTTATTCATTCTTCTTATCAAAGCATTGGGTTCTTCTTTCGCCTCCTAAATTATTGCAATCACAGGCTTCACAAGTTGACTTGGAAACAGAGCCTGAGTTCCATATACTAATTCAAAAGTTGATTTGCCTGTAGACCTTCTTGTACCCACTCTAGCAGGCCATAGAGCAAACTTTAACTTAGAATCCCAGTCTTTTTGATTCTTTGCAATAGTTTTCTTAAGGATCTTTATCAAGGTTTTGTTAGTGGATTCAGCTAATCCATTTCCCTGCGGATGATAAGCTGTTGAATGGGACAAAATAACATTATATTTTTGAAAAAAGGCAATAAACTTACTTGAATTGAAGACTTGAGCATTGTCTGTTATGATTTTGATAGGGCATCCAAATTTGCTGAAAATATTCTCCTCTTAGAACTTAATCACCACGTAATCATTTTCCCTCTTAGTAGGTATAGCTTCTACCCACTTGGTGAAGTAATCAGTAGCTGTGAGAACCCACTTGTGATGTCCACTTGAAGGTGGGTTAATTTCTCCAACAAAGTCCAATCCCCATTGTATGAATGGTTCCTCTATGAAGACTGGGATCAAAGGCAAGGGAGCTAACCTCTTCTTCTCAGCAAAAAGCTGACACTTCTGATAGCTTCTGACAAACTTATATGTATCACCAAATAAAGTAGGCCAATAAAATCTTGTCTGAAGGATTTTATGTGCAGTAACTTTCCAACTGTAATGTCCTCCACATAACCCCTCATGATGATCTTTGATTGCCTCTGTAAACTCATCTTCTGTTAAACATAACAACAAAATTCCTACAGGATCCTTCCAGTATAATCTACATTCCACAATCACATATGGCTATGCTTTTATCTTTAATGCTCTATACTTTGTTCTATCTAAGGATTGGGGACAAGAGAGAAAACACAAATAATGGATTATATGCTTGTACCATTCTTAACATAAAAATTTATACCTGATCTTCATACCTGGATCTGGCTTTTCTTGATTTTTCTTCAGTTGTTCCTTCATGCATAGGTGTTAGCAATTTGATTCCCAATGCCTGAAAGTTTGACTCTGTCAACATTTTTGCCAATCCTTGCCCTTTCACCAACTTTGTGGGTTTTATGTCCAAGTCATACTCTTGGATCTTGGCTATCCATTTTCCTCTTTTGCCTTCTACATCTCCTTGTACTAATACATCTTTTACTGCAACATTTGGCACATAAGCAATGATCTGTGACTGCAGCACATAAGTTCTAAAGGATTTTAGGGCTTTTACCAAAGCATACACCTGCTTTTCAAGAATATTATACTTTAGCTCAACATCCTGGAGAATCTTGCTAAAGAATGCAACAGGCTATTCCTTCTCTTCATCATTCTTCTGCAGCAAGACAATAGCTATTGAATTTGGTGATGTGAATAAAAAAGCTTGGAATGGCTTTTGATAATCAGGGTTGATTAGGATTGGAGCTGCCTGCAATGCTTCTTTAATCCTAGAAAATGATTCTCTAGCTTCCCTAGTCCAATGCACTTCATTCTCGTTCTTCAACATATTAGTAATTTCTTTTACAATTTTTGCATAATTGGACACAAATCTCCGTAAGAAGTTTATTTTTCCCAGAAACTTTTGAATAAACTTTTTACTCCTAGGCAATGGTATTTTTTGCACAGCTTGCACTCTTGCTGAATCTATCTTCACTCCATCTCTAGAAGCAATGTGCCCCAATAGTATTCCCTCTTCCTGAGCAAAGATGGATTTCTTGGGATTTAAGGAAAGCCCAAATCTTCTACATTTTTCAAAATTCTTTTTTAGATGGTCCAGAAGTTCTTCATCAGACTTTGAGAAAATAGTAATATCATCCAAATATATTACTACAAACTTATCTTCCACAAAAGCAATGTCCATAGCCCTCTGAAATGTCTGACCATTGGCTAATAATTTTGTCGCTTTTTACAAAAAAACGGAAAATAAAAAATAAATTTTTTTTACTCAAAATTACTTAATTTTTTTGGCTTAGAATTTTAATTTATTTTGGCTAGAAAAAATAATTATTTGACACTAAAGGGTATTAATAAATTTTTCCACCCTTAAATATTTTAGTCATGGTGTCTAAATATGAGGGACCATGCACCAAAATATCTTTTTACATCAAGATATTAAAATTTCAACCCTCAAAGGGGGAACACCTGTTCGATATAGACTCTCAATATAATACCCAGTTCTGTGACAATATAATATAGTAAACCAAGTGATTTGTAATAAAATAATTTAGCCAGTTAGCTTAAATTATTCCCAAATTAATTTTACAAAAGACTAGACTAAAACACTAGGACTCACGTAAGACCTTGACAATAAATTTCACCCTATCTTTGGGGTGAGGCTAGAGGGAAAAAATCTGTCGATCATCTGTGTTAAAAAGTATAGCTAAATCAGTGAGACAAAAAACCTCGTAGGATGAAATTCGGCATCAAGATAATAGGCTTACCTAAGTTGTTACATACAATACACAATCTTACTAGCATCATTTACATTATAAACTTGTAGAATGGGTTTACAACTCTGATATACTGATGACTAATGATGATGAATCTAGGAGGCAATAAGAATTTAAATATTATAATAAAATATTTAAGGATGAATCCAGGAAGCACAAGTAAATATCAATATAATAAAATATTTATGCCTTTTGATTGTATAACATAGAATTAGAGCTAACGTAAAGAAGGTAAAAGGAAGCTTGAAGGTCAATAGCTCTCATCAGGATTCAAGAAAAGAAAGGAAGTCTTGAAGAGATATCTAGTTTTCATCAAGTAAGTGCACCTATGGCCTCAACAATGAAATATGAAAATAAGCTTCAAGGAGCCTCTAACTATAGAGCATGGAAGACAAGGATGGACCTCATCCTTGCAAAAAATAACGTATTGGATTTTATACTAGGAAAGGTCAAGGATGTTGAAAAGTGTAACTAGGTTCGGTCTTCATAATGACATGTGTAATTGTGCTTTTATGTAATTGATGAAAAGAAGAAAAATAAAATTATTATTGTAATGTTTGTCTCATGGGTTTTGTGAGCCTTTAGGATTAAGTCATCTAGTCATAAAAGTCAAATTGAGTCTATTTCATGTAAGAATAACCCTTCTTGGGCATGTTGCATTTTATATGAGTCATTTAATAAGTACGAAAAGCCCTCTAAGACAAGCACAATAGCTCTCCTTCATGTCAGCTACAAAATAGAATTAATTATCGCCTCCAACAAACATGTCGGCTCACTCTCTTCATGTACTAATTTCAAGGGGGAATCACTATATATAGGCAACTCAGTCTTAGTTCAGATCACCGAAAATTTCAGAGAAGTACAAGTGTGCAGTCAAAAGTGTGAAAGGGTAAAAGGAAGAGCCTCCCAACCAATGAGGTAACAAAAGGGAAGAGCGAAGTTCTTAAGGGTATTTTGCACTATTTTAAGGACACAAAACCACCATATAAGAAGTATGTTGCAACAGTAAAGAAGAAGTATATTGCAACAAGTGAAGGCCAAGGAGAGGAGAAGTCTATTGCAGAAGTGAAGGCCGAGGAGAGGAGAAGTCCATTGCAGAAGTGAAGGCCGAGGACAGGAGAAGTCTATTGCAACATTGAAGCTTGATGAGAGGAGAAGCCTGTTGCGGTAGTAGATACCAAGGAGAAGTGTAGTCCTCCTAGGGAGACAAAGTGGAAAAAGGTTGAAGGTCTAAAGCATAAGAAAGCCAAGGTTGAAGAAGAAGTCGAGAGGGAGGAAGGAATAGAAGGTTTACTGTCATTGACTAAGGATCTTATGTCTTGGTATTCATCAATTGGTATCTTTATAAGTAGAATTTGTTCGTGTTTTCCTCTCAAAAATTGAGAGGCTTTGGCCCTGGTTGATAGCTTATATTTTGTGTCTCTTATGATTGATAGCCTATATAGGTCAAGGGTCTTGGTCTTGGTATTTGTCAATTAGAATCTCTATAAGAAGAATTTGTTCAAGTTTTCCTCTCAAAGAGTGAGAGGTTTTGGCCTTGGATGATAGCCTATATTCTATGTCTCTTGTCTCTTTATGGTTTATGCATTGGTAGTTTTTTGATGAAGAATAACACTAATAACCTAAGTAAAAGAAGATCTTAATCTAAAAAAGTAAAAACCACTCACAAGCAGTTACTAATAGAAAAGAAATCACTTAATTGTTATGCCCTAGATTTCTCAACATGGTATCAGAGCTAAGGTGACTAAGTCAAGGAAGGACATCTTATCAAGGGACACTCAAGGATCAAATCTCAAGGAAGGCATCAAAGCGAAGATCATCTTGAAGTCAAAAGAAGCATCATAACCCTAAATCAAAGAAGTCTACAAAGAAGTAGTGGGATCATCATCAAGAGGAAGAAGGACAAAGCCCTACATCTACTCAAGTTAAAGTGTTTTGAAGACTATTCATCCAAAGGAAGCTAGATCAAAAGGCGGTGTCATCTCACTCTCTGTGGAATCAAGGATCATTCTCGAAGAAAACTACTTTCATCAAGGAGAATTTTTCTATCTTCTATATCATCATCAAGGAAGCAACAAGAAGAAGGAGCATCCTATCAAGTAAGTATATTTATTTCCACATATGAATATGTCAAAATGTATTTTTGCAAGGAAAGCAACAAATTGGTTGGGGCTTCAAACTAATTCTTGCATTGAAGAAAATGATAGATTTGAATCTCATTGAAAATGAGGTTATCGAACATACCAAAGGTTCTATCACTAAACCAAGAAAGGAAGACGCTCAAGCTCTTGCCAATTTTATGAAAGGGGAAGTTAGTGCTCAAAGGATTCTCATAGAATCCATCAAGGATCCCCTCATCCCATATGTATCTAAACTTGAATATTCAAAAGAAATCTATGACAAACTGGTAGAGTTGTATTCTGTAATCACCGTTGGAGAAGTCATCTCATTAAGGAAAGAAATCTATAAGCTGAAGATGTCAAAGGAAGATGGAATAGACTCATACTTGAGTATATCTGAGATCCGGTATCAACTACAAGATCTAGGAGAAGTCATGTATGATGGAGAAAGGGCTACAGTTGTATTAAATGCACAACTGGAGGAGTGGGGTAACTTTACTTCAAGTATTTATGGGAAGAAAGAAGCTACTCCATTCTGGGATCTATAGTCACTGTGCAAGAATGAAGAATCTAGACTAAAGGCCAAATTTGATGTGGGGATAGGTGAGAAAAATCAAACTTATGCTGCAATAACAAAAAGAAAGGGACAATTTGGAAAGTTTGGTCCTAAAAAAAAAAAGGACATGGATAAAATACAACGCTATGGGTGTTAATAATATGGACACTACAAAAGGGATTGTCTTAAGATTAAGAAGGACAATAGCAAAAGAGGAAGAAAAGAAGCTCATATCAACAAAGAAGTGGAGGAAGTTGAAGAGAAGAAGTCCAAGATTAAGGAAGTAAGAGATCTCTACTATGACTGAGATAGTCTTCCTCACCTAAGTTCTTTTCTAATTCCTAAGTCTTCTATTGTAAGATATGGCTATCATGATTCACTAAAGGGGATGCATCAAGGCAGTGTAGAAGAATTGGAAGAAAGAGCTCGGGACATCATCATAGAGAAGCATGAAAGATGGTTAGAATCTATGGAAGTCAAATATATAGCTCTTGGGAATCTCATTGGAAACATAAGTGGAAAGGTCATCTAGTTCAAGCGTCATCATACATCTATCAAAAGGAAACATTTGATGATGGGGATACTTTAGATCCTCAAGATTATCCGATGGAATCTTCATTGAAAGGTTCATCGATCATGAGGGGAAGCAAGTGTTCCATCAATAATTCCAAACTCATGGAATTCATGGGATGATGGTATTATGACATAAAAGTGAATTGGATCAAGGGATTGAAGTTATTTCAATGAAGGAATTTGTTGCAAGAAGTCTGGATGATCCAAAGGAAAGATGAGGTATGTGTGCTTACGTTTGATATTGTAGAAGTCATGTCATATGGTTGCAGGTAATATGGATCAATGCTCTATCTTGAGAGTGTAATCGAAGTAATGGATCTCCTCCCTCAAAGTGATTCATGAATGCATGGGTCACACATTCACTAGTTGAAATAAACATGATATGTCCTCATATGACGTATGAGGTGGTTGAATACAATTGAGGAACTCTGATTGAAAGCTCTTGGGAATGAAATGTGTGAGGAAAAGAAGAAATATATCATGGAATATGAAACCATGGTAAAGGCAATCAACATCCGAAAGACCAAGAATATTTGACTAGGATATCTCCATGGAAGATATGAAGATTCTGATGGAGTCTGAAAAAGAAAGAGACCCTTGGAAATATATATCTTTGGGAGATTTGTCGATATGTATGCAGGATGATGATGAAAATTAGATGTCATGATGAAAGACCATCACAGAGGTAATGTTGATTTTTATGGTAATTCCTCTATTTTTGAACAAATATCTAGATGGGTTTATGAAGGGTTGTTGAGGGAAGATATATGGATGTCTTCCACCACCAATCCACATGTAGTAGGATGAAAGATCCTTAAGTAAACATGGAATGAAGAAAGAAGCATGGCATGAAGGAAGGCTAGATATGGACTGATCATTTTTTGATGATGACATGGTTGACTAATGGATGAAAATGATGGATGGTCAGTGCCCTATGTAGAAGTCCCAAACATGAAGACTCCTAGATAATGAAAATAAATTCATGATATTGTGAAGAGGATTTATTCAATCAACTGGTTGCCCCGTCATCTCCACTTGAGGAGGTGTTATAGGTTCCTAGTTAAGAGGGAGCCTAGAAACAAGTTTCTTACTTGAAAGAAGCTTGGAAATTCCTAAGCCAAGAGAGAGATTAGGTACATTCCTTCCATAGGAATGAGTACATTCCTTTATTGAAATAGATATGCCCTCCCTAATAAGAGGGAGAGATAGACACATCATTCTTGTCTTCACTTGGGAAGATAGAATGGAGTATTGGGTAAACATCTGGCATCCGATGCTCTTTGAGGATGTATTAGGGCATCCAATATAAGAGTAGTTGCTGTGGGGTAAAATTCACGGTGTACGGAGAATGTAAATACCCTCAAAGGTCTTCCCAGGACCTTCAACAGACTGTAAGATTATCTGCAACTGCACAAAGTTACATGCATGTTCATATACAATAACTAACTACCAAAGCATTAGAAGTAGATTACCTTAAGTCTCCGTGTAGATTTGTTTGGAGATCACAATGTAGCCAAGTGGAACTCCCTCAATCCGGCTCCAAAGTCAAGTCCTGCACATAGAAGAGACAAGCGTAATCACAACATACAACTCTGATAACTAATACATGAATATATAAAAGAACATCTAATTGCATACAACCAAGCTACTCATGCTAATATGCATTGAACAAACAACTAAATGAATGATAGTATCAACACCATGAGTAGACAGTACAACTGCAATTCTATACTAATGTTGGAAGAGTGATTACAACCATCTGTTGTATTAGCCTTCCTTTACCCCTCCAGCTTCTCTCTCTCTCTCTCTCCCTTCTTGCTCACTTCTTATGATATGATTCAACGCTCAACAGTCAAGTATGCTATCCTTTCAAATGCTCTGACCTCTTTCACAATATCCCTCACTTTGCTTATATAGCAATTGAGTTAGGGTTGCCAAGCTCCTCCTTGAGTTCACTAGGGCAAAAGCAATGAACTTTCCATGCTTTTCAGCTCTTTCCCATTTGCCTCCTTCTTTCAGATTAGAAATCCTCCAAATATCTCGAATTTGGATGTTTCCTTGCTTTTCTTGAGTAATTTTAGGAACAAATATCTAGATATTTATGAATCAATTCGTTCCTTTGACCCTTGTAACTTCACCAAGTTTCACTAGCACTGTTCCCATACTAGAAAAGTGCTTTAGTAGGGTCACTAACGCACCTCCAGGCTTGGTAACAAGCTTTATAAAGCAGGTTGTTAGTCCACAACCAGCATTAGTGTAGAATCAAGGCCTGTGATTGTGGTCTTTTTTTCAACTATCATGTCTTTCCCCTCTGAGTTGATGAGGAGGTCAATTTTTTGTTTGACAGATGCCCCCTAAAGTATGAGATCAGAGGAAAAGATGATGGCCGAAATACTTTATTAAAACTGTAATTTTCCTTTCAAAAAGAGAGAGAGGATCGAAGCTTCAGGCGGTCCTGGAAACCTGATACAACACATATATATAAACTGCTAAAATCATGTCCTAAGTCGAGTATTCCCATGCTCAGTAGCTATGTCAGAGTGATTTTCTCCAAAGAGATATGACAAATGTTGGCCGCCGATAAGCACAATGCGGATCCAGTGTCATAATAGAATCATCCTGATAAGCTGTCTCCAAAAAACAATATCCGCAGCTTGGAAGAGGAAACAACGCTGAATGATGCAAGCCTCTACCCAAGGTCTTGATTTCCGCTTCACCGAACAACATAGATCGATACATGTGAATATATGCATTGACGTCGAACATGCACGAAATCATCTGATTACCAGTCAATAATGAATACCATTAACAGACGAGAGGAAGGTCATCGATAATGGTGATGGTCTCCAATATGCACAGTACAATCTAATGGGTGAAGAGATGTCTTTGTCATCGAATACTCGTTAGAATCGCTTAACCAGGAGCCAATAATGAGAACCCCTGATCAAACACAAGGCAACCTGCCACTAATGTCTGCAAGTACCAAGGCACTGAATGTGTTTATGGGTTATCTTCCTAGATAGAGTGTTGAAGTCGATAGGAAGAAACCTGTCGAAAGGTAGGCAATAATGTGTCCTACATCAATTGACACGAAACGAGACAAGAATGATTTTGTTTTTTGATGAATCTTTTGAGCATTTGGGTCTAAACAACGGAGGGCATGATGGAAGGATATTCTTGGTGGGTTGATGGAGGAAACAAAAGGTTAACCCTTGAACAATAGAAGGCATGACAACGATTTTAACCATGCAACACTAGACTCATGAACGCTACAAAGTGTTAGGATACAGAGATGCAATTACATAAGGGTATTTAGGCTAAACTCATAGGATGGTAGGATTCATATTGAGAGGCCGTCTTAAGGAAGGTTTATCTGAGGGAGTGCCATGTTCATGGGAACGACTGCTGCCAAATCACGCTTTCTAATACTAAATGCAGTTGTACTGTCAAATTTCCCTGTCTGATTAGTTTAATAAGTCCAGACAGGTAAACTCATCGATCTTTTCATATTTAA
Source organism: Pinus tabuliformis (assembly GCA_031772625.1). NCBI lineage: Eukaryota > Viridiplantae > Streptophyta > Pinopsida > Pinales > Pinaceae > Pinus > Pinus tabuliformis. The sequence continues at coordinate 209,103,116 of CM062812.1, read as the reverse complement.
AGAGTCTGAAAATGACTGCAAAAAGAGCGACTCTTTGCCCTATCTGATTAGTTTAATGAGTCCAGACAGGCAAACTCGTCGATTTTTTCATATCTTAAGAGTATGAAAAGTATCGTAAAAAGAGTGACTCTATATCTTGTCTATGTAATTTAACGAGTCCAGACTAGACAACTCATTGGTCTTTTCATATATAGAGAATCTGAAAAGATTGTAGAGAGCAACTCGATGGTGGTCCCTTTGTCATAGTTGTTAACCGGGTGTGACAAAAGGTTAATAGTATACCCGGATCGGTTACTTTTACGTAAGTTAATCTATTGAATCTGGATAAAGAGAAACCTATGTTCAAAAGATGTCGACCTCATTTTGTTATGAGTACGAGGAGATGGACTCAACTCGTTTTTTATCATGAATTTTAATGAGTCACGCGACGACAAACTCAATACCTTCATCAAATTTTAACGAGTCACATGAAGGAAACTCAAGGTATCTTTTTCAATTTAGTGAGCAAGGAAAAAGAGGTAAAAGAACTGCTCATTCCTCCTTCGATGTTTTAACAAGCCTGAAGGCGAGAAAAACTCGGGGTTTTTTCAATTTAAGAGCGAGAAATTGTCCCAAAAAAGAAAATGCTCTGGTTGTTGCCGTATATTTTTAACGAGCCTAGTGACAAAAACTCGGGATTTTTCGGTTTAATGAGCAATAAAAGTACCTAAAAGAATGCTCGGATCATCTTTATAAATGTTTAACGAGCCTAAAGACAAAACTTGGGATTTTTTCAATTTAATGAGTGAGAAAAAAAGTGCCTAAAAATAATTTCTGATTTGGTCTTTTTCAATTTAATGAGCTAGAAAAAGATCGAAAAAGAGTTGCTCAAACCATCGTCCTATATGTTTAATGAGCCCAACGATGAAAGGCTCGGAGATGTTTATATTTTTTAAAGAGCAATAAAATATCCCAAAAAGTTCTCTATAGTGTTATTTGGTTTTGGAATGTTTATGTAATGTTACAAAGCACATGCCGAGTGCAATACTAGGCATAATACTTTTTGAGATAGAGTCCATTTTTGGGCTCCTTGAGCGGGACTCCTTCCCAGTCCTGCAATTCATATGCCCCTTTGGAGAGGACTTTCTTGACGACATAGGGACCTAGCCATAAGGGTTGAAGCGTGTCTGCCCCCAAGAGATCATGTTTTTGATCATAGAGCAACACAAGGTTGCCCTCTTGGTAAGAACGAAGCTTAACCTTTTTGTTGTATTGGGACTTTACCCGGCGCTTGTGAGCCTCGAGTGCCAATTCGGCATTTCGACAGGTTTTGTCTAGCTAATTAAGGTATAGTAAGCGTTCTTCTTCAATAGTAGTTTCGGGCAGGAGTTCAACGGCTAGTCTTAGGGAAGGGATTTGACACTCAATTGGTAAAACTGCTTCTAGGCCGTACACCAGTTGAAAAGGTGTAAAGCCTGTGGTAGTTTTTACTGAAGTCTGGTATGCCCATAGCGTCAAATATAACATTTGGTGCCAATTGGTTTTATGGTTTCCTACCAACCTATAGATCATGGTTTTTAAGACGCCATTTACTACTTCCACTTGACCATTAGCTTGGGGGTAGTAGGAGGATGATTGATCCCGACGAAAACCAAGTAGCGACGTTAAGTCAGACATCATATGGTTCTGGAAGTGAGATCCATGGTCTGTAACGATTGTGCAGGGTACACCGAAACGACAAATGACATGATTGAATAAGAATAGCGCCGCAGTTTCTCCATCGTCATTGTAGGTAGGAAGGGCTTCGACCCATTTTGTAAAATAGTCCACAGCTACAACGATATAGTTGTGTCCAGCAGAGGAAACAGGATTACAGGTGACGAAGTCTATCCCCCATTTTGAAAAAGGGCCAATGGAGATCACCAAGTGTAGTAGGCCGGAGGGGCACACATTTTCTTTGTGAATACTTGACAAGGATGGCATTGTCGGACGGCCTTGACACAATATTTGAACAAGGTCGGCCAGTAATAGCCTGCGCGCAAGATTTTCTGTGCAGTAGATATGCCAGAAAGATGACCGCCACATGCCCCAACATGGCAGTCATTTAAAACGTGCTTCGCCTCTTCATGAGTGAGGCAATGCCGAAGAACTGTATCTGCACCGCGACGATATAACGTATCATTAATCACTAGATAGTTTCGCGCTTGGTGACGGATGTGACGACAGCCACCTGATGTGAGTTTGGGGCGGAACCGTTGTGCTTGGAGGTAGACAAGAATGTCTCCATACCAAAGGTCAATGGTGTCGATAAGATAGATAGCCTCATCCGGGAAAGGATCATGGGCTATCTCATTTGGATCAACAATTGGAAGTTCCGACAAAAGTTCGGCGAAGACTAAGGAGTTCTTCGCCTTGGCAGCTGTGAAAACCAGATCAAATTGTTGGAGGATTACGATCCATTTTGAATATTTTCCTCCAATTACTTGACAAGACAAAATATGTCTCATGGGATTCTCCAAGGCAATGACAGTAGTCTGTCGCAGCATTATGTAGTGTCGGAAACGGTTGACAACAAAGACAACTGCCAATGACAGCTTTTCCACATGTGAATATCTGAGTTCGGGCCCAGCCTGGCCTTTGGACAATAATAGATCACATGTTCACTCCAGTCATCGTGCGTTTTAACCAAGACCATTCCAAGAGAGGATGGCGAGGTTGCCAGGTAAAGAAGAAAGCTGCGGCTATGGTCGGGAGCACTGAGGAGTGAGGCTGATATAAGTGCCTTTTTCAAGGCATCAAATGATCGTTGAGCTTGATCATCCCACAGATACGACACTCCTTTCTTAAGTAGGTGCATGAAGCCTTTCGTCAATTCGACATAATTTACGATGAGTTGTCATAAAAAGTTTGCTTTCCCCTGCAAACGTTGGAGCTGAAGAATGGATTGTGGTTCCGGAAATTGAACAATTGCTTTTACCTTATTGGGATCAACCCTAGTCCCGTACTTGAAGACAATGAATCCAAGTAAGCGTCCAGACTCGACGAAGAAAACGCATTTATGCGGATTCAGGCAGATGTTGTAAACCATGCACCTTAGAAAGATTTCCCTTAAATGGTTTAGGTGATGCATTCTTTGCTTGGAATGGGCTGGAAGGTCATCCAAGTAATCCTGAACAATATGCCTGATATCGTTAAATGCGTAGTCCATGGCTCTTTGAAAAGTTTCTCCAACATTCTTTAATCCAAATGGGAGTTTCCGATAGGCAAAGACACCCCATGGGTAGACGAAGGTAGTTTTATGTTGGGCCTTGGGTTTTATAAAAATCTGGTTGTAACCTAAGAATCCATCCATGAATGAAAATGATTCACAATCGGCGCAGTCGTTGATGATTTGGTCGATGAACGGTGTTGGATAATTATCTTTAGGACACACGGCGTTCAAGTCTCGATAGTCGATGCATACGCGGATGGTTCCTTGTTTTTTTATCTACATGAACCAGATTGGAAACCCATTTCATTAAAGGAACATGATAGATGAAACCAATATGTAACAATTTTTCCACTTCAGTTTTTATGGCTGCTGTTTTGCGGGGATGGACCGGTCAAAGTCTTTGACGGACATGTTTTGCATTGTCGTAAAGCTTGATATCATGCTCGACAATAGAAGGATCTATGTCGGGCATTTCCTCATAAGACTAGGCGAATACATCGCGGAATTCCTTAAATAGGCAGGTGAAGCTTGCAATTTCCTCAGGATTGCAATCGGCTCCAATCTGGATGTTTTCCACGATGCCTGTCGTGACAGAAATATCGATGAGCAATGTCTTTGAAATATTGCCCATGTTTCCCTCCGCCTCCAAAGTTTAGATGGTCGTATAGGGTGAGGAAACGATTTCTGTTATGTCAGGGGACAGGATTTGAAGAGGCATCGTGTTCGAATCAGATATCGAAACACGATGGTGCCAATCCTCCCAAGGTCGCTCTCCTAAACTCATGATTTCTCAAATAGCTTTGTTCGTAGGTAGGACTTGATCGAGTGGATCTAAAGGAGGAGCGGTTATGGGAGGGGTGGTGGTACCATCGGTAGTAACCAACGTGACCGGAGATGCGGATGCGGGTTGAATGGCTTGGTAGGCCAATTCAACTGGTGACAATGGCATTTGGTCTCTGAATATGCCAAGGTTTGAAGGAGACAGTAGGATCCATGGATCGGTTTGTTCATGAGGAATAGATGAAAGCATGTTGACCATCTAGGAAACCTTTGGCGGCTGAAGAGGAAAACAACCCATGAAGGAAGAAGCCTTCAGTAGACCGGTACCTAAACTGACATAAGAGTCAGTTCCACCTCCTACTAGGGGTACGGAGCCACTTGGTAATGGTGAATAATCAGGGGTGCAGAAACATAGCTGATCTACTATTACTACCTTTCCATCCAATGGAAATAGCATGATGCGAAAGACAGTAGATACGATATCCGTCATGGCATATGTCCAACTGCGACCCAGTAAGAGATTATATTAGAGTTTTTTGTCTACGACTTCTTTGTCCACCAATACAGTTTTCCCATGCAAAGTGATGGGGAAACTGGCTAGGTATCCTTTTGGGATAAAGGTGTGGTCGTCGAAAGCTTTAAGGGAGTTCGACGGCGCGGCTAGGGTTGGAGAACCCAAGGTGAGCCAACATGAAGCCGACATGACACAGGTAGAAGCACCTTCATCGATGACAGTTCTGTGTATGCCTTTACCTTTCGAAGTTATATGCACCTGAAGTGCAAGCTAGTAATAAAGGTGAGGTTTACACTTGGCCATGTCGAAAATAGCAAACATGGAATCCTCTGGGTCGATACAACCAATAGCCGAAAGCAAAGATTTTCGTTGTGTTGGGCATGTTTGTAATACTTCGAGCGCCGACATAGTCGATGGCGCTGTTGAGTCTTGAAAATGTCATTCATTTCCATTACACTTTCACTATTATGTCCATTATATCACCTCCATTTCACCTCCATTTCACTACTATGTCACCACATTCATCCCACTTTCATTATCATTGGGCTACCTTTATGTTTTTCCAATATTTATTATTTCTAAGCCTTTTAAGTGAATTTGTGGTTAAACATTAGAAAATAATGTGCATATGCTTATACCTAACAAATGGGTTGAGTTTGTTGACATGTGTAGGTTGAAAGGAGACTTCTAGAAGACCCTTATGTGGCACTCTAAGGCCAAATTCGAATTTGGTTGGAAAGAATCATGGGATCATGAGGATATGTGTCACATCTCCTAATTGTATTGTAACTCTAAAAGACATGTGTCTTATCAGTTCCTATTTTGATTAGGACTCTAGAGGTAGAGGGAGAGATTCATGGATTATCATTAATGAGATGGCTCTCATCTTTTTGTATAAATAGGAGATCTCTCTCCTTCATTAGTTAGTCTCTCTTTAGTCTTTTTCCTTTAGTCTTTTCTTAGTCCTGTTAGTTTGTTAGTCCCATGTCTTTTGAAAGCTTTGGAGAGCTTTGTTGTACTTTGCACTTTTGAAGAAATTGAATAAAGCTTTGATGTTCTCAACATGGAAGGAGATGTGAAGTAGATGTCATGGAGCATATTAGGATGTAAGTAGATTAGATTTCATTTTGTAAATATTGCTTTGTAGAATGTAAGGTAGATTAGATTTTCATTCATGCAATTTTAATTTATGCAAGTGTGTTTAATTTTGCTTTGATTTCATAGGTAGTAGGGGGCCCCTGCCTTGTACAGTTTGAATTACTGCATTTTATTTTCTCCCGGGATTTTGTGTGTTGTATTTGCTTTAATATCTAATGGTAGTTGCAGTTGTCTTATTCATAGTGCTGCCCTTTTTACTCTGTTTTCTAGATTAGCTTTTAGTTTAGTTTTACAAGTTGTATGCTAACTAATTTATGGTCTCTTTATCATGAATTATTTATCTTTAAGAGAACCGAATACTAATGAATTGCAGCTTGTTTTGAAGTAGTCTTGGCTTGTAGCACTAATTCTTTTTCCACTTGTTACACATAATCATGTATGTAGGAAGCAGTATGATGGAAAATGCATAGTAGTGTTATAATTTGTCATTTAGAGTTTTTATCATTTCTTGGATTTGTCTTTAGCTACTTCCTAATCGTGTTTTACACAGTACTATGTGATAGAAGCAGGGAGTTAGGAAGAGATAACCATTATCATCAGTCCTTGAAGTGATTTTCTTATTTCTTTTATTTGCAGCAATATGAGTAGTGACTAATGCCATTAGAACGTGGTTCTTTGCTTTCAGTTTCATTTCAAGTTATTTCTTTCAAGCTCTTTCTTTGCAAGTTTAAAGTTTGATTACTTTCTAGACTTATTTCTAACTACTTCTTAATCGTGTTTAACATAGTACTATATGTTGAAGCAGGGAGTTAGGAAGAGTTGAACATTATAACTGGTCTTTAAAGTGGTTTTTCTTACTTGTCACCTTAGAGCTTGATTACTTTTTGGACTTATTTCTGACTACTTCTTAATCGTGCTTAACATAGTACTATATGTTGAAGGCAGAGGGTTAGGAAGAGTTGAACATTATAACTTTATAAAACAACGAAGTAAGAAAGAGGTTAACTAAGCACATATAGTGCACCACACTTCATCAGTGTACGATACCCGGATTGATAATTTATGTAGAGCAATTTAAGACGTTAAATTGACTAAACATTTTGGCGCCGTTGCCGGGGAAGTGTAATTAGGAGACCTTATTTCTTACATCTGAAAAAAAAAATTAATAATCCTTGAGTATGCTCTCCTCCTGCACTTTGTGTGATCTAGAGGATCAGAAAAAGGATTGTTAAGTAAAAAAAAAGACAAAATAATAATTCTTGAGTATGCTCTCCTCCTACACTTTGTGTGATCTGGAGGATCAGAAAAAGAATTGTTAAAAAAAAAAATAGGAGACAAAATAAACTTCATCACTTCAATTGATTCAATAAAAAAAAAAAAAAAATGAAAAAATAAAACTCAAGTGCTTTGATAGGTTCAAATTGTCCAAAATTGTCTGGTTATGCTTTGTAGTGGTCTTCAAAACACTGTATCTTGTTCAAATAAGGTTTTGCAACTTAGCTGCAGAAACTGCCCTGATTCCGCAGCTAGCTGACAATTTCGCAGCTGTTTCAAGGTTTAGTAGGTTACAGGCATCTGATGAAAAAACCGACCACATGGGCATCTCCAGAAACGTCCTGACATGGATCCTATCCTAGTCACCCAGCTCAGATCGATGAAAAACCAGCCTAGGACCTCAGTCAAAGTCTTGTTTTTAACATGTTTTTCTTGAAGTATTTGCTGCCTGAAATTGAAAATCATTAATCCTTTTTATAAAAATTTTACAATTTCAGAGAAGAAAAAAAAAAGAGAAAAGCAATCTATGGCTATCTCCATTCCTAGTTTTCATTGTGGCTTCAATAAAAAATCTGCCTCCTTGATCAAGCTTTAACCTGAAATAAGCCTGCAACATAAAAAAAAAATGCACTGTATATGTGAGAAAAAAAAAGGGGGAATCGAATGTTAAAATGATTAGGTAACAATGAGGAGGTGAATGCAAACTTGTAGAATCCATGGGGCCTCGGCATTTCTTTTTAGAGGCTGAAATTTATTTCAGGTGTTGAGCTCCTTGTTTTAAGATCAAATCATGCATTTTTGGAGATAACACTCCAAGTCTCTAAAGCTAAGTTCCATCCCCTGTCTCTCTTCAGCGTTCACCTCAAAGCACCCTTTCTAATCCATAATCAAATCTGCAGACGAGGTGTCTTGTGCATAAGAGAGTAATGTTGGTTGTTGCATAGGAAAGGAAGAAGTACCAACTCTGGATCATGAGACTCGAAGACTAGCATTTGTCAACATGGACTGGAACCAAATTAAGGCTGTTGATTTGCTAATATGAATTGATTTCTTCCTAAAGGTGGTCAGATCATGACAGTAGCAGTTTATCCATCAGAATTTGGATTGAAACGGATGGCAGAAGAAGCACTTTGCGTGGTCCCGCTCTCTTTGGAAGTGACGATGAATCTAGTGAAGAATTTTTAGCATCTCCTTCCCTGGCTAATCCATTTGTTGCATCTGAAAACAATTTTTCCCCCTCTGAGATTTATCTTAAGGCCGAATGCAAATTCAGAACAGTAAGAACAGTAAAACTCAGAAAAACGTAAACCTGAAAAAAAACGTCAAATTTAAAACGCTTGATTTGCCCAAATGGAGGCGAATTTCAAAAAACTAAAACATGGGTTTTTTTGCCAGGTGGGTCAATTAGATAACCCAGAAACTGTTTGAAGAAATTTGTGGCGGTCTGGGAGAAATTCACGGTTCTTTGGAGTGTATTTTTGAGTGCCGCGTGAGAAAAAAAACAGAGTTTTAATTAAATAAACAGCAGTAATTTAATGTGCGTGCCTGAGGAGGAGAAATACAAATAAGAGTCATCTATGTGCTGTTTTAGAGTACCTCAGATCCTCATAACGGTCTCATAATCATACTACGGCTGTACATTAAGAAGAGACCTATCATACTACGACTGTACGTTAAGAAGAGACCTATCATACTACGGCTCTTCTTCACCAAGATCTCCGCAGCCAAAAACTCTTTCACTCTTTCACCTTCACCCCATTTCCGTTCTCGTTTTGCTTCACATCTCTTGCCCTCCAATTCAACTTATAGTATCATTTTGTCAAAGTGCGTACTCATGGCTGAAGGAAGATATTGAGAATGTAGTAGTTGTTCATTGTAAAGCTGGCATGGTTAGAACAGGGCTCATGATATCGAGTCTTCTTTACCTCAAATTCTACCCCACTGCTGAAGAATCCATTGCTTATTACAACCAGAAACGGTGTATAGATGGCAAGGGTCTTGTTCTTCCAAGCCAAATTCACTATGTAAAATATTTTGAACGAGTTCTCACATATTTCAATGGTGAAGTTCAACCTGGTAGGAGATGTATACTTCGGGGATTCCGTCTTCATAAATGCCCTTACTGGGTTCGACCATCTATTACAGTATCTGATCATAATGGAGTTCTCTTTTCAACAAAGAAGCATCCGAGGACAAAGGATATGATAGTTGCTTGCTTCCCCTTTGATGACCATAATGTTTTAAACCCCGCAGCTCTGTTTCAAACTCCACGGTTCCATTTTTCAGCCAAAGTTTGAGATGGAGAAACTACTTAGTTTTCTCTTCCACGCACACAACCACTCCATTTCACAGCACTCTCTGCACATTCCGCAGCTGTCTGGCAATTCCGCAGCCATTCAGCGATTCCGCAGCCATCTGGTGATTCCGCAGCTGTTTTGTTAAACTCTAGGTTGTAGGTGTCATCAGGCAAAACAGGTCACATGGGTAGCTAGGGAAATGTCAGTACATGGATGGTGTCCTATCCATTCGGTCAAATTTGCTGAAAAAATACCCCGGTCAAAGGGAAGTCAAATTGGGTGTTATCACAAAGTCGCCACACTGAGTCGCCACACTAAGTCGCTGCATGTCAAGAAAAAAATAATAATTTTGAATCAATGAAATGAACAAGTTATTTTCTCACTTTTCTGAAGGTATTGATTAATTTTGGACTGATAATGAAAATTGAATGGCTAACTTTTTATTCAAGATTTTTAGCTACAGAGCTGTTCCTCAATTCCGCAGCCAGAAAAACCTCATTGTTCAAATCAGCCTATCTTTCTCATACAGAATCAGATTTTGATGATTTAAGTACCATTGGAAAGATCTCAACAAGATCTATACAATGAGAAATATATCATTAGAGTTTGAAATGGCAAATAATGAAATAAATTGCTGAAAAGAAGCAACATCAAATTGAGGCACTAATTCCAAAGCAGGTATAAATTCCTTTGATTTTTCCTTTGAGAACTTGTTTCATTAATACAAATTCTTAGTTTTGTGTGTAAATATCATAACTAGAGAGATTGGCCACCTCTCTCCTTTGATAATCTTACATTCCATTGCAGAAGAAGTATTAGTTTTTTTGCAGGTTCCAGGAGGAAGGACAAATGACTACAAGGGAATGATGTCTCTCTAAGAGACCAATTTGTTTCATAAGAGGATGATCAGCAACAAAGCGGAAATATGTTGATGCAAAATCAGATCCAAACACTTGAAAAACTTTCAGATACTATTGTCTCCATCACATCCATCCATCACATCCATACTTCATAATAAACCATTCACCTCATTCCACTCCATATTTTCCATTTTCATTCACATACACTTTCCATCTCTTTTTGTCCATTCATAACCCACCAATAAAAGCAAAAGGCTCATTCACATGCTTATTGCCCATTGTCATTTCTGTTCTCCATTGCCATTTTCCATTTTCACTTTCCATTCCTTGTCATTTTCATTCCGCAAATAAGCTCTGCTTCAATGCAAATTATTGAGTCCATAGTCCTTTGAGTCTAAGTTCTTTGTCAAAACACCTTGAGACTTGCATGCCTTAATGGCAAGTCCTCATGCTGACAAACAATGGGAATACATTAATGTCCCTTGTTCGTTAGATCTTCTAGGTGACTCGACATTAGCAAATTCATTCGTACCTAGCAAGATGTGTTTGGCCATCTTGACTCTCATTGTCATCAATGGTGAGAGTTCTCGTGTTGACTAGTGGCATCCATTAATGGCCACTAAGCCAACAATTTCCTACTATGTTCGACATCAGAACATCTTTTCACATAGTAGGAATTGTGCCAATGAGTTTTGAAGACATGAAGACTATTATTTTCAGCATTTTGGAGCAGATTCAGCAAGTTTTAGTAGAAGCAATAAAAAGCCATCTTATCTATCCATGACTCCTCTTGTTCAGCCACTTGAAGAAGAATATGATCAGAAGTTTTCAGCCACCACACACATACAACTCATCCATTCCAAAGGGTAAGTGAAGGTACGGCATTTTCTAACTTTTAACCATAGAATTCCATAAAAAGCTAGAATGATACTTGTTGGAAAAACATTTCTCTTCCTCATTTCATAAAACTGCCAATACCATCAGTTGGGGGGGGGAATACATTCATATTCATATCTTTCCATGTCCATAACATATTCAAGAGCTCACATACTTCCAACATATATTAATTATTACATTGCTATTATGAGCATACAATGGTTTTTGAAAAAGTGCTTAAAAGATAAATTGGATACAAACAAAATCATGGTTGTCACACAAGAACCAACCATCATGCAATCCAATAAAGATATACTTTGCAACAATAATCAAAATATCATTATGCAAAGTTCAAAGATCAAAATAGAAGGCAACAAAAAAAAATGGTTGTAACACAAGAACCAACCATGTTGCAATTCAAGTAAAACACTTTGCAGAAATATGAAGTTATCAAATGATATCATGCAAAGTTAAGCCAAAGCTCAAGGATCAAAAGAGTCAATGTAATATATGTTGCATGAGGACATGCAATAGTTTCAGTTGGGGGGTATGTTGAGTCTTGAAAATGTCATTCATTTCCATTACACTTTCACTATTATGTCCATTATATCACCTCCATTTCACCTCCATTTCACTACTATGTCACCACATTCATCCCACTTTCATTATCATTGGGCTACCTTTATGTTTTTCCAATATTTATTATTTCTAAGTCTTTTAAGTGAATTTGTGGTTAAACATTAGAAAATAATGTGCATATGCTTATACCTAACAAATGGGTTGAGTTTGTTGACATGTGTAGGTTGAAAGGAGACTTCTAGAAGACTCTAAGGCCAAATTCGAATTTGGTTGGAAAGAATCATAGGATCATGAGGATATGTGTCACATCTCCTAATTGTATTGTAACTCTAAAAGACATGTGTCTTATCAGTTCCTATTTTGATTAGGACTCTAGAGGTAGAGGGAGAGATTCATGGATTATCATTAATGAGATGGCTCTCATCTTTTTGTATAAATAGGAGATCTCTCTCCTTCATTAGTTAGTCTCTCTTTAGTCTTTTTCCTTTAGTCTTTTCTTAGTCCTTTTAGTTTGTTAGTCCCATGGCTTTTGAAAGCTTTGGAGAGCTTTGTTGTACTTTGCACTTTTGAAGAAACTGAATAAAGCTTTGATGTTCTCAACATGGAAGGAGATGTGAAGTAGATGTCATGGAGCATATTAGGATGTAAGTAGATTAGATTTCATTTTGTAAATATTGCTTTGTAGAATGTAAGGTAGATTAGATTTTCATTCATGCAATTTTAATTTATGCAAGTGTGTTTAATTTTGCTTTGATTTCATAGGTAGTAGGGGGCCCCTGCCTTGTACAGTTTGAATTACTGCATTTTATTTTCTCCCGGGATTTTGTGTGTTGTATTTGCTTTAATATCTAATGGTAGTTGTAGTTGTCTTATTCATAGTGCTGCCCTTTTTACTCTGTTTTCTAGATTAGCTTTTAGTTTAGTTTTACAAGTTGTATGCTAACTAATTTATGGTCTCTTTATCATGCATTATTTATCTTTAAGAGAACCGAATACTAATGAATTGCAGCTTGTTTTGAAGTAGTCTTGGCTTGTAGCACTAATTCTTTTTCCACTTGTTACACATAATCATGTATGTAGGAAGCAGTATGATGGAAAATGCATAGTAGTGTTATAATTTGTCATTTAGAGTTTTTATCATTTCTTGGATTTGTCTTTAGCTACTTCCTAATCGTGTTTTACACAGTACTATGTGATAGAAGCAGGGAGTTAGGAAGAGATAACCATTATCATCAGTCCTTGAAGTGATTTTCTTATTTATTTTATTTGCAGCAATATGAGTAGTGACTAATGCCATTAGAACGTGGTTCTTTGCTTTCAGTTTCATTTCAAGTTATTTCTTTCAAGCTCTTTCTTTGCAAATTTAAAGTTTGATTACTTTCTAGACTTATTTCTAACTACTTCTTAATCGTGTTTAACATAGTACTATATGTTGAAGCAGGGAGTTAGGAAGAGTTGAACATTATAACTGGTCTTTAAAGTGGTTTTTCTTACTTGTCACCTTAGAGCTTGATTACTTTTTGGACTTATTTCTGACTACTTCTTAATCGTGCTTAACATAGTACTATATGTTGAAGGCAGAGGGTTAGGAAGAGTTGAACATTATAACTTTATAAAACAACGAAGTAAGAAAGAGGTTAACTAAGCACATATAGTGCACCACACTTCATCAGTGTACGATACCCGGATTGATAATTTATGTAGAGCAATTTAAGACGTTAAATTGACTAAACATTTTGGCGCCGTTGCCGGGGAAGTGTAATTAGGAGACCTTATTTCTTACATCTGAAAAAAAAAATTAATAATCCTTGAGTATGCTCTCCTCCTGCACTTTGTGTGATCTAGAGGATCAGAAAAAGGATTGTTAAGTAAAAAAAAAGACAAAATAATAATTCTTGAGTATGCTCTCCTCCTACACTTTGTGTGATCTGGAGGATCAGAAAAAGAATTGTTAAAAAAAAAAATAGGAGACAAAATAAACTTCATCACTTCAATTGATTCAATAAAAAAAAAAAAAAATGAAAAAAAAAAAAATGAAAAAATAAAACTCAAGTGCTTTGATAGGTTCAAATTGTCCAAAATTGTCTGGTTATGCTTTGTAGTGGTCTTCAAAACACTGTATCTTGTTCAAATAAGGTTTTGCAACTTAGCTGCAGAAACTGCCCTGATTCCGCAGCTAGCTGACAATTCCGCAGCTGTTTCAAGGTTTAGCAGGTTACAGGCATCTGATGAAAAAACCGACCACATGGGCATCTCCAGAATCGTCCTGACATGGATCCTATCCTAGTCACCCAGCTCAGATCGATGAAAAACCAGCCTAGGACCTCAGTCAAAGTCTTGTTTTTAACATGTTTTTCTTGAAGTATTTGCTGCCTGAAATTGAAAATCATTAATCCTTTTTATAAAAATTTTACAATTTCAGAGAAGAAAAAAAAAAGAGAAAAGCAATCTATGGCTATCTCCATTCCTAGTTTTCATTGTGGCTTCAATAAAAAATCTGCCTCCTTGATCAAGCTTTAACCTGAAATAAGCCTGCAACATAAAAAAAAATGCACTGTATATGTGAGAAAAAAAAAGGGGGAATCGAATGTTAAAATGATTAGGTAACAATGAGGAGGTGAATGCAAACTTGTAGAATCCATGGGGCCTCGGCATTTCTTTTTAGAGGCTGAAATTTATTTCAGGTGTTGAGCTCCTTGTTTTAAGATCAAATCATGCATTTTTGGAGATAACACTCCAAGTCTCTAAAGCTAAGTTCCATCCCCTGTCTCTCTTCAGCGTTCACCTCAAAGCACCCTTTCTAATCCATAATCAAATCTGCAGACGAGGTGTCTTGTGCATAAGAGAGTAATGTTGGTTGTTGCATAGGAAAGGAAGAAGTACCAACTCTGGATCATGAGACTCGAAGACTAGCATTTGTCAACATGGACTGGAACCAAATTAAGGCTGTTGATTTGCTAATATGAATTGATTTCTTCCTAAAGGTGGTCAGATCATGACAGTAGCAGTTTATCCATCAGAATTTGGATTGAAACGGATGGCAGAAGAAGCACTTTGCGTGGTCCCGCTCTCTTTGGAAGTGACGATGAATCTAGTGAAGAATTTTTAGCATCTCCTTCCCTGGCTAATCCATTTGTTGCATCTGAAAACAATTTTTCCCCCTCTGAGATTTATCTTAAGGCCGAATGCAAATTCAGAACAGTAAGAACAGTAAAACTCAGAAAAACGTAAACCTGAAAAAAAGTCAAATTTAAAATGCTTGATTTGCCCAAATGGAGGCGAATTTCAAAATCCTAAAACATGGGTTTTTTTGCCAGGTGGGTCAATTAGATAACCCAGAAACTGTTTGAAGAAATTTGTGGCGGTCTGGGAGAAATTCATGGTTCTTTGGAGTGTATTTTTGAGTGCCGCGTGAGAAAAAAAACAGAGTTTTAATTAAATAAACAGCAGTAATTTAATGTGCGTGCCTGAGGAGGAGAAATACAAATAAGAGTCATCTATGTGCTGTTTTAGAGTACCTCAGATCCTCATAACGGTCTCATAATCATACTACGGCTGTACATTAAGAAGAGACCTATCATACTACGGCTGTACGTTAAGAAGAGACCTATCATACTACGGCTCTTCTTCACCAAGATCTCCGCAGCCAAAAACTCTTTCACTCTTTCACCTTCACCCCATTTCTGTTCTCGTTTTGCTTCACATCTCTTGCCCTCCAATTCAACTTATAGTATCATTTTTTCAAAGTGCGTACTCATGGCTGAAGGAAGATATTGAGAATGTAGTAGTTGTTCATTGTAAAGCTGGCATGGTTAGAACAGGGCTCATGATATCGAGTCTTCTTTACCTCAAATTCTACCCCACTGCTGAAGAATCCATTGCTTATTACAACCAGAAACGGTGTATAGATGGCAAGGGTCTTGTTCTTCCAAGCCAAATTCACTATGTAAAATATTTTGAACGAGTTCTCACATATTTCAATGGTGAAGTTCAACCTGGTAGGAGATGTATACTTCGGGGATTCCGTCTTCATAAATGCCCTTACTGGGTTCGACCATCTATTACAGTATCTGATCATAATGGAGTTCTCTTTTCAACAAAGAAGCATCCGAGGACAAAGGATATGATAGTTGCTTGCTTCCCCTTTGATGACCATAATGTTTTAAACCCCGCAGCTCTGTTTCAAACTCCACGGTTCCATTTTTCAGCCAAAGTTTGAGATGGAGAAACTACTTAGTTTTCTCTTCCACGCACACAACCACTCCATTTCACAGCACTCTCTGCACATTCCGCAGCTGTCTGGCAATTCCGCAGCCATTCAGCGATTTCGCAGCCTTCTGGTGATTCCGCAGCTGTTTTGTTAAACTCTAGGTTGTAGGTGTCATCAGGCAAAACAGGTCACATGGGTAGCTAGGGAAATGTCAGTACATGGACGGTGTCATATCCATTCGGTCAAATTTGCTGAAAAAAGACCCCGGTCAAAGGGAAGTCAAATTGGGTGTTATCACAAAGTCGCCACACTGAGTCGCCACACTAAGTCGCTGCATGTCAAGAAAAAAATAATAATTTTGAATCAATGAAATGAACAAGTTATTTTCTCACTTTTCTGAAGGTATTGATTAATTTTGGACTGATAATGAAAATTGAATGGCTAACTTTTTATTCAAGATTTTTAGCTACAGAGCTGTTCCTCAATTCCGCAGCCAGAAAAACCTCATTGTTCAAATCAGCCTATCTTTCTCATACAGAATCAGATTTTGATGATTTAAGTACCATTGGAAAGATCTCAACAAGATCTATACAATGAGAAATATATCATTAGAGTTTGAAATGACAAATAATGAAATAAATTGCTGAAAAGAAGCAACATCAAATTGAGGCACTAATTCCAAAGCAGGTATAAATTCCTTTGATTTTTCATTTGAGAACTTGTTTCATTAATACAAATTCTTAGTTTTGTGTGTAAATATCATAACTAGAGAGATTGGCCACCTCTCTCCTTTGATAATCTTACATTCCATTGCAGAAGAAGTATTAGTTTTTTTGCAGGTTCCAGGAGGAAGGACAAATGACTACAAGGGAATGATGTCTCTCTAAGAGACCAATTTGTTTCATAAGAGGATGATCAGCAACAAAGAGGAAATATGCTGATGCAAAATCAGATCCAAACACTTGAAAAACTTTCAGATACTATTGTCTCCATCACATCCATCCATCACATCCATACTTCATAATAAACCATTCACCTCATTCCACTCCATATTTTCCATTTTCATTCACATACACTTTCCATCTCTTTTTGTCCATTCATAACCCACCAATAAAAGCAAAAGGCTCATTCACATGCTTATTGCCCATTGTCATTTCTGTTCTCCATTGCCATTTTCCATTTTCACTTTCCATTCCTTGTCATTTTCATTCCGCAAATAAGTCCTGCTTCAATGCAAATTATTGAGTCCATAGTCCTTTGAGTCTAAGTTCTTTGTCAAAACACCTTGAGACTTGCATGCCTTAATGGCAAGTCCTCATGCTGACAAACAATGGGAATACATTAATGTCCCTTGTTCGTTAGATCTTCTAGGTGACTCGACATCAGCAAATTCATTCGTACCTAGCAAGATGTGTTTGGGCATCTTGACTCTCATTGTCATCAATGGTGAGAGTTCTCGTGTTGACTAGTGGCATCCATTAATGGCCACTAAGCCAACAATTTCCTACTATGTTCGACATCAGAACATCTTTTCACATAGTAGGAATTGTGCCAATGAGTTTTGAAGACATGAAGACTATTATTTTCAGCATTTTGGAGCAGATTCAGCAAGTTTTAGTAGAAGCAATAAAAAGCCATCTTATCTATCCATGACTCCTCTTGTTCAGCCACTTGAAGAAGAATATGATCAGAAGTTTTCAGCCACCACACACATACAACTCATCCATTCCAAAGGGTAAGTGAAGGTACGGCATTTTCTAACTTTTAACCATAGAATTCCATAAAAAGCTAGAATGATACTTGTTGGAAAAACATTTCTCTTCCTCATTTCATAAAACTGCCAATACCATCAGTTGGGGAGGGGGGAATACATTCATATTCATATCTTTCCATGTCCATAACATATTCAAGAGCTCACATACTTCCAACATATATTAATTATTACATTGTTATTATGAGCATACAATGGTTTTTGAAAAAGTGCTTAAAGGATAAATTGGATACAAACAAAATCATGGTTGTCACACAAGAACCAACCATCATGCAATCCAATAAAGATATACTTTGCAACAATAATCAAAATATCATTATGCAAAGTTCAAAGATCAAAATAGAAGGCAACAAAAAAAAATGGTTGTAACACAAGAACCAACCATGTTGCAATTCAAGTAAAACACTTTGCAGAAATATGAAGTTATCAAATGATATCATGCAAAGTTAAGCCAAAGCTCAAGGATCAAAAGAGTCAATGTAATATATGTTGCATGAGGACATGCAATAGCTTCAGTTGGGGGGTATGTTGAGTCTTGAAAATGTCATTCATTTCCATTACACTTTCACTATTATGTCCATTATATCACCTCCATTTCACCTCCATTTCACTACTATGTCACCACATTCATCCCACTTTCATTATCATTGGGCTACCTTTATGTTTTTCCAATATTTATTATTTCTAAGCCTTTTAAGTGAATTTGTGGTTAAACATTAGAAAATAATGTGCATATGCTTATACCTAACAAATGGGTTGAGTTTGTTGACATGTGTAGGTTGAAAGGAGACTTCTAGAAGACCCTTATGTGGCACTCTAAGGCCAAATTCGAATTTGGTTGGAAAGAATCATGGGATCATGAGGATATGTGTCACATCTCCTAATTGTATTGTAACTCTAAAAGACATGTGTCTTATCAGTTCCTATTTTGATTAGGACTCTAGAGGTAGAGGGAGAGATTCATGGATTATCATTAATGAGATGGCTCTCATCTTTTTGTATAAATAGGAGATCTCTCTCCTTCATTAGTTAGTCTCTCTTTAGTCTTTTTCCTTTAGTCTTTTCTTAGTCCTTTTAGTTTGTTAGTCCCATGGCTTTTGAAAGCTTTGGAGAGCTTTGTTGTACTTTGCACTTTTGAAGAAATTGAATAAAGCTTTGATGTTCTCAACATGGAAGGAGATGTGAAGTAGATGTCATGGAGCATATTAGGATGTAAGTAGATTAGATTTCATTTTGTAAATATTGCTTTGTAGAATGTAAGGTAGATTAGATTTTCATTCATGCAATTTTAATTTATGCAAGTGTGTTTAATTTTGCTTTGATTTCATAGGTAGTAGGGGGCCCCTGCCTTGTACAGTTTGAATTACTGCATTTTATTTTCTCCCGGGATTTTGTGTGTTGTATTTGCTTTAATATCTAATGGTAGTTGTAGTTGTCTTATTCATAGTGCTGCCCTTTTTACTCTGTTTTCTAGATTAGCTTTTAGTTTAGTTTTACAAGTTGTATGCTAACTAATTTATGGTCTCTTTATCATGAATTATTTATCTTTAAGAGAACCGAATACTAATGAATTGCAGCTTGTTTTGAAGTAGTCTTGGCTTGTAGCACTAATTCTTTTTCCACTTGTTACACATAATCATGTATGTAGGAAGCAGTATGATGGAAAAGGCATAGTAGTGTTATAATTTGTCATTTAGAGTTTTTATCATTTCTTGGATTTGTCTTTAGCTACTTCCTAATCGTGTTTTACACAGTACTATGTGATAGAAGCAGGGAGTTAGGAAGAGATAACCATTATCATCAGTCCTTGAAGTGATTTTCTTATTTCTTTTATTTGCAGCAATATGAGTAGTGACTAATGCCATTAGAACGTGGTTCTTTGCTTTCAGTTTCATTTCAAGTTATTTCTTTCAAGCTCTTTCTTTGCAAGTTTAAAGTTTGATTACTTTCTAGACTTATTTCTAACTACTTCTTAATCGTGTTTAACATAGTACTATATGTTGAAGCAGGGAGTTAGGAAGAGTTGAACATTATAACTGGTCTTTAAAGTGGTTTTTCTTACTTGACACCTTAGAGCTTGATTACTTTTTGGACTTATTTCTGACTACTTCTTAATCGTGCTTAACATAGTACTATATGTTGAAGGCAGAGGGTTAGGAAGAGTTGAACATTATAACTTTATAAAACAACGAAGTAAGAAAGAGGTTAACTAAGCACATATAGTGCACCACACTTCATCAGTTTACGATACCCGGATTGATAATTTATGTAGAGCAATTTAAGACGTTAAATTGACTAAACAGGCGCTTGCACCAAATCTTCTACAATGTTGTAATTTTGGGCGGCACGTGCAGATGTACTGTGTGTTGTGCATCGAAGTGCCCCTTTTGGGGGTCGAATTACAAGGTCTACAACGGCCTTTCAATATGCAAATCGTTGGGCGGCGGTGGGTTTGGACTTGAGGAAGGTTCCGCTGCATGAGCGACAGGAGCTCCATAAGATTTGGCTCTTGTGGTGAGTTCTACCATTTCAAATGTGTAAACGGTAGAAGATCCTTCACCAGCTGAAGGATGTTGCAAACCATTGTTGCCCCCTTGTGGGGGTTGCGGTTGGTTTGCAATAAGATTTTGTTGTTGCTGAGCGGGAAAAGGATTCCTAAGGACAGCGGGGGTCTTACCAGTATCCCTTTTGGCAAGGTATTTTATGCATTCCTGAAGACATGGACAACGCCAGGTCACGTGGTCTTCAGCACAGAGTTTGCATGGATATCTGGTGGGTTTATCCTTTTCCTCGTCAATAGGCGCAGTGGCCTTTTGTTTTGGGTTTGGCTGCTTTGTTGACTGCTCCTCAGAAGGAGCGGTCTTTTTCTTATTCTTCTTGTTCTTGCCACCAGATTTTTGCGTAGACTGCACAGAGTTTATCACGGTGGCAGGAAGAGCAGTCGATTTGGTAGAGGGGTCCACCGTCATCTCAGCAATGTGACCGTTGAGTTGTTTTACAGCGGCCCCAAAGGTTGCACCGACAATCCCGTCAGCGTGCACTCTGGGGTGCTGAGTAGTGGAAACATTGGGGTTACCAGGGGCATTGGGGATTATGTCGTAAAGAGTGCTAGACTGTGAATATATTAGATCTAAGTGTTGGGCACGACGTATGGATTGGTCTTTTGTGACCGCACCACCTAGAGCGACATCTCTAGTGATTTGCGGGAGTAAGGACTTGCAGAACCAGTCCGTTAAGAGAAAGTCTGGGATGGGAGCTTTGACTAACCTCCGCCTACGTCTCCATTCATGTATATGATCGGAGATGTGGGTGGTGGTATCCTGACAAAATGAAGTGAGGAGCTTTGTCCCAGTCTAGCTGGAAGTGCTTTAGGAATTCCATCGCTAAGGCGTCGAAGGTGTTTACTGACACGCGTGGTAACTCAATATACCATTTTGCTGCGTTGCCAGTGAGGGTGAGGGTAAAAAGATGTAACTAGAAACTATCATCCACCATAGAGCTTGAAACACACCAAAGATGGTAGGTGGTGATATGGGTGCTCGAATCCTCCCCTTGTTTCCCATCGAACTTTGGTATGTCCGTTGGTATCTTATGTGGGATCCGCGGCCATTGTAGGTTGTGATAGATGGGGTCGTTCATCAGTTTGTATAAGTCGGGTATATCCAACATTGCCAAAAAAGGCATATTGTTTGGTGCCCTCGACTCGGACCATGGTGTTGACGAATGACTTGAGGAGCTTTGCACTCCCATTGTTTGACTCCCAATATTGTACGTAGGTTGTGTGGTGCAGCAGTTGCTTTGAGGTATGGTGTTGTAGAGTGGATTTCCATGAGGATTTTGATACTGGGGTATAGAATTTCCCCTAGGATAAGTGGTGCTCCCTTGACTCATTTGAATATGTGAGTAGGGTGCCCCCATGGATTGGTTGGGAACCCCTTGAGGATTACGGCCCGACACAGAACTAACCATTTGTCCTTGATTGATAGAGGGAATGCTCATGTCAATTAGCGACTGACCATGCATGCCTAAGAATGGAGGGGGAATTGTTATGTTCCCTACCAGTATGTGCATATTGGGAACCCCACCAGGTATATGAATCTGGGGGTTTGAACTATACATTGGTGGCCGACCATGTTGTTGGTAGACGGGAACTGCACCATAGTGCCACATTGAGCATTATAAGGAGCGCTGTATGTGGCACTTATCGAAGGTATGCAGTTTGACACTAAAGGGGTGGAACCCGACATCGGCTAGGTTCCACTCGGATATGGTGTCATGTGAGTGGTTATACCTGGGCCAAATGGGATAGCGGGGTTCGCCATTGACGGTGTTGTGATGATTGTCGATTGGGGAAGTGGTGGAGGACTGAAAGCGTCCATAAAGTTCCACGACTCGTTAGTCATTGACGGAATAGATAGAAATGTTCCAACTACCAAAGCAGGAAGTACAGTTACCATGGGAGCCAAGACAGGTTCCAACGGATTTGTGAGCGGAGTGTTAAAGGAAGGAAGGAATCCTTCGGTAAAGAAATCCTCTAGCAAAATTGAATCGTCGGTTGTCCAAGATCCTGTGTGAGATCTAGGATACTGATCCCCCGAAGATGGGGAATCTAGTTCAGTGGAACTCAGCGGATCTTCCATAATAAGTGAAGAAAGGCCTAGCAATCGTCTAGAGTGACGACGAGGGCCGGATGTAGCCATGGTGATCATTAATTTTAATCAATAAATTCTTTTGTGATATTCGTTAAAGTCTCAAATGATAGCACTCAGGTACCTAAAAAAATATAAAATATACACTATATTGATCAATCAACAAACAGAGGCAAATGACCCTCTCTGATAAACATCGATCACTGGAGATGAAACCCAGTATCTCAATGAATAACAGAGAAGGTTGGCCAGATGTACAGTTACGATTACTCTAGAGCTTCGTTCGAACCTCAGATTGAGGGGCCAAGTACTCTCGTGAAGACGAGCACCATCCCAAAAACTGAAGACAGAGTAGGTCCGTCTGTGTTAGGTACCAGGACAGCCTGTCCTAGTCACCTTGTGTAAGTCCCTATAAGTTTGGCCACTAAAGATACCTCAGATCACAGACACCATCGAGGGGGGCATAGTTGTAGACAGCACGTTGTGTAGGCAGGATACTTGAGTCCTTGAATCAGTTCCGAAATCCCCGAAGGGATCCCCAATACACAGAATACCCAAAGGATTTGTAAGATAAGGCGAGCTACCTTCACTTACAGTCCGATGTTCTATTGTATTTTTCTCCGCTTTTACTGGAGTGGTCCCGGTAGTATGAGTGTAGAAGGAATTTTTCTCTCTTTTAATGACACTAGTTTGGTGTTTGATCTTGAGCAGTTTTACTCACTCTGCTTATCCCAAGATCCTAGCCTAACTAATGTTTGTTTGCTCAAATAAAGAGTTACTGATTGATTTTAGGTAAATTTTATGTGTACTTTATTATTGTCTTTGGTAGGGGAGTTGATGTATGAAATGCGATGAGACTCTGACTCAATAAATCATGCAAAAACAATGCTTTAAAATTTTTTCAATTCGATGAAAACAAGCTATATTCTACAAGTGAGAGTTTTTCACGTATTCGTATTATTTCCATGCATTTCAGTCATTTTAACACATGCATAACCAAAGAAATTCTTTCCAATGTTTCTTAACAACTACTTGAAACCAAAATAGAGCAGCTTTTAACCAACTAAACAGAAGGATGAATAAAAGATGTGAGTCTTTCTTTCGAAAAAATGCTTTTAAGAACGAAAAACAAAAAAAATTCAGGACGCCTATTTTGCTAGCAAAATGCAGTTACAGATCTTCATTCAATCCATGAGAAGGCTTTCTATCCCTTTTGGCTTTCAGACACTGCTAAAAATCAAGTTATTGGGAGACTAACGCTCTGTAACTGTGGCTACAGAGAGTTAGTAGGCCCACTAACGCTCCTTGTGAACAAGCACAATGCTTTATAAAGCTCTGTGTAGTTTGCTAACCTGCATTAGTGTAGGAAATCAGTCAAACCAAGGGATTTCAAGATCAGATTCAGAGGTGAATACTTGTAGGCAAGATGCAGCAAGATATTTGGTGGGTCAGAAAGGGATTGCAGAAGTATAGGGAACTCTTAGAAGGAGAAGAAAACATAGAAGAGTCTGGGTAAATGGGGAACTAGATGTATAGTCCCTAGTGGAGTCGCCAATTCTGCTATGGGGTAAAATGCATGGTGTATGGAGAATTTAAATACCCTCAAAGGTCTTCCTGGGACCTTCAACAGACTGTAAGATTATCTGCAACTGCACAAAGTTACATGCATGTTCATATACCATAACTAACCATCAAAGCATTATAATTAGATTACCTCAAGTCTCCGTGTAGATTTGTTTGGAGATCACAATGTAGCCAAGTGGAACTCCCTCAAAGCCGGCTCCAAAGTCAAGTCCTGCACATAGAAGAGACAAGCGTAATCACAACATACAACTCTGATAACTAATACATGAATATATAAAAGAACATCTAATTGCATACAACTAAGCTACTCATGCTAATATGCATTGAACAAACAACTAAATGAATGATAGTATCAACACCATGAGTAGATGGTACAACTACAGTTCTATATTAATGTTGGAAGAGTGATTACAACCATTCCCTATATCAGCCTTCCTTTACCCCTCCAGCTTCTTTCTCTCTCTCTCCCTTCTTGCTCACTTCTTATGATATGAGTCAATGCTCAACAGTCAAGTATGCTATCCTTTCAAATGCTCTGACCTCTTTCACAATAGCCCTCACTTTGCTTATATAGCAATTGAGTTAGGGTTTCCAAGCTCCTCCTTGAGTTCACTAGGGCAAAAGAAATGAACTTGCCATGCTTTTCAGCTCTTTCCCATTTGCCTCCTTTTTTCAGATTAGAAATCCTCCAAATATCTCGAATTTGGATGTTTCCTTGCTTTTCTTGAGTAATTTTAGGAACAAATATCTAGATTCTAGATATTTATGAGTCAATTTGTTCCTTTGACCCTTGTAAATTCACCAAGTTTCACTAACGATGTTCCCATACTAGCAAAGTGCTTTAGTAGGGTCACTAACGCACCTCCAGACTTGGTAACAAGATTTATAAAGCAGGTTGTTAGTGCACAACCAATGTTAGTGTGGAATCAAGGCCTGTGATTGTGGTCTTTGTTTCAGCGATCATATTTTTCTCCTCTAAGTTGGTGAGGAGGTCAAGTTGTTGTATAATAGTAGTCATTGTGGACCGATATTCTTTGAGGACTGGGAGGCCAAGATAATAATAGTCCTGGTGGAGCACACCTTGAGAACCCGAGTGGGGTATGTTCCGAGGGAGACAATGATGAGGGTGTCTATACATCATTGGCCTTGACAACATTGTGCTCATGTCTCATGGAGAGAGAGAGTTGTTAGTTATGGCCTTGCTATGTGATAATGTTGGCTGGTATGATGCTATACAGAGGGATTACCAATCTGACTCTTCTTATGAGAAATTCTTCAGATTAAGAATGACCAAGTACCATTATGAATACCTCCCCAGTTAAGGGGGAGTGTTGAAAAATGTAACTAGGTTTAGTCTTCATAATTACATGTGTAATTATGATTTTATGTAATTGATGAAAAGAAGAAAAATAAAATTATTATAGTAATGCTTGTCTCATGGGTTTCATGAGCAAGGAATTTTATTTTAGTGATGGATCCCATTGTGAGCCTTTAGGATTAAGTCATTTAATCATAAAAGTCAAATTGAGTCTATGTCATGTAAGAAGGATCCTTCTTGGGCATGTTAAATTTTATATGAGTCATTTAATAGGTATGAAAATCCCTCCAAGACAAGCACAAACCCTCTCCTTCATGTCAGCTACAAAATAGAATTAATTATCTCCTCTAACAGACATGTCGGCTCACTCTCTTCATGTCAGCTAATTTGAAGGGGAAACCACTATATATATAGGCAACTCGGCATCAATTTAGATCACCAAAAATTTCAGAGAAGTACAAGTCTACAATCAAAAGTGTGAAAGGGTAAAAGGAAGAGCCTCCCAACTAGCGAAGTAACAAAAGGGAAGAGTGAAGTTCTTAAGGGTATTTTGGACTCTTTTAAGGACAAAAAACTGAGATACAAGAAGCATGTTGCAGTAGTAAATAAGAAGTCTATTTCAACAAGTGAAGGCCGAGGAGAGGAGAAGTCTATTGCAAAAGTGAAGGTCGAGGAGAGGAGAAGTCCACTGTAGAACTGAAGGCCGAGGAGAGGAGAAGTCTATTGCAGCAGTGAAGGTCGAGGAGAGGAGAAGTATGTTGCAGCGGTGGAAGCCAAGGAGAAGTGCAGTCCTCCTACAGATTCAAAGTGGAAAATGGTTGAAGGTCTAAAGCAGAAGAAATCCAATGTTGAAGAGGAAGTCGAGAAGGAGGAAGGAGCAGAAGGTTGACTATCGTTGACTAAGGATGTTGTTTCTTGGTCTTGGAGTGGAAAATAGGTTAAAGAATGAGAGGTTTTGGCCCAAGATGATAGCCTATATTTTGTGTCTCTCGTCTCTTGTGGTTGATAGCCTATATAGGTCCAAGGCCTTGGTCTTGGTATTCGTCAATTGGAATCTCTATAAGAAGAATTTGTTCATGTTTCCCTCTCAAAGAGTGAGAGGTTTTGGCCCTAGATGATAGCCTATATTTTGTGTCTCGTCTCTTTACGATTTATGCATTGGTATTTGTTTGATGAATAATAACACTAATAACCTAAGTAAAAGAAGATCCTAATCTAAAGAAGTAAAAATAACTCACAAGCAATTAGTAATAGAAGAGAAATCACTTAATCTTTATGCCCTATATTTCTCAACAAAGGAACCCTTAAGTGATGCATGAAAGGAGAATTACAAAGAGATCGATATTATTTCCATGAACTTAATTGTGGATGGATTCAAAGACAACTTGATTCCTTACATATCGACACTATACTCTTCAATAAATATGTGTGATGATATCTCAAATCTATTTACTATCAAGAATATTGGGCAAGTGGAAAATCTAAAGAATGAAATCCAAACAGTTAAGATTATAAAGGATGATATGCTCTCCTCCTATTTTGTAAGAATTTCCCGTACTAGAGATGAATTTCAAGCAATTGATGAAGTAGTCCTTGAAATACAACTTCTGATTGTTTCCCTTATAGGACTACCAAAATATTGGAATGCCTTTGCAGCGGAAACTGGTAGTTGGAAGAACTCTCCATCATTCGAAGAAATGTGGTTTGCATGTATATAAGAATCTTACCTTTCCTTGGTAGAAGGCAAGCAAGAAAATGAAGAAAATACTTTTAATTTCTACTTTTCTCATGTCAAAAAGAAAGGGGGATATAATAATTTTAAGGGACCAAAGAAAAGTCAAGGGAATATTGACATCTCTAAAATAGAATGTTATCATTGTCACAAGATGGGACACTATAAGAATCAATGTCCTGATAATCCTAAGAACAAGAGGAGTGAAATGGAACAAGCAAATGTTGTTGATGATGATAACCCTCCAAAGAAGTCTAAGGTAGAGGAGTCTGAAGTCAAAGACTTATCTTATTACGTCTCATATATCCTTCACCAATATAATAGGTTTTTTATTTTAAATATTTCTTATTAGGGTGTATAGATTTAATATTTTTGTTCTTGAGTTGTTTTCATGAATTAAAGGAATCCCTCATAAGTCTAGGTTGATGTAAGAGATCAAGAGGGAGCTTCCTCACCTTTTTCACAAAATATAAGTATCCTATTCTCTATTCCTTTTCATTATTTATTCCCTCTATTTGTCTAAATTTTATTTTTTGCTTGTTTATAATCCTCTCTCTTGTGTTTTTCCTTGGAAGGAAAGTTTGCAGGAATACTTTAAAATCAAGAGGGAGACTTCAGTAAAAAGAAAGAATCTTTGTTGCAGAGGGAGCCTTCCAATAGGAAACCCTACAAGGTTTGTAAAAAGGAGCAACTCAAGGTATGTTTATGAACACATGATTTATGTCTTTTTCATATTAAAAGGTACGATCATTTTGAAATTTGCTTTGTATTACTAAGTCTCTCATGTCTAAGGTTTCAAATCATAAATATATGTGTTTGTAAGGGTGATTAATATTTAGGTTTAATCAACCCTTGCCATATTTTCTATCTTTTGTTCACTTTTGTAAAAGCCTAAACTTGAGGGTTCACTATAAAAGCCTAACCTTTTGATGTTTAGAGTTTTTTAATGTTATAATGAAACCCTATTCATTTAGGGTTTGTTGATGTTATAATGAAATCCTATTCATTTAGGTTTGTTGATAATATCTAAATCATATAAGGAAACCCTAGCTATTTGAGTTTTGGTGAATTAGGGTTAATGACAAAACCCTTGTAATAATTAATGTAAGATCCTAGGAATGAAAACCCTAGGTGTATATGCTTTCATATGACTGACACCCTAACTTGGTCTAGTTAGTGTATGTCTAATATTAAAGTTTGATGATTATTTTTAGGGTTTATGACAAAACCATAGTAAAGTTTGATACAAGATTCCAAGGCATGATAATGAAACTATAGATGTAAACTGCTTTCGCTATGACTGAAATTCTAACTTGATTTAGTTTGTTTAGTTTTGATAATGGTATCTGAGATTTGTGTGAAAATCCTACCAAAATTTTGTTGCAAGTATAAGGCATGAAAATGTAACCCTGGTCAATTACTTCTCTTTTGATTGCTATCCTATCTAAGTTTAGAATTTTATATTTAGAGTTCAAGCCCTTGTTCAAAGTTTTGATAACCCTAGATGCTCTCTATTTAATAATATGGTAACCCTAGTTTGAAAAAGTTTCATGCTCATATATATATATATATATATATATATATATATATATATCTATATATATATATATATTTGTGTGTTTGGTTATACTTGTTGAAGATTTATAGGTACATAATCTTCAAGATGTTGAAGATGCTTACCTCATACTTGATGATGACTTGATGATGATGTTGAGCATGATGAAAAGAGAGAGTTGTAAGAATCTTGATAATGTTGAGGTATACATTGCTGATAACCAAGAATAGTAGGAATAATGTTTCGGAAGGTTGAAGTTCTTTGATGATGTGATGATGCGAAACAAAGAGTTTGTGTGGTTGAAGTTGATGAATTTGTCCTCTAATAGAGAATAAGTTTGGATAAAGAAGGTGTATATCTCCCTAGTTCAGAAGGAGGACATGTTGTAATAGCTATAATGAAGACTATGAAGAAAGAATGAAGATCAAAGAAAGACTAAAGAATTACAGATAAAGTTGTGTTCGTGATTGATGAAGTTATGAATAAAAATGAGATGTTTTGGAAAGTGTTGAGGATGAGTTTGATTCTGCCGAAAAAGTTGAAAAAGAAAGATTCCACCAAGATGTATTTGATATTATGATAAACTAAGCGGCATCAGAATAATTGAAAAATCCAAAGATTGTGCTAGTATACAAAATCATATACATTGGAATTTAGAATACTAGTTGGGGTCGTGAAGCTACAATACGTGACAGCAGATGAACAAGTAGTTGATGTGTTAACGAAATCTTAGTTTTAGGAGCATGCTCAGATTGATGGATGTATTGATCTCTTCCTGAAAATTTGGTATATTGATACATGTCTCTGATTTAGTTGAGATGGAGAGATGAAGTACCATAAAATTGAGGGTATGATGGTACTTGGGAGGACATCATGCCCTGGTTAATATTGAGATATCAGTTGATGTCTAGATCCCAGAGGGAGGGTATCGGTTGGAGCTCCAATTTAGTGTTGATACCTAGATCCCTGTAAGGGTTGGTGTCAGGGCATGAAGGCCTAGATGGTATCTATATTGGATGGATACCAGGGCTATATCCTGATGGTACCTATAGAGGCAATTGCCTAGATGACACCTTAGTCCCTGTTGGGAGGATACCTTGGCAGTGAGGGTATCCCAAGCATTGTGTATGTTGTTGTTCTCTTCTTAAGAAACATTTCAAAATGAGGTCAGCCTTGTACCAATTGAACAATTGTGAATTCCTTCCTAGTTAAGAGGGAGTGTTGGAAAATGTAACTAGTACCGGTCTTCATAATTGTATTTCAGACATGATGTAGTATATTTGTCAAAAGAAAAAAAGAAAAGAAAAAAATTATTATAAAAGAAAACTTATTTATCAGCATGGGTTTCATGCTTTGTTTATTTTGTTTCTAGGTCAAAAAACCCATTGAGTGCTTCTAGAGTTTATGTCAAGAGTCATAGTCCTTGTTATTATTATCTATGTCAGGCCAGGGTAACTCCAGAATGGGCAGAGAAAAACTGATTGCTTAATTCATTAGCTAACTATCATTTATATACATAAATGGGACGGATCAGTTCATCTTCTTGATGACTGTTCGCGTTCCAGTTCACCCATCCGTTGAGGATTAGGTGTCAACATTCCCCCCCTTAATCTGAAGGGATGTTGGTGAGTCCAAGCATCGTTCTGAATCTTTCAAGCTTTTCTCTTCCAAGCGCTTTGGTGAAGATGTCTGCAATTTGCTCGTTTGTGGAACAATGACGGAGATGGATTGTTTTGGCCTCAACATGATGTCGGATCAGATGAAATTTAGTATTGATGTGCTTAGTACGATCATGGAACTTTGGGTTCTTGGCCAACTTTATTGCAGAGGTGTTATCAATCATGAGTGGAGTTGATTGTATTTGTTTTACCTGCAAATCTTCAAGAATTTTCCTGAGCCACACAATTTCTTTCGTTGCTTCAGCTGCTGCCACATATTCTGCTTCTGTTGTGGAATATGCTGGTACTGATTGTTTGCGTGATCTCCAGGAGACAGCTCCTGATCCAAGACTCATAGCATATCCTGAAGTAGATACCCCAGTTTCTTTGTCTCCATCGAAGTCTGAATCAGAGTATCCAATCAAGTTGAAGTCGTCCACCTGTGTATACTTGATTCCAAGGTCTTGAGTTCCCTTCAAGTACCTTAGAACTCTTTTTGCAGCAGACCAATGTCCCTCACAAGGCTTTTGCATAAACCTGGAGAGGATTCCAACAACAAATGAAATGTCTGGTCTGGTAGTAGTGAGGTAGATGAGACTTCCTACAAGCTGTCTATACTTTGTTGCATCCTCAAATTCCTTTCCTTCAATAGATGTGAGCTTCAAGTTTTGTTCCATTGGAGTAGAAAGAGGATTGCACTCTGTCATGCCAAATCTGTTTAACAAATCTCCAATGTATTTCTTTTGGGAAAGAAATATGGATTTTGGATGTTGGGTTACTTCAATGCCAAGATAGTAATGAACATAGCCCAAATCAGTCATTTCAAAACTTTTTCCTAATTCTTTCTTTATGGATGCAATATAGCTTTCATTGTTCCCTGTCATTAAAAGATCATCTACATATACCACAAGATATACAACTGTTTTGCCAACTTTCTTGATAAATAAAGTTGCATCATCAAGATCAAAATGATTGAAGTTGAGTTTCAGAAGATGCTCAGTTAGTTTTTCATACCAGGCTCGTGGTGCTTGTTTGAGGCCATACAAGGACTTCACAAGTTTGCATACTTTATGTTCATGTCCTTTCACAGCAAATCCTTCAGGCTGGGACATAAAAACATTCTCTTTTAGATCTCCATTCAAGAATGCAGTTTTTACATCCATTTGATGGACTTTCCAACCATTCTGAGCAGCTAGTGCAAAGAGTGTCCGGATGGTGGCCCATTTTGCTGTGGGGGAAAAAGTTTCCTCATAATCGACCCCTTCTTTCTGTGCAAAACCTTTTGCCACAAGCCTAGCTTTGTGCTTGTCAAGTGAGCCATCAGCTTTGTATTTGTTCTTGTAGACCCACTTGCAGCCAATTGGTTTGGTTCCAAATGGAGGATCAACCAACTTCCAAGTGCCATTCTTTATGAGGGCATCATACTCCTTTTGCATCGCTTCTTTCCATTCATCATGAGAAGTATCTTCTTTGAAGGAAGTTGGTTCAAAATCTGTAGACAAGTTCAATTCACAATCATAAGTAACATCCATATCAACAGGTGAATTAGAGTTATCTACATCACCTCCATCTTGTCGGTTTGTATTTCTAGTTCCTATTTTTCCAATTTCATCAGGATGAACACTTTCAAGTGTCTTTGTCAGCCACTTTGGGGGACCTTTCTGAGATGGTCCAGGCTGCTTTGTTGATTGAGTTGGGTCTGAATCAAGATTGAGTCTCCCAATTCTATCAATTACATCACTTAAAGCATCATCCGTTGTTGGAGTGTCATGCAGGGGAGATTGTTCTTCAGAAGAAGATTCCACATGTTGATCTAGTATAGGAATCCCCCCTTCAAGATGTGGAATCTGATTATCAAACTCTTGGAATGATTTCGGTTTTGTGAATCTATCCAAGCGATCAAGTTGCCGCTCAACAACACTGTCAGATTTGGATGATTCAAGAAAAATGACATCTCTAGATACAACAAACTTTTTATTTACTTCATCATAGAGACGGTATGCTTTAGATGTGTTTGAATACCCCAGGAAGATACACTTACGACTTCTAGCACCAAGTTTGTTTCTATGTACCTTTGGTATTAAAGCATAACAGGTGGAACCAAAGATCCTGAGATGTTTTACCGAAGGAACATGTCCATACCACAATTCATAAGGAGTTTTGTTTCTTATAGCACTAGATGGACATCTATTCTTTATATATGCAACACATAGAACAGCATCAGCCCAAAACATTATCTTTACATTTTTGAAGAAAAGCATGGATCGTACCATATTCAAAATTGTTCTGTTCATTCTTTCAGCTACACCATTCTGTTGAGGATTATAAGGCACAGTTGTTTGATGTTTAATCCCATGTTGGCGAAGATAGTGTTCAAATTCATTTGATGTATATTCTTTTCCATTATCAGTGCGAATAGACCCAATATGAGATTGTGCATCATTTTCAATCCATTTATGAAAATTCTTGAATGTTTGAAAAGCATCAGATTTGTTCTTCAATAAATAAACCCAACACATTCTGGTGTAATCATCAATAAATGTCATGATATATTTATTTCCATTTGCAGAAGGAACAGGCATTGGACCACATAAATCTGAATGAATGAGTTCAAGCTTCCTATGTGCTCTTGAATGTGAATCATGAAAAGACTGTTTGCTATGCTTTCCTAGAATGCAAGCATCACATTGCTTATGTTTTCTAGGAATTGTAGGCAAACCAGCAACACCATTTTTCTTCAACAAGCGGAGACTATCATAGTTTAAATGTCCAAATCTAGCATGCCATAATAAACTTGACGGAAGTGTACCTTCTTCATGATGAGAAATATATGAGAAATGTTGTGCATGAGCAGAAGTTCCTTGCAGTTTAAGAAGTCTTTCTTCTTCTATACCCCTCATGACAAGTGAGTGGTCAGATGCCTTTCTTACCTCAAGCTTGCCATCAAACATATGAATGGAGTGACCTTGCTGGCGGATGTGGACCAGGGACAGAAAGTTTCTCTTGAGTTGTGGGAGATATAGAACATGGTCCAGAAGAAAGTCTGGAAGACCAGGCAGTTTAAGCCTGATTGTGCCAAGCCCTGATGGCTTGATTTTTGACTGATCTGCAAAGTATACTGCTCCATCAACATTGTCAGTGAAATCTTCAAAAAAATCTTTCCTATGAGTCATATGACAGGTTTCTCCTGAATCAAGCAACCAGTCATTTTTCGAAGAAGCAAGTGAAGCATTAAACAAATCTTCATTTACTCCAATGTTACATTGTGCCTCAATATAGTGAGCGGATTCAGGTGTTTTACCTTTGTCTGTGTCATCAGTTTTACCTTTCTGCTGATTTCTTCTCTGCTCAATTTTGTCCCATGGTAGCTTGCATGTAGAAGCATCATGTGATCCATTTCGTTTGCAGCGAATGCAATGCAGATCTGCCTTTTCTACTTGAGAATGTCTGCCCCCCCTGCCTCTGAAGTATCTTCCTCTTCCTCTTCGTCCACCTCTTCCTCTTGTAGAATCTTGAGCAGGATGCTTTTCTTTATGAGCAAGGCAAACAGTCTCTTCAGAAGATTCAGGGACTGTTTTCTTTCCAAAGGCTTTCTCTCTTTCAGCAAACTTTTTCACAAGAGACTCAAAGGTTATGTCTTTAAGATTTCCATTTGCTTGTAAAGACTCAAGATAATTGGAGTAGGTAGGATAGAGTGCTTTGAGAAAGGCAATAAGAGAGATATCCAGCTCAACCTTAGTGGATTTAATATCATGCATTATAGACTTTATTTCAGATGCAAGAGCAAGGGGATCATTATTTTTCAGTTCAAGAGTGAAGAGTTTAATCATGAGCTGAACAACTTCAAGTGCAGAATGTGAATCATAGAGTTCTTTCAGCTTTTGTAAAGCTTCAAAGGCAGTGGAATAGGATGAAATATGACGACTTACTTCTTCATTTACAGATGCTGCGATCAATGCATAGGCTTTGCCGTTCTTGTTTTCCCAAATGACAAGTTCTTTATCTGATGTAGGCTGCACAGGGTCTTTGTCTTCTTCTCCGACACACACTCCTTTCCACAACTCATTGTAGATGAGGGTGTGTTTTACCATCCGAGACCATTCAGAATAGTTCTCCTTGCCAGTGAGAACTATTTCGACCATAGAGATGATTGAATGCATTATGTAAAAAAAAATTACTTCTGCTAAAAAAAATCCTTACGTTACAGCCTTCAAATCCTTCTGATATTTGCTAAAAGCATCATCATTTCATTGTACATATCACTGCAATACTACTATGTTTTGAAAAAAAGCGCAAGGGAATATATCACTTCAATGTATTAATATATCACTTCAATATATCAATTTATCATGTA
This sequence comes from Pinus tabuliformis, assembly GCA_031772625.1. Classification (NCBI taxonomy): domain Eukaryota; kingdom Viridiplantae; phylum Streptophyta; class Pinopsida; order Pinales; family Pinaceae; genus Pinus; species Pinus tabuliformis. The sequence goes on along the minus strand of CM062812.1, from coordinate 209,068,816 downwards.
ACACTAAAAGCACTCTGACTGATATAACTTTGAATGCTTTGAAAACTGCCTTGAATGATATATATGAACACTTTGAAAAAACAGCGCAATGCTTTGAAAAACTGTTAATATAGGTGGCACAAACCCTAGCTCTAGGGCTTAATCAGTCAAATATCTTGTTGCCTGCTTTGCAACCACACATAATCCCCAAGTATTCCGAAGCGTTTCTAATTGCGAAAAGGAGAAGCACAGTATTTGAGAGTTCAATTACAGGAGGTGTACAAAAATTAGTGCCAATTTCAGCTCGATATGTATGCTCGTTAAAAACCAGAGAGAAAGAAAATGATGAATTCGTGCAGGATTTGAGAGTTCCAGAAGAATGGATGTTACCGTCTTCTGCACTTCAGGAATCTGAGTGGTTGAGAATCAATTTGAAAAAAAATGGTTGGATGATGAGTACTGCCCTGAGATTGCCAATGAAGAGATCAGCAAGCGCTGTGCAAAAGTCTATTGTTGTCGCTGTTTGGAAACGCCTTTGTGCATCAGAGATCAAGGTTATATACCATAGTTTGAATGCCAGGCCGATGAAACCAGGACTTCGGCTTCGATCTCCGCCATACCATGTCAGGTCACGTGAAAATCTTTATGCCTCGAGCTACTCGCTCAAGAGCGGAAGCACGATACCAACGATAAGACGCGTGAAGAGAAGGAAAATACCTCCATTACCAGTTGTAAGGCGTCGAGGGATAGGTTCCGGCTGCACAATTTTCCCGTGATAAATACAACCGAGGAAGCTGTCAAGGTTATATACACAGAACAGAGATCAAATGAATGGATACCATGTGATGTCCAAGTCGCAACACCTCAGGCAGAGGCTTACCAGGCTGGGGACACGTTATACCTCCTCGCAGAAGGAAATGCGCTGTCTCGTCGGTGCTCGTTCACTGGAGCTCTGGAAAAGGGTTACGGCTATCTGAGCATGGCTGTAGTCACGAGATTGACAGTATCAACGGTAACCAGCATAACAAATAACGCAGGCGTTCAAACCGGGCAGTGCGCAGTCTCAGGCGTTCATGTTAGTCAGAGAGCGCAGAGATATCTGTCAGAGGAATATCAGACAGAGGCAGAGCAGCGCAGGATAGAGGCATTATGGCAAACGTTCAAGCAGAGGCATTATGGCCAGAGGAGTTACAAGGATTCTGGGACCTGTGCTCTGATACCATGTCAGGCCAGGGTAACTCCAGAATGGGCAGAGAAAAACTGATTGCTTAATTCATTAGCTAACTATCATTTATATACATAAATGGGACGGATCAGTTCATCTTCTTGATGACTGTTCGCGTTCCAGTTCACCCATCCGTTGAGGATTAGGTGTCAACAATCTAGACCCTTCTTGGGCATTGTATGTCAAGAAATAAATTTATTTTTCAGTCAAAATTATATTATATGCCTCCTCCACCAAGTCGGCTTGCCCTCCAGTGAAGTTGACCTCATTAAGGGAGTTAGACCACATTGAAAGCTATATATAGAAGTGCTACTTGATCTCATTTGATCACTCAATCAAGGAAGTTCTATCTGCAACCTGAAGATGAGAAAGAAATGTGAAATACCTAGAAGAACAAGAAGAAAACCTAAGCGAAGAAGGTGGAGACACTTGTCAAGCAAAAGGAAGATGAAATTTTCTTTTACTGCCACACATGCGAGTTTCTAGGTTGTTGCAGAAGGGTTGAAGTTGTAGATCTGCAGTAGGGATAAAAATACGAAGTAGGAGGGCCAAAATATGGGTTTGTTGTAGGATTGAAGCCGTTTTTTTAGAGTTGACTATTGAAGTTGGACTAATCATCTTGGGAGATCGATTTGGTGGATTAGAGGAGATCTTTTGGTTAGGGCAAAGGTCTTTGTTATCTCATTTGATTTGTTTCTAAAGGAAGAGAAGATAATTTTTTGGGTTTTCCCCTAGAAGAGGGGTTTTAGGCATGGCTAAGAGCCTATATCCTATGTCTCTATTGTGTTGATCTTCATGTACTTATGTTTTGGTCGCTGCTTGATTATAAAAATATAAAAGAAGACAATAAGGATTTAAAGATAATCAAAAGTAACTATAAAGATAAGAAAATAATTCTGCCTTTTGATTTTCTAACAATTGTGTCCTTGCATGTCATAGTACTATAGAAATTTCACATACCACAGAAGACTAGTCTTGGACAATATATTCTAGAGGCTTTAATGTTGCCATAGAAGATTTGGGTTTGTCATGGGTTTAGATTTGTCATGCATACTTGAGAATTCTTGATGTAGGCTATGTATAAAACTCTTCTCCCAAAATTAAATGCTTTAGAAAATTCACTAGAAAAATTCTAGTTGTTCCTTAATTTGTACTTTGGTCTTCTTTTCTTTGTGTACACTTCATAGATGGATTATGTAGTAACTACCTTGGGCATTTTGAATTAGTTCAATCCTTATTTCCATGTTAACACCTTTATAGTCTTGGTCTCATTGCAAGTTCTGTTTCTTCTAGACTTAGGGTTTCTTCAAGTCTTCTTATTATAAGGATATCTTCAAGTGTAACTGCTACAAGAATGTCTTAAAATATGCCAAAAAGATGTGATCTGCAGACGATCTTCCTTTCACCTTAGCTCTAATACCATGTTGAGAAACCATGATGCTAGTTATCTAAATCCTGGCTATTATTTTTGTGTATGTTTAATATGGTATCAAAGAAAGTGTATTCCTACCCTGCTTAAGTTTGAGCCATGGTTGTGTGGCCTTATTAAAGTGTTGAACTGTGTGAGAGCCACAACTCTATGGTCTTTCCATTTGTGAGCCATGACTTAAATGAATCTATATCTTACTAGCCAATTCCTCTATCCATACACACCTCTAGGTTGAATTTATTTTTATTTTCCTCAACTTTGTGCTCTTGTTTAGAAGGATGAGCCTCGTGGCCCCTTCCTTGGAGATCCTTGTATATTTTTTTCAGCTGATTTTGTGCTTCTTCCACTATGATTTTCATTTTTCATGCCCATTCATGATGCTCATCCTGGCTTAATTCATCTATGCATAGTCGTTTATTTTTTATTTCTATGTGCCTGTTAAAATCTCTACTCACACCTCTTAAACTATACAAACTATTGCACCCTTTTAGGTAACCCGGAACATGTTTGTGAAAGAGACCCAAGTTTGTGGAGAAAGGAACCTCATCAAGCAAGATTTACTTATCAAGGACTTGCTTTGAGTTTGCAGTGAGATATCCATAGTGTATTACCCCATAGAGCCCTCATCCTAAGCATACTCCCTCTATGTGTACTGTTGACTATCGTATTGAAACAACATCCCAATATATTAGTCTGACAAAAAAGCTATTGCTAGGGTGTTTGGAAATTTGCCTTTCAACTATCTAAGTAGCTTAGTGAGCTCTTTGAAGGTGATGGAAAATTATAGGATATCAATATCATTATGGAAAATGAAACTAGAAAGTGATATGGCTTTGGTTTTGTGACCATTGTCATTCTTGAAGAGGCACTTAAAGGTGATGTGTTGAATTTAGCTAGTCCATGGAGGCTTTTCTCTTGTATTTGATGTCTATTACTCATCAAAATGGGTAACCCCATAGGAGAAAATTTATCTCCTACATTAGACAGCCAACCAACTAGCCAACATCCCTTGATATTCACTTCTTTATGTTGATATTCAATATGCCTTCACCATATGCTCAAACACATACCTCTCGCCATCTGACATTTACTCTTGGATGAAGGTGGGACTCTATTCAAAAGGTACTTTAATAATTTTATAATCAAGTGCTTATTCTTGTTTGTCTTAGGAATTTATTATGGATAAAAGGATGATATGGAAGATTGACTGATCTTGATAGTAAATCTATTCTATCACCTTACTAGGGTATTAATTCTTTAGCCCTAGTCCAATGGGAACTTGTTTAAGGCTTTAGGATTATAGGAGGGACACTACTTGGAAAAATTATATTAAAATAACATGTTGATTTTCCCCTACACCATACTTGACACTTTCCATCTCGCATTACAAACCCCAAATATACGACCTCCATTCTTTGGGTCTAATTTGTCATTGGTTCATTGGGATTAAACACCCACCATATCCACAACCTTGAGTAGAGCCGAGAAACATTTCCCTAGATATTGGTGTAGCTAAAAGAATAAAAAACAAAAAATGGGCACAATGAAAGAAAAGAAAGAAAATCAAAATGCAAAAGATGGCTAGGACATAAGATAGTCATGGGAAAAATCCTAGCATGAGTGTTAGTTTTTGAGTTTATGGTAGCATTAGATAGGTGTTCTAGTCTCTATGATGTCTAAGAGGCTATGGAACATGAGATCTCCAAAATCCAAAAAGCTTTCACAAGAAAATACCTAGAGATGCTTTAATTAAATTAATTGGCCAATAATTTAAAAAGGTTCCAAGTCTAACTTAGGAAAATTGGTTAATTAAAGTGAATTAATTGGGGAAGTTTGATTTTTCTCTAGAGACTTCCATAAAAGTTATTTTTCTCTAGAGATGTGGTCATGGCCTTTGAGACTCCAACGAGACATTATAAGAGCAGGTCGAAGGGATTGGAGATCACATTAGTAGTATCGTGGGCAGTTCGACTACCTAGTTGCAGGTATTCAGTAAGGGCATAGTTGAATCTAGGGAAGCATCAGAGGGTAGGGGATCAACAAAGATTTTAGAGCAGAAGTCTCGAGGAATTTTATTCAATATTTTCCAGTGTTTAAGAGACAGGAAGAGGAGGACTAATTCATTTGTATAGGAGATCGCTATAGCTAGTGTGAGTAGTCATAATTCCCAGTGCAAGTTATCAGAAGAGCCACGTTTCAGTTTCCAATTGTCAGATCAATGTCCCATAGGTAGAGCGAGTGGGTTTCAAAGGTAGAGGGAGGTAGGGCAACTTTCTAGGAGGTGATTTTGGGGTTGTACAAATTTTCCACATCCATATCTCTACATTCCAGGAGGACAATGTGAGTTCCAAGAAGCGAGTGCAAGAGGATAGAAGGAGGTCGAGTTGATTGTAGAAGGAGACATGGTGTATCCAGTATATTTTTCCAATAGATATTGTTGGAGATTTTCTAGAAAGGCATGCAAATCATTGTACTCTTGAATTGTTGAAGATAATAATAAAACCCTCATTTGCTGCATTAGTTCTCCCTTCGGGTTTTTCCAGGGATAGTTGCCCAAAAATAACTATGTCAATTTTTATGTGTGTGAGAATATTTTCTCAGTTCTAGTTTTTATATTCCGCAATGTTTTTATTGTGAAAAATGCAATAGTGATTTAATCATTATTTGTCGAATAATAATTCATAAGTCAAATCATTTGCAGAATATAGAATACTAAATTCCAATTTATTGCATTAATGGAAATTTCAAATGGTATTAGAGTTGCAAAGATTGAATTAGACACTCTAGAGAAAAGGACGTAAGGGTTGTGCAATTTAGAGGGAGCTCTGAAGCACAACTAGATTTGTGCAGGCCAGTCAGGCAGTGTGAATTGTAGAGAGGCAAGATTTTATTTCCAGTCCAGGTCGGAGGAAAAGTTTGATTTGTATCAAAATAGTAGCAGTCGGTAGTGTGGTTGTTGGAAAGGGTTTCTGATGAGTATATAAAAAATTCGTAGACTAGATCTAACGCAAATATTTGAGCACAAGGGTTTTGCAGTAGCATAGCTATGCAGGAAAAGGAAGATAAAGCACTCGAGGGTTTCTCAGTGTCAATGAAATGTCGCTTTATCTATAGAAAGAGGGTCAAAACAAGAAGAATAACCAATTTACCCTATTTGCAAATCTGGAGCAACAAATTCATTTCCAGTTGTCGTATCTATTTTTTGGAGGAAGTGTAAATTACTTGAGAGGATAGAGGGAGGTAACATATTCACCAAAACAAATTCCAAAAGAATTTCCCAGTTGTCAGTGTGAGTTACAAGATATAGTGTGGGGTGCAAGATCTAGTGCATGCTACAGACAAAGGAGTGCAAGTTTTCATAAGAAGGTTGAGTCAAATTTTGTAGAGGAAACTTAGCATTTCCAGAGTGACTTTCTAGTTGGGGAAGTAAATATATCTAGTTTTTTAGTTTCGTAGATATGGTCGCAGTAGTACTAAGAGATCAAGACGGGTCAAATGGAGCCTCTAACTTTGGCATTTGGAAGGTCAAGATGTTATTCCTATTGGATGAGCACGGTTTGAAGGAGTTTGTGACAATAGTTGTAGTTGTACCTGTTGACCTCTACATGTCAACTTCCCATAGCAGTACACCCCCTTTTCTTCACAAAAGGGATAGCGCTTGATTGACGTGTCCCTGCCATTCGACAGTCATCGTCGACTTGATCAATTTATGTTGTAAACCCAGTCTGCGTGTGTGAATTGTAAATAATCTTAGCACAGTTGAGTCATGTATGTAAATTGCCTAGGTGGACCTAATTTTCTAGTGATAACCTACGTTCCGGAAGGTTTTTTGTCTCACCGATCCATGATCGACAGATTTTTCCTTCAGCCTAACCCCAAAGCCGGAATGATTTTTGTCATTAGAATCTTAGAGGAATCCTAGTGTGTTAATCTGCTAGATTATAGTTGTGTCGCAGAACTGGGTGGTTTATGAGGGTCTATGTCAAATGGGTTTTCCCCCTTGGGATGTAAAGTTGTAAAAGTCATGATGTAAAGTGTCTTCAGGGTTAGAAAATGTTTTAATCCCCTCATAAGTCCTAAGTCCTAGGTCCTAGGTGATTTTTCCAAAGGCTAAGTTCGAGAATCCATTTAAAAATAAATTAAAAATTAAAAATTAAAAAAATAAAAAACAATAAAAAATTAAAGATAAAAAATAAAAAAACAATAAAAATAATAAAAAAACTTAGAAGTAATAAAATAATAATATTTTTGAGTGAATAAATGCAGAATTTCATTTTTTAATGCATTAAAAAATTCGACGGATGAGATTAAGAGATATCTTGATCCTCATCGACGGTCGAGATCATTTTGACGTGGATCACTCGAAGTAGCCGTTGGGAAATTTTCCTTTAAATAGGGTGCTAGGGGTCATTTGAGATCAGATTGGATTTGAATCTGGTGCTAAAGAAAGCTCTCTTGTAGTCATTTTTTGTGCAATAAAGAAAGACTTTGGGGTTAAAAATCTTGCTGGTGTTACTCTTCTGGAAATGGTGTAAGATTGTTTTATTTTTCTGCATAATTTTATTTTCAGCCATTGATGATAGCTTAATGAAGATTGATATAGGCACAGGTATCTTGTCTGATCTTTGGGGTTTGAATGATAGTTTAGATTCTGAAATATAGTGGCAGGTATCTCCATTTGATCTGGGTTTCACTATTGTTTTATACCTCTATGTTAATGGTTGATTTTAAGCTGTGCAGGAAATCCTTTTTTCAAATTATCGGGCGTTAGGGGAAGTTCTCGGTTGAACCAGCCAACTCCCGGATTGTGTTTTCTGAAAGAGCCCAGCCAGTTCTTGATCTCGGGCTTATCATTTGAATTTTTTTATGAATGCATGCAGGGTTTTCTGAAGTGTCTCACGTTAAAATAAAATTCTCATAATACTACTGTGATTATTGACAAATCTGGCTACTAAAGAGCCTTAGATTTGTAAATATTGTAATTTTTTTTTTTTAGGGTTGGGTTTTAGGGTTTTCAGTTTTTATTCTTGCATATATTATCTCTGGGTGTTTATTCTGCCATTGCAGGTTGCAAGTCTGAAGGTAAGCTTAAATCTTGAAGCCAGATCTAGGCCCTGGAGGGTAAGATCTGGCCTCAGAATCAGTGTTCTGCAGGGACATAGTTCTGCTGTTTGGAATTTCATTTGCGTTGCGGGAAAAGAATTTTATTTTGAAGTGGGTTTCTCCGCACTCACGTACAGCCATCCTCATCGTTTCATTAATTCTATCGCTGCCCAGCTTTAAAAGAAAAAATAAGGGGAACAGTGTATTATCTAAGCTGCTCAGCTCAATTCACCTCCACGCATGTTATTACATCCCCTTTCAAGTTTCTGCTGTAGTTGCCCTCTTCATACCCAGTCACTCTGCCACCGCCAATCGCATCACCCTCGAATCTGTACCCATCTACGCTGCCCTGTAGCGATTCTCCATTTCAGCGCTTCGCTGCTTCACTCCTTAGGCCGCAAACCCCTCTGCTGCTCATCTCTCCCTTCACGCAGACATTTTCTCTGCCATTTCTCTCCTCTCCTCACGCCGTCAGCTTCAACGTATCTCTGCTATCTTTCCTTACCTGCGTCCTTCACTCAGCTCCGTACCCTCATCCGCTGCAACACGCTGTCTCATCATATCTGCAAACGAAAACTGAGAACCTGCAAACCTGAAGGCGAAATACCAAACGTGTTTTCAAATCATTCCCGTCTCCTTCACGCTACCGCCGTCGGATTCCCTCAACCCTGTAAGCATACGCAGCAAGAAACGCTTCGAATTTTTATGGTTGCTCCCTCAGTGCTGACCTGCCCTTCGATCTACACCTGCAATTGCTCGTCGGCTTCAAACTGCGCATTCGCTCCATTGCAAACTCTGCCGTCGACCTGCGTAACACCAGACGAGGTTATCGACTTTCATTTGGTTGCGTATTGTAAATTTCGTTTTGATATGCATAGGTTGATTTTTTTTAAATAGATTTAAGTTTTAGTATTTCTTAGTTAGGGTAACGTATTGCTTTTTTTTATTTTATTTAGTCTTTGGGCTTAGTTTTAGTTTAGCATAGAAATCTCTTTGTCTTTTAAGACTTTAGATTTGATTTAATTTTTAGTTTAATTTTTTTTTTTTTAAATCATAAAAAATATAAAAAGTCCCTTCAGTTAGGGTTTTGGTTCTATTCTTGTTTAATTTTTTTTTAGAACTAAATCTTTAGTTTTAGTTTAGATTTAAATTTTAAGTTTTTCTTTTAAATATAACAATAAAAATTTATAAAAATTATAAAATTATAAAAAGGAATTTCTTTTCTTTTAAGTGTAGATTTTGATATTATTTAGTTTTTTGAAAAATATAAAAAATATTTCTGGAATTTCTTTGCCAGTTTGAGTCTTGGCTCAGGAATTTGTTATGCTGAGGCTAAAATTTTGATGTGGGGAATTAATGTTTATCATTTTTAACATGCTTAAATGTTCATTCGAAGATTAACTACATGAATGTAATCTCTGGCTAGCATCTTACGTGGTTGTTTAAAGCATTTATCTTTCGAAATTTTTAATAGCTGGAATATCGTTATTGAGATTTAATCGTTGGATCACTATTAAAGCATTGTGCATTTATCGAATATCTTACATTACTTGAGCTATCTGATGGTAAATGATTGTTAATGAGTTCATCTTTCCGCAACATTTGATAGATAATCTTTCAGCCATTAACTCTATAAGGCACTGGTCTATTAACTTAATAAAATCAAATAAGTGCTTGTTTTCTCTCGTGTCTCCCAACCCAACTGGTCCACAGTTGGTCTTCATCATCCCTTAGGGTCTACCCCCCTTAGCCGCGGGAGACAGGCTTAAACAGAGAGATCGGGGATCAAGGTGACAGCCCCCGGTCTGAGCGTTGTCATGACAATCTGTGCGACAACAGTACCAAAAGATCATATCTTGTTACATGATTATAGGAAGGACATGGCCAGGGCCAAGAGGATGGTCCTAGACAAATTTAAGGATCACATCGTTCCGCAAAGTGCAGAGTAGGGAACTGCAAAGGATATGTGGAATTCCATCAACAAGTTGTACCAAGATCCTTCTGAGAGTCGGAAGATGATACTCTAGTAAAAGCTAAGGACAACCAAGATGTTGTCAGGGCAAGAGTAACACCATGAATAACTTGTTGCATTTTAATTAAGATAGCATATGATTATATACAAGGAGAGGGATACTATTGGGTTTCATCTCCCAATGTCTCTTCATCTTCCAACTTCATTTTATTTTTACTATTTACAATATTTACATCAGTTTACCTAATCCAAAAGATTAGGTGTCAACATTCCCCCCCTTAGTATGAAGGGATGTTGGTGAGTCCAAGCATCATTCTGAATATTTCAAACTTTTCCCTTCCAAGTTCTTTAGAAAAGATGTCTGCAATCTTCTCATTTGTGGAACAATGTCATAGGTGGATTGTTTTTTCCTCAACTTGATTTCGAATAAGATGGTATTTTGTATTAAGGTGCTTCGTTCGATCATGGAACTGTGGGTTCTTTTCCATCTTTATTGCATAAGTGTTTTCAATCAAAAGAGGAGTTGAGTGCACTTGTTTCTCCTGCAAATCTTCCAGAATTTTCCTGAGCCACATAATTTCCTTCATTGCTTCAGCGGTTGACACATATTTTTCCTCAGATGTGGAATCTGTTGGACCTAATTGTTTGCGTGACCTCTGTTAGTGTCAACCAATTTTTCCTTCCACCAGTGATCAGATGTTCTCTTTTAGAATGTCCATGAGGGTTTAAGGTCAAGTTTTTGTCATTTGACTAGGTCTTCCATTCAAAAACTTTGGTCACTGGTCAGTGTGTCTAGGGTTATTTCCACTCTCTCAAGAATTTCACATGCCGGTCACTTTCATCACTCAGCTAAGTGTATCATCATTAAGAATCATCATCATGTCAGTCGTCACCATCATGATTTCATTCAGTTGAGTGTCCCCATTAGGTCATTAGGGTTTCAAGGTCATTAAATCTCTCATTTCATGCATAAAATCCAAAAAAGGAGGAGTGGTAATAAGAAAGTATCTTCAATAAATTTGGATATCAAATGTAATTTTATGTTTTTATATGTAATAAGTACTTCAAAGTTCCAAGTTCCAAAGGCTACAATTCTAAGTTCTAAAAATATTCAATGTCTCAAAAAAACCATAATGTTACCAAGTTTCAAATTTCAAAGGTCATAAAGTGTCAAGGTTCCAAATTTAAGTTTAAAAGGGTAATATGAGTTGTTTTTATCTCATTTTCACTCTAAAAATTTCAAGCATCTCTCAGTCATCATCGTGTAGGAGAAAACTTTGTGAAAATTGAGGGTTTTGTTGCATTGTGAGAGAAATGCAACCTTTCTGTAGAGAAATGCAACCTTTCTGTTGAAAAGTGGACCATTTTAGGAGAAATGTGACCTTTCAGAGGAGAAGTGCGACCCTTCTAAGGAGAAGTGCGACCCTTCTGGTTCTGGCGTGACCCTTCTGGAGACACCTTGGGAGAATGAGTTTTTGGAGGCCTTCCCATGGGTCATTTTAAAAAATTCAAGATGTTCTAGAAACTAGACAGACAAGGCTAGTTTACCATTATTTCATATTTCAATTTTGACTTTAGGAAGGCACACAAATGTGGCCTGAAAATTGGCGCGACCCTTATGGTTTTGGCGTGACCCTTCTAGTTCTAGGATGAACCTTCTGGAGACACCTTGGGAGAATGAGTTTGGCCTTCCCATGGGTCATTTTCAAAAATTCAAGATGTTCTAGAAACTAGACAGGCAAGGCTAGTTTATTGTTCTTTCAGATTTCAATTTTGACTTTAGGAAGGCACCTAAAAATGGCCTTAAACTTGGCACTACACTTCTGCAATTTCCTGAGATTTTAATTAAAACTTTCACTATATAATTTTTCAGAGTTTTTGGTTTGACTTTTGTAAAAGTCAAAAGGTGAAAGTGTATGAATGTAAATGGTCAAATGTAAATTTAAATGGGTTACTATATGGGTAAATAGGTGCCTTATCCTCCATTTAATGCTTTGGATAAATATCTTGTGATAGTTAGATAAAAGAGGAAATGGTTGAGTAACCTTCCTAGTATGTAACAGTGATCAGATAGGTGCATGTATTTGACTTTCTTTCCTAGAAATTCAACCTCTTAGGGAGGATTTTTACTTCAGAGCCTATGTGAGGCCTTTTGTAATCATTTTCCAGGGGTTGGACATTTGAGGAGAGAACCATTGTAGCCTATATTTGACATTTTGGAAATCAATAGACAGAGTTTGCAGCTATTGTAGTGGGATTCCTATGGTATGTGTTTTAGCAGTGTTTTTCTTATGTGATCATATGTTTGAATATATTGCATCTTTCATTTCCATTTCCATGTTTCATGTGCTTGTTTCCTAAGATAATAAACAAAATTCATTCATGTAATGCTCTGTTTTGGAGAAGCTTTCACATTATTGTTCAGTTCTCTTCTCATATAAACGAATTCATGAGATCCATGCTCATTTAGAAACCATACGTATCTCCCATATACACATTGAAAAACCCTAAAGTGCTAAAGTGTGTTCCTACCTTGCCCCATTACATCTCCGGAAATATGATTCTCAAAGCCTAGACCTAGCACCCTCTAACCTAGCTACCTAGTTTTTCTCCCTTACCTAGAAAAAAAACCCTAAATCTTTCAAAACCTACCTGAGCTTAGCTATCTAGCCTAAAACCCTTTATCATCCAGTCATCTCTTGACTGTGATTCCGTCGAGAGAGCTATCTCTGGTTTGGTAGGGCTAGCTACTAAACCAAAAGCTTGGTCTGTGGTTACCTCCGTCGATTTCCTCATCACGCTGGGACATTGTGGGGGATAACAACCTCCAGGAGACAACTCTTGATCCAAGACTCATAACATAACCTAGAGCAGATACTCCAGTTTCTTTATCTCCATCGAAACATGAATCAGAGTATCTAATCAAGCTGAAGTCATCCGCCTCTGTATACTTGAGTCCAAAATATTGAGTTCCCTTCAATTACTTTAGAACTATTTTTGCAACAGAACAGTGACCCTCACAAGGCTTTTGCATAAACCCGGAGAGGATTCCAACAACAAATGAAATGTATGGTTTGGCAGTAGTTAGGTAGTTAAGACTTCCTATGAGTTTTCTATACTTCGTTGCATTCTCAAATTATTTTCCTTCAGTGGATGTGATATTTAAGTTATGTTCCATTGGAGTAGTCAAAGGATTGCACTCAGCCATGCCAAACCTATTCAATAGATCTCCTATGTACTTCTGAGAGAGGAATATAAACTTCGGATGTTGAGTTACTTTAATACCAATATTGTAGTGAACATAGCCCAAATTTGTCATTTCAAAACCTTTCCTTGGTTCTTTCTTTATGGATGCAATGTAGCTCCCATTGTTCCTTCTCATTACAATATCATCTACATACACCACAAGATATACAATTGTTTTTCCAACTTTCTTGACAAGCAAAGTTTCATCATCAAGATTATAATGTTTGAAGTTGAGTTTTAGAAGATGATTAGTTAACTTCTTGTACTAGGCTCGCAGTGCTTGCTTGAGGCCATACAAGGATTTTACAAGCTTTCATACTTTGTGTTCTTGACCCTTCACAAAAAATCCTTATAGTTGGGACATAAAAGCATTCTCTTTCATATCTCCATTCAAGAAAGCAGTTTTTACATCCATTTGTTGTACCTTCCAACTGTTTTGAGCTGCCACAGAAAAGAGTGTCCAGATGGTAGCCGATTTTGTTGTGGGGAAAAAATTATCCTCATATTCGAACCCCTCCTTCTGTGCAAAACCTTTTTCCACAAGTCTGGATTTATGCTTGTCAAGTGAGCCATCTACTTTATACTTGTTCTGGAAGACCCACTTGCATCTGATTGGTTTGGTTCCTAATGGAGGATCAAATAATTTCCAAGTTCCATTCTTTATCAAAGCATCATATTCTTTCTACATCACTTATTTCCATTCATCATGAGAATCGACTTCTTTGAAGGAAGTTGGTTCAAAATTTGTAGACAAATTCAGTTCAAACTCATAAGAAACATCCATATCAACAGGTCAATCAGGATTTTCTACCTCACCTCCATTCTGTTTGGTAGAGCTTCTTGTTCTTGTTTTTCCAACCTCATTAGGACAAACACTTTTAAGTGTCTTTGTCAGCCATTTTGGAGGACCTTTCTAAGATGGCCCAGGCTCCTCAGTTGACTGAGATGGAGCTGAATCAAGATTTAGTCTCCTAATTTTGTCAATCACATCACTCAAAGTGTCATCAATGGTTGGAGCTTCATTCAAGGAAGAGAGTGCTTCAGAAGAGATTCCACATATTGATCCAGTATAGGGATCCCCCCTTCAAGATGTGGAATCTAATTATCAAACTCTTGAAAAGACTTTTCATGTACGAATCTATCCAAGTGATCCAGATTTAAGCCGAAACGCAACAAATTACAGATATAACCATACATATAGAGATGCAACATAAATAATACTTCATTTCATTATTGTAAAACACTGAAATATGCCTACAAACAGAAATGGAAATAAACTAGCTAGGGCGATGGTAGCTTATCTTTGAGAAGAGATGTGGCAGCTACATGCCTCTGAACTATGTTACAATGAGGCTCGAAGGCCTATTTATCATAGAGAAACAATGGAAAACCCTAAACATCCAAAAACCTAACCTTAGAAGATGAAACACCAAACTGTGGGCCCCATTTGGGTAAATTGGTACATCAACTTCACGGGGTCGTAACTTTGGCATACGATCTTTGTTTGACGTGCACAATATCTCGTTAGAAAGATCTATCCGAGAACTCCCAATTTTCCCAAAAAACGTTGTTTAGGGCCTCAAAACGGCTCTAGAAGTTCTGGACCCGAAAAACTGCTAAAATTAGTAGATTGTGCTACAACTAAGGAAACAGAAAATCAGAAAGAAACAATGGTGGGGATCCAAGTGGACTTGGCGGGTGGCCACCAATATCCACTTGGATCATTCCTCCCCCCTTAGGAAGCAATGGTCCCCATTGCGTTGAGTTCCTCCATGAGATGAGGAAACTTCTGCTGAACTTGGTCCCTAGTGAGCCACTTGCCCTAGTGAAGGAGTTGGCCTGCTTTGACAATTTGATACAGTTGGATATTCTACTGGCGAGTGTGCTTGATCTTTGTGTCTATGATACGATCAATTGCAACTTGTTCCATGCAATCTAGATTTAACTCTGTGGGTTTGAGTTGTTCTGCAATGTTGGATGTGTCTAGTAATGGTGGAAAGTATGGTCGAAGGCAGTCCACATTGAACTCTGGGTGTAGGCCAAGGAATGGGGGAATGCTGAGCTCAAATGAATTGTCTCCCATAGCCTTAATAATGGTGTAAAGACCATATTGTAGTGGTCTGAGTTTCTGATAGGCTCCAGTAAGGCGTTCCTTTTGCAAATGAAACCAGACTTTGTTGCCCACCTAAAACTTGTGTGGCACACAATGTTGATCATGTTGCTGCTTGCACTTGGCATTTGGTTTCTCCAGAATGTCGTGGACCTGCTGGCAAATATGTTGGATGTGATCAATGAAACTGTTTGTCTTATTTGTTTCAGACTGGACATGAGCTGAGTCTACGTGAGTAGCTGCAAATGGCATGGACACATCAATGGGACATAGTGGTTGGAATCCCAAGCCCACCTAAAAAGGGTTGTGGCCAGTCGAGTTGTGGAGAGCCCGGTTGTAGCTGTGCTGCACATAGGGGAGGATCT
Organism: Pinus tabuliformis; assembly: GCA_031772625.1. NCBI lineage: Eukaryota > Viridiplantae > Streptophyta > Pinopsida > Pinales > Pinaceae > Pinus > Pinus tabuliformis. Next base: position 209,053,387 of record CM062812.1, on the reverse strand, counting down.
CATCCCATGTGCATGGATGCTTTGAGTTGTACATGCGCAGAATGTGTACGATCATCCTGTTCACAACCTCTGTCTGGCCATTAGTTTGAGGATGGAAGGCTGTGGACTTAGTGAGTTTGGTGTCCAGCATCAACCAAAGACTGGACCAAAATGTACTGAGGAACTTGCTGTCCCGATCTGAGATGATAGACTGTGGGATCCCAAAGTGTACCCACACTCATTCAAAGAAGAGTTTAGCAGTGGCTTCTGCTGTGATATTATTCTTACAGTCCTCCATAATGGTCATCTTTGAGAACCTGTCGACGACCACAAAAACACAGTCGTTTCCATGCTTAGTAGAAAGAAGGCGAGACATGTAATCCATGGAGATGGATTCCCAAGGTCGACTAGGGGTAGGCAGTGGGGTATAGAGGCCTTGCTTCTTGATGGTCAATTTGGCAATGGCGTAGGTAGTGCATGATCTGATGTACTTCCCGACATCCTATCGAAGATTCGACCAATTCCACCATTTTCTCGACCCCAAAATGCCCAACAACCTGACTATAGTGTGCTTCCCAAATCATCTTGGAACGCTCGCTTGAAGGAACACAAAGGTGGCCCATGTGGCATAACAGGGCATCTTGGAGGTGAAAATATGGAACATGCTGACCCTCCAAGAGTCTTTGGTATGTGTGGCCGAATTCTGGGTCGCTTCTATAGAGAAGTGGCTAATCAAAAGTCTTGTGCCCACAAGAGTTGAGCACGGTGGTTAACGCCATGATCCGTGGTCGACTGAGGCAATATGAAATGTTATTGGTGATTCCCTTCTTAAACTTGATATTCAAATGGAACTGTTGCAGGTATGTGGACCACTTCTAATGGCGATCATTCTGCAATTTCCCTTCGATCTGTATGAACTGCAGGGGTTGGTGGTCTGTGTGGATGACCGTTTCCTTCCCCAAAATGTAATGCTTCCATTGTTGGCAGGCCTGCATAATGGAATACATCTCTTTGTCATAAGTGGGATACTTCCAGACTGTGTCTGAAAGTGTCCCACTATGATATGCCACTAGATGCCTGTGTTGAGTAAGGACCACCCCAATAGCATAGTCAGAGGCATCTGTCTCGACCTCAAACGGTTGTTGCAAGTCTGGTAATGCGAGCACTGGTGCCGAGCAGAGGTGATATTTCAACTCTGTGAATGCCTTATGTTGAGATTTAGACCAAAATAATTTTTTTTTAACTCCTCCCTTGGTGACTTGACTTAAGGGCCAAGTGATATGAGAAAATCCCAACACTAACCTGCGGTAGAAGTTGGCAAGACCTAGAAAGCTGCGGAGCCCTGTCAGAGTGGTTGGAGATGGCTAATCCTAAATGATTTGGATCTTGGCTGGATCCACATGCACCCCCCGTTCATCAATAATGTATCCCAGATACTGAACCTGGGTCATGCCAAAAGTGCATTTCTCCAAATTGGCACATAACTTGTGTTGCCGCAGTGTTTGGAGAACCTGTCGGATGTGGTGGAGGTGCTCTTCCCAACTCTGGCTGAAGATCAGGATGTCATCCAAGTATACCACTACAAATGAGTTGGTGAATGGCTGCAAGATGTCATCCATTAGCCTCATGAAGGTTGCAGGAGCATTCGTCAATCCGAAAGGCATAACCAACCATTCGAAAAGGCCCTCCTTGGATTTGAAGGCAGTCTTCCACACATTGGAGGGTTCGATTGGTACTTGGTGATATCCTGACTTCAAATCGATCTTGTTGAAATATTTTTCCCCCTTCAGTTGGTCCAGGAGGTCATCAATCCATGGAATCGGGTACCTATTATGGACAGTGATCTTGTTCAGCGCCCGATAGTCAATACAGAGTCTCCAAGTCCCATCCTTCTTTTGTACCAACATGATCGGGCTCCCATAGGGTGATGAACTCGGACGGATGTGACCTTTCTGCAACAGCTCCTGAATCTGCCTCTTGATTTCATCGTTCTCCATAACGAAGCGCCAATAGATTGGTACATTGAGCAGCGGCGCACCTGGGGTCAGATCAATGGAGTGCTTGACCTGACAGTGCAGAGGAACCCCTGCGGGGGAGGTGAAGATGTCCTCATACTCCTCCAGGACCTTGTCCATCTGTAGTTGTCATTTGGAGGGGCTCTGTCTGGAGGTCGTGGCCACCGTCTTCTTCTCTCCTTGATTCATACACAGCATGTCGCTTCCACAAGTATAGTTGTCCTAATAATGCATCACAAACATCAAGGGGAGCAACATCACACAATACCTCATCCGTGAAGGGCTTGATGTTGTACGGAAGGCAACACTGTTGGCTTATGCGAAGATCCGTCCTTGGTGAAGCCACCGATGGTGTACGGTTTTAGATGTGCTATGGTCGGTAAGCCCAGCCACTTCACGATCTCTACCGAAATGAGGTTCTTTTGGCTCTCGTTTTCGACAATGAACTATAGCGGGGATCCTTTACCCACATCTGGGAGTGGAAGAGACGCTCCTCCTCCTCTAGATATTCGAGTTCCTCCTTCTGGATTTGCGTGGTGGCAATGGTGGCATTGGGCTCCACATTGATAATCTGCTTCCCTTTGTCATTCCCCTTGTCAGGTTCTGACTCAGAGTCGGAACATGCATCTGATTCTGAAACCTTTAGCTTGGCCACTAGTGACTGTTTGGCCCGACACTCACTTGTGTTGTGAGTGGAGCTCTTATGGAGCTCACACCACTTTCCTGTTTCCTTTTTCGGCTTCGTGACATTGTTATTTGCTTGCATCTTTGGCGGGTTGTCTTGGGCCGCCCTGCCTTGAATTTGTCCTTTGTTCTGCAGTTTGGGGGAACCTTTCCCTTGCCTGGGATTCGCAGATCCAAAGTCTCACTTCTTGTGTTTAAACTTTTGCTCGATCTTGACAGCATATCGGTATGTCGTGCCAAGCGAGGAGATGTTCAAGAATTATATTTCTTCTGGATGTACTTATGCAAGCAGCCGCAGTATTTGAGTACCAAATGCTGCTCTGAATCATTGATACCCAACTTTGTGCAAAGGGTATGGAAAATATTGGTAAACTCAGGCACGTCTTGGTCCCTTCCCTGCCGCAGTGTGGTCCACTTTATGTATTGATCCTCATAACTTCCAACAGGGTAGTACTGCTCCTTGATGGCAGTCCGGAATGAATTCCAAGTGGGTGCGGCTAAAAACGGTGAGGCTATACTTTCATCCATCTGCTCACAGTAGGTTTCCCACCAATCCTTGATGTGGCAGGCGGCTTTGAGAAGAGAGAAAGTAATCTTTTCCCGACCGGAAAAATCATGAACAAAAAAATACCCTTCTAGCAGATTTAACCATTTATCTATAGTGTCTACATCTATCTGACCCTCAAATATGGGAATGTCAATGTTAACTTGTACCTTAAAGGGTGTGGCGCTTCTAGAGTAGCTACTGGAAGTAGATGTGTCGCCCCTGGGTAGCTGCTGAAGGATCTAGGAAAAGTTGTCCATCATCACGTTCCTTTTGCCCCCTCGTCTTTCTTTTCATCAGCCATGGGAGGCTGTCGGGATTTGTGAGGCTGGTCTTGCAAAGGTTCGACTAGTTCAAGCTATAACTCCTTATATCTCGACCTCGTTGCGGACATGCAAAGAAAGATAGAGAAAGAGTAGACCGCTCTGATACCAATGATCCAGATTTAAGCTAGAATGCAAAAAATTACAGATATAACCATACATATAGAGATGCAACAGAAATAATACTTCATTTCATTACTGTAAAATACTGAAATATGCTTACAAACAGAAATGGAAATAAACTAGCTAGAGCGATGGTAGCATATCTCTGAGAAGAGATGTGGTGGCTACATGCCTCTAAACTGTGTTAAAATGAGGCTCGAAGGCCTATTTATTATTGAGAAACAATGGAAAAGCCTAAACATCCAAAAACCTAACCCTAGAAGATGAAACGCCAAACTGTGGGCCCCGTTTGGGTAAATTGGTACATCAACTTCCCGGGGTCGTAACTTTGGCATACAATCTCCGTTTGACGCGCACAATATCTCGTTAGAAAGATCTATCTGAGAAATACGACTTTGGGAACATTGGTCCAAGGACCTACGTTGCTCCCAGGTTTCCCAAAAAACATCGTTTAGGGCCTCAAAACAACTCTAGAAGTTCAGGACCGGAAAAATTGTTAAAAATAGTAAACTGTGCTACAATTAAGGAAACTAAAAAGCTGAAAGAAACAATGGTGGGGTCCAAGTGGACTTGGCGGGTGGCCACCAATGTCCACCTGGATCACCAAGCGATCAAGATGTCACTCAATAACATTGTAAGTCTTGGAAGATTTAAGAAAGATCACATCTCTAGATATTATAAACTTTTTATTCACTTCATCATAGAGATGGTATGCTTTGAGGTTTTTGAGCACCCCAAGAAGATACATTTGCGACTCCTTGAATCGAGTTTGTTTCTCTATTCCTTAGGTATCAAGGCATAACAGGTGGAACCAAAAACCCTAAGATGCTTCATCGAAGGAATGTGGCCATACCACATTTCATAAGGAGTCATATTTTTTATAGCATTAGATGGACACTTGTTCTTTATATACACAACACATAGAACTACATTTTCCCAAAACATAAGCTTAACATTCTTGAAAAACATCATGGAACGTACCGTATTCAAGATTGTCCTATTCATTCTTTCATCTACTCTGTTTTGTTGGGGATTATAGAGCATGGTTGTTTGATGTTTGATCCCATGTTGGAAAAGATAGTTTTCAAATTCATTTGAAGTGTTTTCTTTTCCATTATTAGTACGAATAGAGCCAATATGAGATTGTGCATCATTTCCAATCCATGCATAAAAGTTCTTCAATGTTTCAAAAGCTTCAAATTTGTTCTTCAATAAATAAACCTAACACATTCTGGTGTAGTCGTAAATAAATGTCATCATATATTTATTACCATTTGCAAAAGGAACAAGCATTGGGCCACATAAATCAGAATGAATGAGTTCAAGTTTTCTATATGCTCTGGAATGAGAATCATGAAAAGACTATTTGCTGTGTTTTCCTAAGATATAAGCATCACATTGCTTAAGTTTCCTAGGAATTGTAAGCAAACTAGTAACACTATTTTTCTTCAAAAAATGGAGGTTGTCATAATTCAAGTGTCCAAATATACCATGCCATAAAAGACTTGATGGAAATGTACCTTCATCATAGTGAGGACTATATGAAAATTTTGTGCATGAGAAAAGGTTCCTTGCAACTTCAGAAGTCTTTCTTCCTTTATCCCAATCATGACAAGATGCTTTTCTAACCTCAACTTTGCCATAAAATATGTGAATGGAGTATCCTTGCTGGCAGATGCGGACCAAGGATATCAAGTTTCTCCTCAACTCTGGGAGGTATAGAACATCATGTAGAAGAAAGCTTGAAAGACCAAGAAGTTTGAGCTTGATGGTGCCAAGCCCTGGTGGCTTGAGTTTTGAATTTTCTGTAAATTACATTGCTCCATCAACATTGTCAATGAATTCTTCAAAGAAATATCTCCTTAAATTCATGTGGCAAGTTGCTCCTAAATCAAACAACCAAGCATCTTTCCTTGAAGCAAGTTAAGCATTGAATAATTCTTCGGTTACTCCAATGTTGCAATGTGCCACAACATAATGAGCGAACTCGAGTGCTTTTCCTTTCCCTTTGTTAGGTGTTTTAACTTTTCCTTCATTTCTTTCCTGCTCGATTTTGTCCCAAGGCATATTACATGTGGAAGCATCATGTCCATCTTTATTGCATCGTATGCAATGAATATCAAACCTTTCTCCTTGGATACTTCTGCCCTCCTTACCTCTAAAATTCTTCCTTCCTCTTCGTCTTTGACCACCTATTCCTCTAGAATAATCTTGTGAATTATTCTTCTCCTTTTGTGCAAGGCACAACACTTCTTTAGTAGACTAAGGAGATGTCTTCTTCCCAAAAGCCTTTTCTTTCTCAACAAACTCTTTCCAAGGGATTCAAAGATAATATCCTTAAGGTTTCCACTTGCTTGCAATGACTTAAGATAATGTGAATAGGTGGGATATAGTGCCTTGACATAAGCTATGAGAGGAATATCTATTTCAACACTAGTGGCTTTTATGCCATGTATAATGGATCTTACTTATGATGCTAAGGCAAGAGGGTCATCATTTTTCAACTCAAGATTGAAAGACTTGATCATCAATTGAACAACTTCAAGTTCAAAATGTGAGTCATACAATTCCTTCAACTTTTTTAAGTCTTCAAAAGTATTTGAAAATGGAAAAATATGGTGACTCACGTCTTCATTTACGGATGTTGCACTCAAGGCATGGGCCTTGATGTTCTTGTTTTCCCAAATGGAAAGCTCCTTGCCTGAAGTGGGCTTTTCTAGTGCATTGTATCCTTCTCCTTCACAAACCCCCTTCCACAACTCATTGAAAATAAAGGTGTGTTTAATCTTCCGGGACCACTCATGATAGTTCTCTTTTCTAGAGATAACTACTCCCACAATGGAGATGAGTGAATGCATCATTTAGTCTGATCATTCAGTGAAACAATTATCATAGATCTCCAAGCATAAGGACTATCAATGATTGCACATATCCTTGTTAGCATATCAAATTACAAATCATCTAGGAAGCTATTACACGACCTTCATACTATATACTATTTGAACCAACTTCATTATTTAATCAACGTAAAAGTGAACTATAAATGATGATTCCATCAAACGATATGTGATGGAAGTTTATAGTTTTCCTTCCTGCAATAATGAAAGGGAGCCATTGATTATGGATGAGGGATTTGAAATATCTCACAAACAAAAATTATATAGTTCAAGAGACTCAAACCTTTGAATTACCATTCTCCGCCTTTGAAGGATTGGAACTTCAACACAAATAACATACCGTACAAAACTTCACATGCTCAATTGAAATCAGCATGATCAACAACATTTGAACAGAACCACCCCACATGGAATTCAATGCATAAGCATTGACATTTACAAACAACAGTCTTCAAACTCATGGCTTTTAAAAAAATGTTCAATGCATAGATAACAACACTGCTTTTATAGGTCGTTCTTACCATACACATGCAACACAAAAAAAATCCATTGAAACAATGCTCACTGAGGATGTTCAATGTCGCTCCAAGGCTCCAAATTTTTGCAGAGTGACAGAATATGGTAGAAAAATAACAAGAGTTACAACACACAGAAAAACTAATTTGGGAGTTGGTTTTGATACCATGTCAGACTAGGAGTCACTCCACAAATAACTTGTTGTGTTTTCATTAAGATAGCATATGACTATATACAAGGAGAGGGAGACTATTGGGTTTCATCTCCCAATTGGTAAGAATGTAACATCCTATTTCACCAAGATTCAGGGTGTTAGAGATGAACTTGCAATAGTTGGAGAAAACCCAACAGGGGATGAACTAGTGTGTATAACTCTAAACGGGTGTACCAAGGAATGGAGAACTTCTATTCAGGTGATCACTGGATGGGATAAGCTACCAGACTTAGAATTCCTATGGAGAGACTTCACTCAAGAGAAGTTGAGGCTTAGTCTTGTCGAGGGTACTACCAGTAGCAATGGCAAGGGACAGAAGGTAGAGGAGAAGGAAGAAAACATCTCTCTTGCAGGGAAGGGAAAAGTGAAGAATGTCCTAGCCAGGGACAAGAATCTAAAGGAGAGAAGAAGAAGAAGAAGGATCTGTTGAAGGTCAAGTACTTCAAATATGGTAAAATCTGAAAAGGAAGAAGGAAAATAATGGGAAGCAGCTGAAAAATTCGACAAAGATCGATGAATTTTCCGCTAGATTGGAGGATGAGTTCACTATGTTTGCAAAATTATCCTCAGATAGAGGATTTTGATACTCTAGTATCCCAGACCAGGTAGGATTCGAGGAGGAGCAACAAGAGGGATACATCTAGCCATGGAAGCTTGATCACTAGATCAGATCCAGTTGTTGTTTAGGAGATTCCTCACTTGGATCATTACCTTTGCTACGAGTGACCAAGTGTTAAAGTAGTAGGAGGATCAAAGTGTCACGAACGCATAGTCATATTCTCAAGAGATAGTGCAGTGCCAATTAGGCGTAGTTAGATACTTAGGAGACAAGTTCAGAGCCAGTCGTAATTACTTATTAGATCAGGGGGAGATCAATACACAGGTGCAGTGATGACTCCAGTGCAAAGGCATCAACAATGTGAGATCAGAGTATGTGGAGTAGCATGGTGGACAGTGACAACCAGAGTATTTTATTCATGGTGATTTTCAGTGAAAGGAAGTCATATTAGCTTGAAGGTGTGAAGGAAGGAGGTATCACAGATGTCAGACACTGGAAACGTGGATAAGTTCAGCTACTGCATGTTCCCACATACCAATAAGAAGTTGATATACTCATGAAGGCCCTGGGGAGGGAAAATTTTGTCTAATTCAAAGAGAAGATGGGTATAGTGAAGAACACCTTCTTCGATAAGAGGGGGTGTTATTTTTTGAGTTTTGGGTATTATCATACATGTGTTCTAGTATTTATGATTTCTAAAAGGCTAAGGAACACGATATCTCCAAAACCCATAAAGGTTTCGCGAGACAAGACTTGGAGATTCCTTAATTTATTTAGTCAGCTAATAATTTAAAATATTCCTAAGTCTAACTTAGGAAAATTGGTTACTTAAAGTGAATTAATTGGGGAAGTTTGATTTTTCTCTAGAGACTTCCAGAAAAGTTAATTGACAGAGTAAATATGATCTTAGCTATTGGTTGAAATGTAATTGTGGCCATTAAGATTCCAACAAGAGATTATAAGAGTAGGTTGAAGGGCTTGGAGATTGCATCAGTAATATTGTGAGTAGTTCGACTACCCCAGTTTTAGGTATTTAACAAGGGAGCAGTTGAAGCTAGGGAACCATCAAAGAGTAGGGGATCAACAGATATTTGAGAGAAGGAGGCCGAAGGAATATTCTTTAGTATTTTCTAGTGTCCGGGAGGTAGGAAGAGGGGGTCGAATTCATTTGCAGAGGAGGTCCCTATAGCTAGTTCAAGTAGCCATAATTCCAGTTTAAGTTGTTGGAGGTGTTAGCGCTTGGAATTCACCTAGGCTGAGATAGACAAACTCTCAAGGCTACATCAAACCATTTCACCTCGTAGCTAGCCCTACGAGGTATGAGAAGGCTCTCTCGGGTCAGATTTGATAGATCTTTCAATATGATTAGGCTGACCAATTAAGAATAAAGATTTTAGGCTAGTAAATTGATAGGGGGGTTGGATTTAATGATTTTTGGGGTTTTCGGTGGCAATTGGAGGGAGTGCAATTCAGGGTGCGGGGATTGGGCTCAGTTTTTGCAGGGAGTTCTTTGGGGCAAGGTAGGAACTTGTGCTGATGCCTTTGGCTTGGATGAGTGATCAGGGAAGAAAGAGAGGAGGTTAAAGAGGGCAAACAAGGACTTTGAATCCTCTTTAAACAGTGGAAAACATAGATATTGAACAGAATTAAAAGCTGAGCATGGCATGCATGAATTCAAACTTTATCACTTCATCTTGTTCAATTAGCAGCAAAGAAAGAGAGATGTAACACATAAACAAACTTACAGTAACAATTAGAAGACACACCATCGACACAATGATCCACAATGAAGTCTGCAAAACCCTGGCTTTCCTTTCCTTAAATTGCAGAAATAGATGTACAATACACAATAATGTTTCTCCCACAAGAGTCCAACCATGAAAATGAGAAGGAGAGAGCATAATATAGACCATCTAGACCATCTAACTCCTTTCCCCACCTCTAGGGGTTGAGCTCAGCTTCCTAGGAGCAGTTTGAACTAATTCTAAACTAAGAACTAGAAAATAGGCAGCCAAACAACTTGCCTCTATTACTTAGCTAACTCATCCATGCATTAATTTTTCACTTTTTACATCATGGAAGCTTCTAGAAGGGTAAAGAGAGATAAAATCTATCAAAGTGCCATGAAAATATTACATTTATCCATCATCTACAAGTAAAAATGGTCAACCATAGTCAAAACAGTGTTTTTTGACAAAAAAGGTCAATTCTGGCAAAGCTGGCTCGAATGGTCGCGCCCCCTGTTCAAATGGTCGCGCCCCTTTGCAGCTACTTTTGAGTGGGTTCCACTGATCCAAATCAGGTGCAAGATGGCTCATTGGAAAGCTTGGTCTGTCTACTTTCCATCCCAAGTGGAATTTCTGAATTTGGAGTTGTTTTGCCCCCTCAAAAACCATTTCTCCCAAGGTCACTTTCTGCAACTCAAAAAGTGGGCAGAAAGTCATTTTTTTGATGTATTTTGAGCTTTTAGAGGCTCAAATCTCAAAATCAGGCTTCTCCCAAGTATTGGTAATTTTTCTCTTTGCATGCCCTTTCCAAAAATGCCAAGTTTTCAAAATTCCGAGCAATCCTCTAGAACGGTCTCACCCGGGGTGAGACCATTGCACGGCCAAAACCTGTAAATTGCACAAAAAATTCAGAAATGACAAAATTTTCTCCAAATTTCTTGAAATTTGGGCTGGGAGTCCCCAATCAAGTACCATGCTCAGTCAAAGAGGCTTTGGCCAAAATTTGGAGTGGATCGGGCGTTTTCCTTCGTTTTTGTGCTTTGGCCAACCGTCCTTGGAGCACCTTCGTTCTCGCCGGTATTTTTGACATTTCTCTCAAACCATGACACCTGTGTAAAAAGTGAAAGAATTTTTTCTTCCTTGGCATGTTGTGGACAAAAACCTCTCTCAGTTTTGCAAAATTCATCTTTTATTGCTCTGAAACATCATTTGAGTGCAACTTGTCCCGATGTGTGAAACAAGGGATTTTGTCGAAATGGAGCGAAATGAAGGGGATAGAGGGCTTCTAAATTCTTGGGGAAATTTTTGGGAGTGGGGAGGGATGTTAGGAAGCAGGGGAAAGTGGAATCTCAGAGATTGAGTGAGGGGAAGGGGTCGAAAAGGACAAAACACAGGCCAAACCTAGAAAATTGCCAGCTTGTAGCTAGAAACTAGGGTTTGTGCAAAAATGAGGAATTTGGCGGATCTAAGGGATGGGAAGTGTTTGATAAGGTACTTTATGGATAGGGGAAGGTGTATGAACATCAGGAAACAAATTTTGCCGGTGATTTGACCATCCAAGAGAAATTTCCTTCAAAACCCTAGGAGAGGGAAATGACCTTGCCTGGGCGCAACATGAAGCATGAACAAGGTGTAAAATGACTCATTAGACACTAACATGATAATGACAACCCTACGAAAGATGATAAACTCAGCTGAATGGTGACATGGACTGACATTTGGGCAAACCCTAGACCTAATGCCTAGTGACCAAATTTTGCTTGAAGACTCACTGAAATGACAAAATTTGACCTTGACACTTCAAAATCACTTTATAAGAGCACATTTGATCACTGTAGGAAGGCTGGAAAGACTGACACTAACATTGGCTCCAATGGGGATGGTAGCTCCTTGGAGGTGCCAAGAACCTCAGACCTCTGGGAGAGCAGACCAGTGCTTTATTCATTGGGCAATGGAGTCATAAACTCAAGCTGAAATGCATGACTGGAAACTGACACGAACTAACTTAACAACAAGACTAAAAATTGACTCATAAGGGACTCATGACTCAACTAAAAACTGACTCGATACTTGAACACACTCGACCAACTGAAAATGATGCTCAAAGTGGAGCTTATTCATCACAACCTACTCTAACAGTTTCATTCATCACCTGATCAAGTGAAATGAAACAACCAATGTAACCAAGTAAGTGTCCCATCTGCTGTTCGAATTCTCCACAAGTGTTCGCTTATGAACAACAAGAGAGAACTACTGAAAGACAACTCTGATGGCAACTTAGAAATAGATCCGTTGAATGATATGAACTCTCTATCCGCCTCCAAAAACACTGCATAAGGATCTTGAAATTCAAGCACACTGGAACTTAGCTCATCAAATGGATTACTTCTCTTTTCCTCATACCATGAATGCAAAATTTGACCTGAGCCTTGTGACGAGACCCCTGCTGAAAATGACGAAGAAACTGGCTGCCAGATCAAATTCATATCAGCACATTTTTCAAGCTCACATGTAGTCAATGGAGAAAGATTTTGACTGCAAAACTCATCCAAAACATCAGCTATTGGATCATGAAAAACTTGAAAAGACTGCTGCAATGTATCCACTGAAAATGTATGACATCCTTCTAGCTGTTCATCTTTTTCTTGAGAGATTTTATGAAGATTCTGCCTTATAAACTGAAATGCTTCGAAACAAAAGGGCATAGAATCTTCCTGCATCATCCAACCATGTATTTCGGCTGCCATACCTTCATCTGTAATCTGCCCTTCAAGTTCATTTGGTGGCTGCAAATCTGATGCTACAGGCTGCTCAAGAATTTTATTATCTGTCTCATCCTCAACCTTAAACGATTTACTATGCAATCTACCCTTCAAAAACTGAATTGATTCGAAACAAAAAGGTAGGGAACCTTCTTGTATCATTTGATCAAATATGTCAACTTCCATGCCTTCATCTGCAACTTGACAACCAATGGCATTTGGGGGCTGCAAATCTGAATATGAGAAATCTGGAACAAGGTTTTTATTGCCCTCAAGATGGTCTAGATCAAGACTTGTTGACAGGTGATTCCTAATTTCATGGAAGTTGTCTCTAATGAACTGAAACGAATCAAAACAAAGAGGCAAAGATCCTTCACTTACTTCAAAATTTGCCGCACTTTCCTCATCAATGTCATAGCTGATATGTGATGGCTGAACATTGTATTCAAGCTGCTGAAAATGAACTTTTTCCTCCCACAAACTAGCTGCTGGTTCGTCTGCAAGATTAGCTTCTGTTTGGAGAACATAATCATCATCATACTCATCAAACCGAGGCAAATCATCATCACACATACACATCATATCAACAGCTCTTTCCTCTTCACAGTGATCTATAAAACAATCATTACGACAACTAGGGTAAGAAACAAAATGTTTTGGATCAGCAACTTGTTCTTCTTCAATCAGCGAGCCATGAACATCATAATCATTCCTTGCATTGATCTTGTCCATCATCTCTTCCACTGCACTTGCCAAAATGTCAAGCTTTACCTCTAGAGATGTTGATTCTTCCGGATCTATGCTTTTCATCTCTTCTTCTTTCAACCTTGCTCGTCGGATCAGCAGATGCGCCTCTACATTTACTGCACTGTTTTGCATCTCGTGAAGTGTTGCAATATTCCTTTCTCTCAGCTGAAACTCCATCTCCGGATCAAAGGCACCCGGATAGTGCAAGAGAGCAGATCTAGGAGAAGGTCTTATATCAACTGGCATCGAATAATAAACTTGATTAAATCTGGCCGAAAACTGTTGCACTGTCTCCCCTGGCAATCTTTTCAGATGGTTATACTCTTCTACAATCAAGAAAAGGTTTTGCCCGATCATCCACCTATCGAGAAAAACTTTGACAAACTGCTGGAAATCTGAGATGCTCGCATCAGGCAGGGCTTTGAACCAACTCTTCACTTTGGCTTGCAAAGAAAGAGCAAAAAGCCTTATACTAACATCTTCTTCATCAACTTCAAAAAGATCTAGAAAATTCTCAAAATTCTGGACATGTTGCTCAGCGTTGACATTCTTACATTCACCATCAAACATCGGCAAGTATAGATCATAATTTTTGGGGAAAGCATGAAGAACAGAAGGTAAGACAAGAGGCTTATACCGATCTGGAATTTTACAAGGTGTATGGGTATGTACAGCAGGTATAGAATCGATCTTGGTCTTTTGAGGTTCATCAATCTGAAGATGGTCATCACAAAATTCGGAAAAAGGATCTTGATCAAACTCAAAGGCATGCAAATCTTTGGTATTCACAATCTTCGAAGGAAAAGAATCAACTGCAGGCCGAGGATCTCTTCTCAAATACAATATGCTTTGCAAAGCCTTCTTGACATTCTTGGGAAAAGAGAAGAAATAATTTATGACAAAGAACAAAAAGCCTTGGATGAATTTCCAACTTGAATACCTGATCTGTCCATGTTGTCCTTTGATGTTTTTGCTGGTCGGGATCATCCTCCAGTGGAGTCTTTGGATCTGATCTTCAAAACTAATTTAGAGTCGCCAAGTGAATGATTTCAGCCTTTCAAGTGTCTGATCGTTGTTCACCATCAACAATCAGATCTAAACTTGATACATGTACTGGGGTAAAGTGTCAATGAAGTGAGGGTTTCAAAAGCTCACGGAGATTGACTGAAGCAGCGTTTATCTACTAACGCTGATGTAAAACAAGAGCGTTTTCGAAGGCTTCTGGCGTAACTTCAGGCTCCGTCTAAGACTTAAGAAATCACACTACAATGAGCAAATTACAAATTTGTTCTTCCCCAGTATGGTCGCCACTATGTTAGCGCTTGGAATTCACCTAGGCTGAGATAGACAAACTCTCAAGGCTACATCAAACCATTTCACCTCGTAGCTAGCCCTACGAGGTATGAGAAGGCTCTCTCGGGTCAGATTTGATAGATCTTTCAATATGATTAGGCTGACCAATTAAGAATAAAGATTTTAGGCTAGTAAATTGATAGGGGGGTTGGATTTAATGATTTTTGGGGTTTTCGGTGGCAATTGGAGGGAGTGCAATTCAGGGTGCGGGGATTGGGCTCAGTTTTTGCAGGGAGTTCTTTGGGGCAAGGTAGGAACTTGTGCTGATGCCTTTGGCTTGGATGAGTGATCAGGGAAGAAAGAGAGGAGGTTAAAGAGGGCAAACAAGGACTTTGAATCCTCTTTAAACAGTGGAAAACATAGATATTGAATAGAATTAAAAGCTGAGCATGGCATGCATGAATCAAACTTTATCACTTCATCTTGTTCAATTAGCAGCAAAGAAAGAGAGATGTAACACATAAACAAACTTACAGTAACAATTAGAAGACACACCATCAACACAATGACCCACAAGAATCCACAATGAAGTCTGCAAAACCCTGGCTTTCCTTTCCTTAAATTGCAGAAATAGATGTACAATACACAATAATGTTTCTCCCACAAGAGTCCAACCATGAAAATGAGAAGGAGAGAGCATAATATAGACCATCTAGACCATCTAACTCCTTTCCCCACCTCTAGGGGTCGAGCTCAGCTTCCTAGGAGCAGTTTGAACTAATTCTAAACTAAGAACTAGAAAATAGGCAGCCAAACAACTTGCCTCTATTACTTAGCTAACTCATCCATGCATTAATTTTTCACTTTTTACGTCATGGAAGCTTCTAGAAGGGTAAAGAGAGATAAAATCTATCAAAGTGCCATGAAAATATTACATTTATCCATCATCTACAAGTAAAAATGGTCAACCATAGTCAAAACAGTGTTTTTTGACAAAAAAGATCAATTCTGGCAAAGCTGGCTCGAATGGTCGCGCCCCCTGTTCAAATGGTCGCGCCCCTTTGCAGCTACTTTTGAGTGGGTTCCACTGATCCAAATCAGGTGCAAGATGGCTCATTGGAAAGATTGGTCTGTCTACTTTCCATCCCAAGTGGAATTTCGGAATTTGGAGTTGTTTTGCCCCCTCAAAAACCATTTCTCCCAAGGTCACTTTCTGCAACTCAAAAAGTGGGCAGAAAGTCATTTTTTTGATGTATTTTGAACTTTTAGAGGCTCAAATCTCAAAATCAGGCTTCTCCCAAGTATTGGTAATTTTTCTCTTTGCATGCCCTTTCCAAAAATGCCAAGTTTTCAAAATTCCGAGCAATCCTCTAGAACGGTCTCACCCGGGGTGAGACCATTCCACGGCCAAAACCTGTAAATTGCACAAAAAATTCACAAATGACAAAATTTTCTCCAAATTTCTTGAAATTTGGGCTGGGAGTCCCCAATCAAGTACCATGCTCAGTCAAAGAGGCTTTGGCCAAAATTTGGAGTGGATCGGGCGTTTTCCTTCATTTTTGTGCTTTGGCCAACCGTCCTTGGAGCACCTTCGTTCTCGCCGGTATTTTTGACATTTCTCTCAAACCATGACACCTGTGTAAAAAGTGAAAGAGGTTTTTCTTCCTTGGCATGTTGTGGACAAAAACCTCTCTCAGTTTTGCAAAATTCATCTTTTATTGCTCTGAAACATCATTTGAGTGCAACTTGTCCCGATGTGTGAAACAAGGGATTTTGTCGAAATGGAGCGAAATGAAGGGGATAGAGGGCTTCTAAATTCTTGGGGAAATTTTTGGGAGTGGGGAGGGATGTTAGGAAGCAGGGGAAAGTGGAATCTCAGAGATTGAGTGAGGGGAAGGGGTCGAAAAGGACAAAACACAGGCCAAACCTAGAAAATTGCCAGCTTGTAGCTAGAAACTAGGGTTTGTGCAAAAATGAGGAATTTGGCGGATCTAAGGGATGGGAAGTGTTTGATAAGGTACTTTATGGATAGGGGAAGGTGTATGAACATCAGGAAACAAATTTTGCCGGTGATTTGACCATCCAAGAGAAATTGCCTTCAAAACCCTAGGAGAGGGAAATGACCTTGCCTGGGCGCAACATGAAGCATGAACAAGGTGTAAAATGACTCATTAGACACTGACATGATAATGACAACCCTACGAAAGATGATAAACTCAGCTGAATGGTGACATGGACTGACATTTGGGCAAACCCTAGACCTAATGCCTAGTGACCAAATTTTGCTTGAAGACTCACTGAAATGACAAAATTTGACCTTGACACTTCAAAATCACTTTATAAGAGCACATTTGATCACTGTAGGAAGGCTGGAAAGACTGACACTAACAGGAGGAACCACATTTCGGTTTCCAGTTATCGGATCAATGTACTAAAGGTAGAGCGAGTGGTTTTCATAGGCAGGACGACTTGCTAGGAGGTGATTTCGGGGTTGTACAAATTTTAATCAACCATATTTTCACATTCCAATAGGAAAGTTGGAGTTCTAGGAAGGGAGTGCGAGTGGCTAGGAGGAGGCTGAGTTGATTGCAGAAGGAGACATGGTGTCTCCAACATATTTTTCCAGTAGATATTGTTGGATCTTTTTCTAGAAAGGCAAGCAAATCATTGAACTCTTGAATTGTTGAAGATAATAATCAAACCCTCATTTGTTGCATTGGTTTTCCCTTTAGGTTTTTTCCAGGGACAATTGTCCAAAAATAACTGTGTCAATTTTTATGTGTGTGTGCATATTTTCTCAGTTCCAGTTTTTATGATCTGCAACATTTTTATTGTGAAGAATGAAATAATGATTTAATCGTTATTTTCCAAATAATAATTCAGAAGACAAATAATCTGCAATACATGGAAGATTAAATTCCAATTTATTGCATTCATGTAAATTTCACAATGAGCTCTACCCTCCTCATTAGCCGTCACTTGGTTTTTAGCACTCTTTGTTTCATTTCATCAAAAGGAACCCTTGCATATCCCAACCCTGATTAATGATGAATTATCTCATCTTAAGAGGTAAAACTAAATTATATATAATAAAGAACAAACTCTAACCCTTGATCTATGCACTAAAAATAAAAAGCATTATCAAAAAGAAGTAAAGGTGCACTAGAGGGGTGGAAAACGCAGGCCGAGCAGGGTAACTCATGCATCCACGATTGTTCCCTCCATTGAATCTATACACTTAGTATGTGGACTCCTCATTAGCTAGTCCTCTTGACCATGGAACTTGGCCATGAAGCCTTTCCCCTGTTGAGTTTTCAAGTGCTATAAATACAAGCACAATATTTCTGAAATATTGATAATTTCTTCTAATGATATGGATCTTCTTTTAGCAATTCCATTTTATCATTATGCATTTACACTTCAAATATTTAACCATAAAACCATAAGGGAAGTAGAGATCACAATGCACAAAGAGAAAAAAATATTTACCAGGGGAAAACCTACTTAGGGGAAAAATACAATAACCTTTTTCTTAAAGAATCTTCAGTTCAGCAAGAGATACATCTAATGGTACTAGTCAACTATGAGTTCAAACTGACCAACAATACTTATGGTAAAACTTGGCCAACAACCCTCAATTCAAGCCTCTGATGTGCCCTACAACTCGACCTAGTTTGATCTTCCCTAGGCCGAAATTCGACCTTTCAAAAATTGTCCAGAAACCTAGAAATTCGACCTCCCACTTTGCTTAGAAATTTGGCCTGCCCAGAATATGCTTCCTAGAAATCTTCCCAAAAACACACATGCGAGCTAGGAGGGAGAGATGTGAGTTAGAGAGAGAGAAAGATGATCTTTGTCCTTCCTTTTCATCCTTCTTGTCCTTTGCTTCGATGTCTAGAAATTGTCTTTCGAGCGAGAGGTCGAATGGTGCCTTTGTGGAGGAGTTCAAATGCATTATATAATGTTCTACCTGTCCAGAATAGGTATGTCTCTTCACTAGAATGACTTAACTTGAGGGAGGTTTGACTTTACTATTTTGGAGCAAAAAATTCAAATTTAAATTTCAAAATTTTCTCTTTTAAAACTGGCATGAAGAACTTGTCAAATATAAATTATTTCTAGGGCTAAATATTCAAAATGACATGAAGAACATGTCTTACAAATCATTTATACATTACAAGGGCTAAAATATAAATTATGAAGAATGACCATAACTAAAAAAATCAACATCCCCCTCTATTCCCACTCATTTATACTAACACCTATTGATTGAGGGGTTGACCATGGAGATGCCACATCCCCTTAAGGGTTGGAAGCACTTAATAGGGTTGATAATTAGCCACCTCTATCAAGGTAGGGAACATGTTTATGAGACTTGGTCTAGTTAGATACCAGAAGGTGATCCAAGTTTGAAGCATTAATATTCCCTTAACGTGCAAGTTCGATCCACTTAGATGTTTCTATGATCTTAGTCAATAATGAATGGTTGCTTTCACTAAAGTTTAAGTTGGTTTTGTCAAGTGTTCCAAAACAACCCAATCCTTGAGGGAATCCACTCCACAAGTACCTAGGCCTTTCAAAGAGGTTAATGACATAGAAAATGCAATGTTGCACACTAACACCAAAACATTGGGCATTGTGATGACTTGAGTATATGATGCATGTCCCATAACACCCTGAGGACCTAAGATATTGATCTTATTTGAACTAGAACACAGAATTCTTAATGATTGCACCATTGGACCCAACATGCCCTTAAGTTGGCCGTGACACTACCTAATGGGAAAGTCATGATTTAGAGCCCAGATGAGGATGGTCTTCCATGATATAGCTGGGAGGGCTTGTTCCACTTGATGGATCCCTAAAATTGGAGAGAGGAGGCCTTCTATTGACCATTAGAGACCCATGGACATGATGTGGTGACAACAGAGCTAAATTTGGAACCCCTAGAGTTTATTTGAGATCAATTTGAGAAACATTTCTCAAATTATGGATGATCATGACACATGGACACATTTTCAGCATTATACTCACCATTATATGACATCTAGAGCCTGTAAAGGACATGAAACCATCATTTAGAGGCTAACAGATCACATGTGTGGGTATTTTGTGGCATAATTTCACATTGAGCTAGTGGGTTGGCTTGTAACCGAAGCATTATTATATGTTTACTCATTATCAAACTTGTTTATGGGATTCCTATGCTAAAATAAGGTGAGGTAGACCTCATATAAATAAGGTTCACCTCATTTCTCATTTCATCATCACTTGTGGACTATTTCAGCCTCCTTGGAGATTTTGGCCTAGCTATTGTAGCCTTGTACTCTTGTGGAGATGTGATATTTGTGAATAATTTTTTTATTGGATGCTAGCTCTTGTTCTGGAGACATCACTTTGGGATAATGAAGGATTTGTTCATGCATTTATTGTGAGTATCTTTGTTGTTGAATATCTTTTAACGGTTATTGCATTCAACTATTTTGCATATCTCTATATGGAATTTTGGTGAAAAATTGTATGCTTTAATTAAAGAATATTGGACATCCTTTGAGGACCTCCTAGACAAATTTCCTCTTGATTTTATCCCCACATAAAGTAATAACTAGATTTTTTTTTAAAGTGGAAAACTAGGGTTTCCCCCTTACTCCCTTCTAGGATTTGATATATCTAGTGTAATTGTCTCTTAAACTCCATTAACTAAGAAGTAGGCACTGGCTTCCACATAGATGATTAAACCATATCATAATTTTACTTTCCTCTCTCTCTTTCTAATTATCAACCCTTCAAGGCAAGTCATTAGGGCTAGGGCATATGGTTGATTTCAACTAGGGGGAAGTCATTGGATTGTGAGGTTTTATTTGTGGATTGAACCTAATTTCATCAAAACATAACCTTTTTAATGGTTGGAATTTCCTCCCTAGGGCTTTTGTCACAGACCCTAGGTGATTTTTCCCTAGGAGATGCTAATCTAGTATCAAGGCTTTAACTTACGACTTGTTGAAGGCTAGTGATTCCATTGTTGATCTGATTCATTTTTCATAAGCCTTTTCCCGATCTTATACGCCTTTGTGATCCTCTTTTACTTCTTATTTCTCAAACCCTAGGTTATAAGCACCCTTGATATGTCTCTTTAAGGGAACACTATTCCTCATTTCATTAGATTGTGCCTTGTACTTAGTCTGAGTGCCCTTCTTGAGCTTATCCCACCTGTCACATTTAAACCATTGCCTTATAATACCTATTAGGTGACTAATATTGGGAAGCCTCCCTTGTGGTGAAATTCCACTAAAGAACGTGTGGTGGTGTGCTCTGGTGAAAATGGTCTTCCACCTCGGTGTTGTCCTTTTGTCTAGTTCTTGTTTTGTGAGGCATCTCACAAGACCTACTAGATTCTGTGGAAACATCATTCTAGCATTGTTTCCATGGAGGATTTGAGTTTCCCTTCTCGTTCTTTGAATATTAAGTAATCCAATTAAAACCCATGGTATTTCTTTTGATGATACCATAGCTCCAAGAAGTAGACTACTTGAAAAAATACTATTGCAACTACATCCCCCGTGATCTTAAAGAGTCCCTTAGTTATAAGTTTATTTATGGGTAATACCACCCCTAACATCATTGTTGCATTTATACCATTGGAAAATGGAAAATTCCTTAATGCACCGCATCCATTACCAAAGAAGTATAGCAAATGATTACTTAAATTCAATGATACAAATGCTATTTCCAATTGAGAAACATATGCATGAGTTTTATTGGATGTCGAGAGATAAGTTGATCATGGATGAGGCTATCATTATGATGCTATTTTCCTTGAATTCATAAAGAAGTGTGATGGTTTGGTACCTTAGTTTACCCTAAGGTAGTAGCATATATTGGGATATCTTTCACCAGGCCTTCGACAAAAGATGGGCCACAGTTAAGGAAGGTGTCATGCTTCTTGATAAATTTGTAGAAGATAAGAAAACTGAGAATGAGACTATTACAAAATTCACCCAACATTTCGAGAATCTACTAAGGGAAGTACATGATCTATATAGACCCACCAATGAGACGATCCTTGATAAATATGTACGAGCCTTCCCTGAACATTTCACATATGCTCTAAAAGATAAGAAGCCTCAATATTTGGATGAATCTATGGTCCTAGTTGCTAGAATTGAATAAAATTTGAACTTAGCTAATATTCCCTCGATTGCCTATCTTGGGGCTTGTATTGAACCTAAGGCTAAGCCTAGGGCCTAGGTGGATATTTCATTAGAAACGTTTTTCCAAAATTTAATAAGGTTACTAATGAGTTGATGCAAGGATAGATGGTAATTATGAACATACTGGCAATGTTGGAAGGAGAAAGGTGATCTCATCAAAAATTTCCTCCAAAGCCACAATTCAATAAAGAGAGACATCTCAAAAAGAAGGCACCTACAGCTGACCATTCATCACCATAAAATATTCCAATCACCCTTGCGCCTGTTGGGGAATCTAGTATGGCATCTATTTTAAACAATTCTCCTTTTCCTTAATAATTGATTGTGAACTTTAGTTATTTTCTTATTGTTCCTTATTAAATCCTTTCATCAAACAATTATCAAGAGCATAAACCATAAACACAAATGACACAAGAGGTAGGCTCCAAGCTAGGGAAAAACCCCTCCTAGGGGAAAACCCAAAATAATTTCTTCTCTGCTTATAGAATCTAATCAAATGAGAAAACCAAGACCCCAAGAACAAAGTCAAAACCACCTCCAAACACCAAGTCATCCCTCCAAGTATCTCTTCCAAATAGGTCAAACATCAACCAAGTCAACAAGAGTCAATCCTCCTTCAATTTGCTTCAAATATCAGTTTTAGCCCCTATCTCGGATCTATAACCTCAACCTGCGACTCTTGGTCCTGCAATAACTACAAAACCCATAATTTTCACACATGTGGAAAGAAATAGAGAAACTTTCAGATCCTTCTTCTTTCACTTGGTCTTTCTCTTGATTTCTTGATTCTCGCTCCTATTTTCTTCTCCTTGATTTCTTGTGATCAAACTGCAGAAGTCTATTTATGTCCAAATGAATTGAACTTGTTTCTTTTATATAGCCTTCTCATGAGGTCAAATTGCCTCGAACTAGGTTGACTTTCTTTGGCAGGGCCGACTTGGTATTAGAGGTCCAATTTGACTTCATAGACTAAAAAATAATATCTTTTACATATTACAATTTTCCCAATAGGGTCTTATACAAATGATAAAGACTCCTTTGACTCAAGAAAAATATTCTTTTGACTTGACAAACCCTAGGATCATGAAATACATGCTTGACCTAGTTGACTAATAAAATGGAGCATGAAACCCATGCTTAAAAATATTATTTTTCTTTCTTCTTTTTCTTGTAACATAATATATACATAATGACATGAATATAATGCAATTATGAATACCGAAACTAGTTACATTTTCCAACACTCCCTATTAATTAGGGAGGTATTCATAATTGTACAACCAGTACAAGGATATTTCAAACTAAAGAGTCCTCATAAGAAGAGTTAGATTGGTGAGCCATCTTTAAGCATCAACATCATGACCAACATTTTCAACATAGGAAGGCCTTAACTTTACAAGCTATATTTATATTAGAGCATAATGCTAGGAGGCTTTACATGAGATGCCATACTACTTCTTAAGGTACATAACCCATCTAAATGTTCACTAGGTATGTCCTTTTAGGACTATTCTTATCTTGGATTCCCAATTCTCAAATAATATCGGTCCTCTTCAGCAAATCTTGGCTTGGATACCTGTCCAATCCTCAAAGAGTGTTGGTAAACTTCCTATATTGGATTATTTATCCTAAAGGAGTATCAACCTGATATGCTTATCCAATCCTACATTCTCCTTCCTAGTGCCTTCAATAAGACTTACGATAGTTAGTCTTGGTCTAGTGCATGACACATGGAGTATATGATGTCTTTAACATCACTCCCTGTCAACCTAGAGAGGATATCCTCATTCCCTCTTGATTGGGAAATAAATCCTTGTTCCTCAAATATTTAAGGAGACTTCTTACTCTTTCTAACACATAGAGGAGATTCTTTTTCTTTCAATTGGGAAGTTTTTCTAGTGTGTATTCATCAATACATCAACTACTAGTCCTTCATGGAGATCTTCAAGTAGCTACATATCCCCTCCTCTTCTTTTCATATTTACCAATTGATATTTGAATGTAATGGAGCCAAACAGTGATGGGATTCAGGCCATTAACCTTTCATACCATTTTCCTCTACTTATCATCAACAAAAGAATTATATTTAGCCAATCAAAGTAGAGCTTAGTCATAGCTCCCTTTAGACATTAAAGTGATCTTCATTGTCATATGAACATCAAGATATATATTTGTACAACTACCTCTTAATCCCAATATGATGTAAACATCTTGACAATACAACCCTTCAAGGATTACTAATGCCATCCACTCAATCTGTTTATTCATTGAATTGAGTTAAAAACGCACAGCTCTAGACATGCACTTTTATAATATTCTTCTGGGGAGCAAAACTATGTACCAACTAGATAACTAATACAAAAATATCAATATCATAATTACCTCAACATGATGGCCTTTCATTAAAATATCATATTTTGCTTACTAGTATCCTTTGAGATCAACATTCTTCTGTATGGTCTATATCCATATTATACAAGGATCCTTTGCCATGCATTCACTTTTAATCAAGGTGCCCATGGAACAAATTGATCAACAACCTACAATATCTTTCTTGGAGTTTTCATTATCAACTCTCTTTCTTTCTTCAGGAGACCATACTTGATGTTGATCAAAATCATCATATTTATGTCATGTTATTTTATGGGAGAGTCTTGATATTTATTCATCACATAGCATACCAAGCTTCTTCTTCCAAGAATCAAGTAACGAAAGACTTACCAAGTACATTTTTATAACCAATTATTTCTGCAAGATTCTTATAGATATGAACCCTACCTTATGAAATAGTTACTTAAAAACATACATACCTTTTCTTCCATACAACCATCTATCCATCCTTTCTTTGAATGAGATTTCTTACATCCTTATCAAGGATAGGCTTTCCTTTCTTAGGAGTAGAGAGACTTCAATTTTTCCTTTCAAATTGCCACTCAACCATCTACATGCCTTCATCCTTCATGACTACTCTTTCCATACTAGATGTAATACATACTAGTCATAATGCTTCTTCCAAGAACCTTCCTAAATGATGATTCTTATTGGAGGATGTAATTGATCCTTCTTTGCAAGATGACTACCTCTAACATTATGTTAGAAAATTCTTGGATGAACTATAATGTGCAATATGGTCCCAATCTTCTCATCCTTATAAGCTAGATGACTCCTTCTAAAGCAATTTGATCATGTAGATTCTAATTTCTCTACTATCATATGCTTCTTGCCTTGCTTTACAAAAACCAAGACTCTTCTAGAGAATGCAACGATGCATGTTATTCTACTTTCTAATAAAAGAAAGACAAATTGCAAATGAACCTGATAGAGATGGAGCTTCCTTCAATAGTAAATATCATTGGGATCTTCTCCTTTTGGCTTATTCTCAGGTTCTCCCTTTTCTTCAGCTATGTGAGCTTCACTCCTTTCCTTCCTTTTTTTTTTTTTTCTTTTTTGGGCAATCCCTCTTAAAATTTCCATACTCATTGCATCCAAAGCATTGTATCTTGGACATATCTTGTTTTCCTTTGGACTTTCCAAACTTCCCTTTTCTTATTCTTCTTGGAATTTACAATAAAAGCTTGAGACTTCTCATTTGATTCAGTGTCATCCTTTACCTTTATCCTAGTTTCTTCCAAGATACATTGGGCCCATAGTTCATCAAAAGGAGTAATATCTTTTCTTGAGTAGACACTAGTTGCAAAACTACTCCAATCAGGTGGCAAAGCATTTAACACACAAGTAGTCATTTATGAATCAAAAACAACTTCCCCAAGCCCTTGCAACTAGTCCCTTATTTGTGAGATCTTCATAAGATAAGTGGCCATGTCTTCATCCTTTGACTTCCTTATTCTATATAGTTGATTCCTCAAGGATATCTTTTTACCTAATGTACTTATAGAGTACAACTTCACCAACTTATCATAAATTGCTTTAGATGACTTCAAATCTAAAACAAAGAGAATGAGATGATATTTTATGGATTCAATAAGAATCCTTTGTACCCTCACTTCTCCCTTATAATATCTTGCTAATTCTTGAGTCTTATCTTTTCCTATTTGAGTAACTTCACCAAGAACATATTCCATGACCTCATTTTATGAGCACCAAATCAATCCTCTTCTTCCATGTGAGGAAGTTTTCTCACCCAACACGCTTGTTTCTTTCCTTGCAAAGTGTAAGCATTCAATTTGTAGATTGAGACATGGAGCACAAAATGGTACTTACCTATCAAACAAGTGTCCTTCCTGATGATATCTCCAACTATCTTGATTCTTTCAATACCTTCAAAGAGATTTCAAATATGCCCTAGAATGATCACTTCTAGGATGCCTTCAACAAGAGATTATCCTTCTTAAGATGATGAGGCATTCAATGAAAGTTTGATGTAGTAACCTTCCTTCTAAATGATTCCCCTTGACAAGAAATCCCTTCTTATGTCAACATGATGATATTCAAGCTACCTTCTATTTTTTCACGTTAGCTCTGATACCATGTTGGAGAATCTAGTAGAGCAACTATTGTAAACAATTATCCTTTTCCTTAATAATTTCTTGTGAGATTTATTTATATTCTTATGGTTCCTTATTAGATATTTAAAACAATTATCAAGAGCATAAACATTAAATACAAATGACACAGGAGATAGGCTCCAAGCCAGGGAAAAACCCCTCCAAGGTGAAAACCCAAAATAATATCTTCTCTTCTTATATAATCAGATCAAATGAGAAAACCAAGACCCTAAGACCAAATTCAAAACCACATCCAAGCACCAAGTCATCCCTAAGAATCTCTTCCAAATAGGTAAAACATCAACGATGTCAACAAGATTCAATCCTCCTTAAATTTTCTTCAAATATCAGTTTCGACCCCTAGCTTGGATCTGCAACCTTGACCTGCAACTCTCGGCCCTGCAATAGCTACAAAAACCCTAATTTTTGTATGTGTGGACAAAAATAGAGAAAATTTTAGATCCTTGTTTTTTCGCTTGCTCTTGTTTTCTTCTCCTTACTTGTTTGTGACCGAACTGCAAATTTTTTTTTTTATGTCCAAAAGAATTGAACTTTTTTCCTTTATATATCCTTCTCATGAGGTCGATATTCCTCAAATTAGGCTGACTTTATTTGGCAGGTTCGACTTGGTCTTGGAGGTCAAATTTGACTTTCTAGACTAAAAAATAACATCTTTTACATATTACAGTTTGCCCAATAGGGTCTTATACAAATGATAAATACTCTTTTGACTTAAGAAAAATATTATTTTGACTTGACAAACCCTAGGAGCATGAAATGCATGCTTGACTTGGTTGACCAATAAAATGGAGCATGAAACCCATGCTTAAAAATAATATTTTTCTTTCTTTTGCTTGTAACATAAGATATACATAATGACATGAGTACAATGACAATTATGAAGACCAAAAATAGTTACATTTTCCAACAACCCCAACTAACATGGTGGGACACAAAGGAAATCCTTGGTTTCCACCCTGCAATGAGTTCTATATTCCTAAAGAGTGTCCATATAACCAAGTGGAGGAGAAGGAAGTCGTCGTAGATCACCTAAATGTAACCAATAATGGTGCCCCTTTAAATATCTTGTTTAGTGACACTTCCAACTGCATCCTTACAAGACCATGAAGAAGATACTGATGATCCAAATGAGTTGATCATGGCTGTGGAGAATAATGGAAGATTCAAGGGATTACAATACTCAAGGAGAAATGTTAACCAAATCCAAGCAAGCACAAGCTCCAATGTTACCTCCCAAAAGAAGGATAAACCTCCTATACAACTTGAAAATGTACCCAAGCTTAAACATCGAAATTATGATATAGATTTGAATGTTGATTTGAGATAGCTAAGCTTGAAACCCAAAGGGCCAGGTTAGGAAGGCCTTAAACTTTGAAAAGGAAACTAAGGGTATTCAATTATTTGAAAAACATGTATAATAATAAAATAAATCGAGGGCATGAGCCATTCTTACTATCTCTAGTGATAAATAACCTCATTCTGCACAATTGCATGCTTGATTCTGGTGCTTCTGCTAATGTAATACCTCTAAGAGTCATGCATCAATTAGAAATGGATATCACTAGACCTTATAAAAATGTATGTGGCTTCAATTCTAAATCTATACCTTTGTATGGCCTAATAAAAGATGCCAAGGTGTCTTTGGCAACCAATAAAGATATCTTGGTGCTAATAGATTTTGTAGTCATAGATGTACCAGATGCTTGGGGAATGTTATTATCAAGGAAATGGTGTGCCTCAATTGGAGGGAAATTACAAATGGATTTTTCATATGCGACTATACCTACCATTGATGGAACACCATTTGTCTTATATAGGGAACCACAAATGAGCCTTTCCAGTTCCTCAAACCCTTGAAATTCCAAAGGTTATCAAATTGTTGAATTTTGTAACTATGGCTAGTCTTCATAATTAGTATTTTTGGTCCTTGATGTATTTGTAAGCATGTTCTTCATGCTAGAAACAAAAAGAAAATTATTAAAGGACATGTTCTTCATGTTGAATGTAAAAGAGAAAATTTTGAAATTATAAAAATGAAATTTTTGGTTCCAACAAGATGAAGTCGACCTCCTCCTTGTCAAGTCATCCTAGCCTCTAAGAGGCACCCATTGACCAAAAACAAAGATATAGACACGAGTAATTCAACCTCCTCAAAGGAAAATTTGGATTATCTATTCAAGAGAGTTTTTAAGGAAGAAAAAGGATAGAGTCTGAGGCAAGAAGATAAGGAAGAATATTAGAAGAAAGAAGGTTTATCTCTCTGTGATATAATACTCTTATATACCATCACATGTGTGACAAGAATAATCAAAGTCCCAAGGTTCCTTAGGTGTTACAGAGTTGCAAAATTGAATTGTTGTGATAACATATCTTTATGGAAGGATGAATTGTTGAGACATTAGAAGGTTCGAGTTTCTGGAGTGCAACAGAGAATCGAGATACAAGATTGAAACCTTGGATGATGAAAATATGTCCTAGCTGAGTAGACCAACGTGAGTTTCTTGGGCCAACAGACTTGCCTAAGAGTATGGACTGGGTTTGACCTAGTTGTTGACTAATATGTATCTCTGTTGAACTAAAGAATTCTCTTTTGAAAGGTTGTTGGGTTTTTCCCCATGTGGGTTTTCTAAGGGTAAAATTATTTTTTTCTTTGTTGGTTTCCTCTTCATGATCCTACTGTTATGTATGTTGTATTTTTTATTCCCTTTTATCTAATTTCTTAATGATGGAAGCATGGATAAAAATATTTAAAAGAATTAAAATTCATTAGAAGAAATTATTAGAATAAAAGACCCGATGAAAATCAGCATGGTATCAGAGCTATGAATGAAAGAGAAGTTGGTGGGCACCAGTATTGCAGCAATAATGCTGCAACTCCTGGGGCTGCCTACTTTACTATTATCAAGCTGGTAGTTCGTAACAAACTTGGAAGCGATGGTGTTGTATGCACAAGTACTAGCTCTTACTGCAGGCTGTCACTTGATCAGTTGGCGTAAGTTCGCTAGGAGCTTAAGCCAACTTCTATGAGTTCTCAGAAGAAGCTTTTAACTGTGATGGAAGAAAGCTAACTCTACAGAGGCTATCCTATTTGCAGAAAGAGAATGAAAACTGAAATGGAATGCAAACCCTAGCAAACCCTAGTTTACCTACTAACCCTACTTTTGCAAGAAAAGAGATGGAAACTGATGAAATGAGTGCCATTGACTACTAAAAAGGTAAATTGCATTTATTCAAGCTACTTCTGAAAAGAAATGAGAAGAAATCATATTTTTGTACTTTTGAGTGTTTTTATGTGAAATTATTATGCTTGTGATTTATCTGGTTATGACTGTGCAGAGGTTTGGTGGCAAAGGAAGATGGAGTTGGCTTTTGCAAAGGGTGAGGAAGGTGTGGAGAGGTCCTAAGAAGCCCCTAGTACCCTTATGAAGACTTCCATTGCGATTAGACTTCGAAAAATCACTCACAGGAAATTCTACAGGAGGCTGCAGGGGATCTATAGGAGGTTCTACAAGAGGATCTACAGGAGGAGGCCGAAAGCTGTTTTTGGAGTTTTGAAAGTGGAAAAATGATGGGAAAAGGGAACTGAAGGCTGGATGAAGGTTTTGAGGTGTCTAGAACTTGTCAAAGAAGATCAAGGATGAACGTGATGGTTGGATTTGTTCAAATGGCAAGAAAACAACTTTATGGAAAAACGCAAAAATTAGGGCACATTGGCGAAATGTCGTGAATGAGCTGGGAAATCTATGAGAAGTGAGCTGGTGCTGGCTGTTTTATGGAGGGATGGTGAGCTGAGATGTCCTGCAAGAGATCTGCACACTTACTTATCAAAATTGACCAAAGAAAGAACTAAAAACAGAATTTTGTCTAGCTTGACCTAATTTCTGACCTATAAACAGAAAATGTTGAACAATACCTTATGAACAGAAAATCATGCGAGAGAACTATGGTAGAAGAATCAAGAAATGATCTAAGCAAGTGAATCTGAACTAATATCAACTTTTCCAAATCAGGTTATCACACTAGCAGTTGCATGGAAGAGAAAAAACTGTGTTTTTGGTGGCAATAGTCTTGCCTTGACCACAAATCATAGTCCTAAGAAGGGAGAAAGGAGATCGGGGATTTTTGTGGCCTTTTTGAATCTTATTTTTTCACTGCAGCAACCTACTTGAGCAACTGAAACAAAAACAACTATGCTAACCATCAAAAGCAACCTATTCTAACAAAGCAAAATGAATCTATGCAACATAAATTAACTCATGAATGGAAGCAATATCAATAGACAATAACTGACTTACCACAGTATTAAATGCATTCAGATGCTCTGTCACCGAGTCTCCATCTTTCATCCTCAAGTTATACAGATTTTTCTGTAGGAACAGTTTATTCACCAGAGACTTAGATTGGTACAAAGTCCCTAACTTGTCCCACAAAGCCTTCACCGTAGCTTACCCTGATACTGAATCTGATACACACAATTGTATTGTGCTCTTTTCCTTCTGATCCAACTTCTTCCATTCTTCATCAGACACTCCCATTGGTTTAGTACTTGGATCTACCGTGATCCACTGATCTTTATCCACCAACAGATCCTCCATCTTGAGTTTCCATAACCCAAAACTCTAACCATTAAATTTCTCGATCTCTATCTTTCCGCTGTTCGCCATCTTCTTTCACCACCGAGATCCCGCAGATCTCCCACTGAACAGGGTCTACCACAGGCCCGAGCGAAAACCCTCAACAACAAAGGTGTCCCCTTGCAGCCAAAACAACTTTGATATCAAATGTAGGTTTTAACCTCGTACATAAATTACTGGCATACGAATTCTAAAACATAGAAAATAAACAATGCGAGAGCAAAACACATAAAACCCATATACATAGAGATTTTCCCCTAGATCCAAAAACCGGAATACCATCTTCTTTTTTCATTATGTTCCTTTCAATGTTACAATACATATTTATACATGTTGAAGCATTCAATACCATGGACCGAAAACCATCGCATCCAAAACCATGGACCGAAAACTATCGCGTCCAAAACCATGTGCGAAAACCATGCACAAAATCATAGGTAGGTTTGTCCAAACTAATATAGGTCGGCTAGTCGTGGAAAGAATATAACAAAACCCAACATGGAAGGAGATCATGGAGTATTCTAAGAATAGAGTTCCTTTATTTAATGGAAATAACTATGCACTTTGGAGTGGAAGAATGTAGGTTCATTTGTTGGCGCAAGGATACAAAGTATGGGAAATCATTGACAAAGGCTTCACACTGACCCAGGATGAACAAGGTAAGAAAATTATGGTGTATGATGCAAAGGATAAAGATCTTATTATCAATGGGCTTATCGAATTTGTTTATATTAAGGTATTGAGTTGCAAAACTGCTAAAGAGGTATGGGGTAACCTTGAAAACACATATGCAAGTGAATCAAAGGTGAAAGAAACAAAGCTTCAAATTTTAAGGGAAAAATTTGAGCAACTAAAAATGAGGGAAGATGAAGATATTGCTACATAATTTCAATGTGTTGATGAAACAAAAAATACATTGGCAGGTTTTGGAGAACCTATTGAAACAAAAATTGTTTTCTGAAAGATCCTCAAAACCTTGCCAACAAGATTTAACCCTAAGGTATCTGTCTTGGAAGACAGATCAAATTTCACCAATATCAGCATAAATGAATTGCATAGAATTCTTACGACATATGAAATGAGGATTGAAGAAGAGGATGACACATGTCACCTAGAAACAACATTATCTGCATCCAAGAAGAATAGTAAGGACAAGTAGACTCCAAAAGAAAAAACTTGCAATTTTAAGGATGAGGAAAAGGAAGAAGATGAAGAAGAATTTTCAGATAAAGAGTTTGCCTACTTCACGCCACGCAGAAAATGAGAACAGGTATGGGAAAATTCAAAGGTAAAATTCCATTAATATGTTTTGATTGTGTTGAGGTTGGGCATTTTGCGGCCAAATGTCCTCACAAAAATGAGGTTGTTACAAAAGAAAGAAAAGTCCTAGGAACTTCAACAAGCAAGGCAAGAAGAAATGGTTTAAGAAAAGTTTCTTCTCCAAAGAATATAGCTCCTCAGCTGAAGAAGACAGTGATAACAAAGAATAATTCAACGGAAGAGTATTGTTTATGGCCAAGCACAATAAGCAAGAGGCACCTGACGAAGAAGGAGACGAAGAAGAAGAAATGACTGAGGTTGAATTTAAAATGAAGTAATCATGGTTATCAAAGAGCTCAAGGCTGAGAAGAAGCACGTCAACACTCTTGAAGATGAATTAAAGAAAGAAAGGGAATGGGTCCTAAACCTTAACATCAAGGTTGAAGAATACAAACGAATTGAAGAATTGTTTAGGAAAGAATTAAAGGAAAGAAAAAAGGAAAGAGAAGCATTAGAAGCTAAAATCATTTCTTTATGAAAGGAAGTAAAAAATGGAAAAACTCTTCAAAACTATGCCAACAACTCAAGGACTTTGGATGAACTCATCAGCAACCAGCGACAAGATTGGTCTTGGTTACAAAGAAAAATTCAAAAAGGAGTCAAGTCCTTCTATGACAACTAAAGAAGATGGATATGAAAAATCTACCAAGTAGGTAGATCTTCCAGCTAGATCAAGAGATCAAGACTCGCAGGAAGAACCTTGGAAGACAATTCCTCGAAGAATATTTCCTCCCAAGTATCAACCTATCTTTTATGGTCATTGTTATTCATGTGGAAGGTTTGGACATAGAGCTGCAGAATGTCACATGTATGTTTGGAATGAATATAATTGTAGGAGATCTCTCAGAAATGGATATTCCAGAACTCAGCAGAATATCAATAGATTTGATCATTTGAGAGATGATGTCAAATGTTACAAATGTAACAATTTTGGACACTTGGCCAAATATTGCAGACTTAGAAGTTCTTCAAAGGAATTCTCGCAAAATCAGAATGAACAAGTATAAAAAAGGAAGACTGAAAGGTGTGCTCTCGCTCTCAAGGCTCAATGCAACAGAAAATTATGGTATGTTGACAGTGGTTTCTCAACGCATATGACTAGAGATAGAAATAAGTTCATATCCTTGAAAGAAAAGAAGGATGGAATAGTGTCTTTTGGAAATGACGGGTCTTCAAACATCATAGGAGTAGGTATGGTCACTCTTGGAAGCAAGTATGTGTTGCTGGTTGAAAATATGAATCACAATCTGCTCAGTGTTGGATAGATGTGCGATCAAGGACACACGATGTTATTCAACTCGAAGAAATGTGAAATCAGGAAAGGCAAGTTTGGTAAAATTGTGGCTACAACAAGCAGAGCTCCAAACGACATATATATTTTGGATGAGACACCTAAAGGGTGTTTCTTGGAAAAAGAAGACGAGAGTTGGTTATGGCACAAACGAATGGGACATATAAATTTCGACAATTTGGTCAAGATCAACAAAAAGGAAGTAGTTAGAGAAATGTCAAAAATCTCAAAACCTACCAATACGATATGTGAATCTTGTCGACACAGCAAACAGACAAAAGTCGAGTTCAAGACAAAAGAACATTTTGCGTCACGTCCATTGGAATTAATACATACTGATCTATGTGGTCCTATGAGAACAAAAGGTTTAGACAGTGAATTATACTTTATGTTAATGATAGATGATTACACCAAAATGACAGCCGTTAGTTTCCTGAAGAAAAAGTTTGAGGCATTCGAATGTTTCAAAATCTACAAGGAATTAGTCGAAAATGAAACTAATTTGAAGATAAAATGTCTAAATCAGATAATGGCGGAGAATTCACGTCCAAAGCATTTCAACAATATTATGACGAACATGGAATAAAAATGCAATTCTCAACAGCTAGAACACCACAACAAAATGGATTAGTTGAAAGAAAAAATAGAACCGTATAGGAAATGGCTAGAACAATGTTAAAAGACTCAAATTTAGATGATAAATTCTGGGTTCAAGCAATTGATACTGTTGTATTAATTACAAACAAAGGCCTTTTCAGGAACAATTGTAACATGACTTCGTACGAACTATGGAAAGGAAGACCAGCTAACATTTTCAAAATATTTGGAAGTAAATGCTACATTAAAATAGAAGACCAAAAATTGGGCAAGTTCAATTCCCATGTTGACGAAGGTATTTTTGTTGGTTATTCGTGCAAAAGAAAGGCTTATAGATGCTACAATCTGAGGCAAAAGCAAATAGTTGAAAGTATAAATGTTACTTTTGACAAAGACTGTATTCTAAAGGATAATAATGAGATCATCTCTTCAAGCAAATATGAGGGCTTGAGATAGAATCTGTGAAGGATGAAGAAGACGCTCCAGAAAAAGACCAATCAAATAAGGAAACACAAGTCAACCAAGAAGAAATAAGAAATGATCAGCAGGATGTATAAGAAGTTTCTCCAAAAGGTCCAAAGAATGGTATCAAAAAAATAATCCGTCAAATCAGATCATCGGCAACATAAATGAAGGAATTGGAACTAGAAGAAGTCGACAACTTCGTTCATCACAACAAGCCCATCTTGCCCTTTTAGCAACTTTTGAGCCTAGCAATTTTGAGGAAGCTAGTCAAAATGAACACTGGGTAGCAGCTATGAATGAAGAACTAGATCAAATTGAGAAGAAAGACACTTGGGAATTGGTTCCACAACCAAAGGATAAAAATGTTATTGGAACTAAATGGGTCTTAAGAAACAAATTGAATGAGGATAGACAAGTTAACAGGAATAAAGCAAGATTATTCCGCAAAGGATATGCACAAGTTGAAGGAATAAGTTTTGAAGAAACATTTTCTCTCGTTGCCAGAATGAAAGCTATCCGGATGTTTCTCACTTATGCATGCTCGAGAAAAATCAAGGTCTACCCAAATGGATGTTAAGTCAACCTTTCTAAATGGTGAATTGGAAGAAGTTTACATTGAACAACCTGAAGGTTTTCTACTCTCACTGACAAAGAAAACTACATTTGCATAATAAAGGCACTATATGGTCTCAAGCAAGCTCTTAGGGCTTGGTGTGCTCGTCTTGATAGGTATCTACATCAACAAGCATTCAAGAAAGGAAGTGATGACAACAATCTATATGTGAAAGCGGATCAATATAACCTAACTATTATCGAGGTATATGTGGATGATATAATCTTTGGAAGCAATGATGACAGATTAAGTAAATGCTTTGCCAAAAAATGTAAAGTGAGTTTGAAATGTCTATTGCTTGCGAGCTG
Organism: Pinus tabuliformis; assembly: GCA_031772625.1. Classification (NCBI taxonomy): domain Eukaryota; kingdom Viridiplantae; phylum Streptophyta; class Pinopsida; order Pinales; family Pinaceae; genus Pinus; species Pinus tabuliformis. Next base: position 209,018,039 of record CM062812.1, on the reverse strand, counting down.
ACATACGTTTTGGGGCTTCAAATTTCTCAGCAGGATAAAGGAATATTCATATATCAAACCAAGTACATCAAGAAAATGCTTAAAAAATTCCAGATGGAAGATTTCAAGCCAGTCCTTACCCCCATGATAATAGGTTGCAAGTTAATCTTAGAAGATTCGTCAAAGGATGTGGACCAAATGTTGTATAGATCCATGATTGGTAGTCTCCTATATGTGACATCCTCTTAACCTGATGTGGTGCAAGCAATTGGACAAGTAGCAAGATTCCAAGCAGAACCAAAAGAATCTCATATTATTCCAGTCAAAAGAATTCTTTGATATCTTAAGGGCACAATGGAATATGGTCTATGTTATCCCAAAGGAAATGATCTGGTTATCCAAACTTATACAGATGCAGATTGGGCAAGAAGTGTTGATGATCATAAGAGTACCAGTGGAGCAACATTCTATCCAGGTGGTTGTCTTGTTTCATGGTTAAGTAAAAAATAGTCTTCAATCTCGTTATCCACAACAGAAGCAAAATATGTCGCGGCAACAACTTGTTGTACTCAAGTTCTCTGGATGAAGCAAACTTTGCAAGATCTTCAAGTCAAGTTTGATGAGCCTATTCCCATCTTTTGTGATAACACCAGTGCCATCAGTATCTCCAAGAATCTTGTGATGCATTCCAAAACGAAGCACATTCTAATTAAATATCATTTCGTTAGAGAGAAGGTCACCGAAAAGAATATCAAGCTTGAATATGTTGGCACAAAGGAACAAATTGCTAACATCTTTACCAAACCATTACCTCATGAAGAATTTGAGTATCTTTGCCAAAAGCTTGGGATTCTCCCAAGTTTTCATTAGACTCTTTATCTTATCTACTTGAGTAGAAAGGACGAGTGGAGATGTGTACAGATCCGCAGGATGGCTATTTGTGAGGGGAGTTACCGATTGCCATTGATGACAAAGGGGGCGAGAAGGCAGTAGGAAGAGGTGTCATGATCGTAGGGGGAGTACTTGTGTTGCCATTAATGCCAAAGGGGGAGATTGATGATTAGTGGTTGTCAATGATGTCAACCCAAAAACACCAGGATTAGTGGGCTAAAACCCCAGGGGTAGGGACATGACACCTTATTCACCAATGGTTGTAAATATATGATAGGGATTCTTACCATAATCTCACCACGAATAAGTTGAATAACTTGAATATCCAAAGTTAGTAAACCAATCATTGACTCTACACTCGGGTAGGACCATATGCATTAAGGCAATCTATGATTTCAAAATTTAATGAAATTAAAAAATTTCCATATAAATATTAATAAGGGATAATAATTAATTAAACTAAAAATATTTATTCTTATTAAAGTAATAAGTATTAAGAGTTTTATTAAGGCTATTTTTTAAAGTATTTAGTATTTATTAAGAATCACTAAGTTATTAAAATATGAGACCTTTGGATTACATGACACATTTAAAATAAATTCCTAATATGCCTCCCTAATGTATACCTCTTAAAATTCTCTACCGTTCATAATATGAAGCCCCTCCTAGCTCTATAAAAGGAGACTGGTTATCCCCTCAACCTGTGTGCTTTTTAAATGCAAAATCATTAGAATAACGCTCTAAATTTTTTCAATCCCTTGAAGGAGATAACGTAAATATCTGAGGGTTAAGGTTTGTTTGATTTTGATGGGATCGTATTGCACGAAGAAGCGAGTAAAAGGTTAACGCAGAAATTACAAGAGGCAATAGTGAAGGCATGATAATAGCGTGGGTGTTTGGTTTAAAAGGATATCAACGTAAGGCATATCATATTGTTTCAGGCCACTCGAATTTTGATGATCAAGTCTAGTATCCACCTACAAAAGTCTCGGACTTGTAATTCGAAAGGTTGCAAGGTTACATAAAAGAAAAAATTTACAAGAAGTCTCGGACCTGCATTTGAGAGACTTGTTTAGTGATCACAACAACAATCCTACAATACTTTAAAATAAATCAAACTCTCTTTATCTGGGCAGCAAACAGGATGACTACTCTCTCTAAGACTATATTACAATGAATCCTACAGCAAGAATTGAAGGTAGTACGATATTTGTAATGAAGAGTGTTTGAAACAGTGACAGTATTGTTTACTACTTAAGTATTGCGCATAAGTTTTGGAACAATCATAACCTTAGCAATTTGACTACATCGAGGATAGAAGGATCTGTTTTCATCTCAGTCCATGGCTCATTTGCTCATTGCATCATTCAGACAATGATATCATCATCTACTACAGTGAAGGTTTGAAGTAGCAACAGTGTATGACTTCACTTCTTGCAGCAGTTACTAAAGGAATCTATTTGATTAAGGTTAAGCAGGACATCTTCATTATTTCACAGTATTAAGAGCACATACATCATATCATCATCACTATCACAAGGTAAGATAAGGTAAGCATTCACTTTTTTTTATTTTCTGTGTTGATATTTATTGACTTGCAGAGTATTTATTTATTTCGGTTATTCTTATCAGTTTTTGCATGGAAAAGGAGATTCGTTTGAGTGTGTTGCAAGTACAGGTAAGTATCATTGAAGGGTAAATTTGTTATTTTTGGATTGGGTCTGTGTTTGGGCTTGTTTCATTGCAATTTTAACATAATTCAAGCACCCTCAACCGCTGCAATAGAACAGTTGCATGAAGATAACATCCACCGGTGACATCAAGTAAGGCCGCAAGACATCAAATAGTGAGACCTACAAGATTGTCTTCAGTTCAGTGCAACTTCATCATCAAGAACAATATAAACATATTATTAAAGGACAAGTTATTGTGGGACAATGCAAAATATAGGCATCTCTCAGTGTTAATGTACATCCGATACATCGGTTTCATCACCAAGTTTAAAATCAGCAACAAGGCAGAAGAGACAGGTCATTAAACAAGTCATTGTATAAACATTTCAAGTCTTGTAAGTAGTTTGTCCAAGAGTCGGTGTATTTGTTAAACATTATATGTCATTGTAAATGGGGCAGTATCCCTTGTAAGGGAGCCCACATTTATAAGGAATTTGTGTCATTGCCTAGAGTTGAAGAAGGCAAATTTGTTTTGGGAAAAGGGCTTTGGTTTGTTGTTGGGACAAGGGTTCTTAGTTTGTCGGGACAAGGGTTTAGGTCCTAGTGTGTCAGTTAGTCAAAGAAAATCATTGTAATATCATTATAACGTGGATCGTTGTCCCTAGAATAGGAATCCACACTTTTGTATTTACTCTTTGTCTTTATAGTGTGGGGGGATATGCTAGGCAGGTGCACGAAGTTGCCTACAGGTTGGAGCCTATGAACACTTTAGGGTGGTGGGTCGGTCTAGGATGTCCGGAAATCCATTCAGTTGACTATTGAAGAAACCAAGGCATTGGGGCGTCCTTCCAGTGTGAGCTGGAGAAGAATGTTTTTCTAGAATTCTAGGAAGTTGTAACTTTCATTTCAATTGAGATTGGAGATTAAATAATTTATTAGAAAAGCGTTTGGTGGTTTTTCCCCCAAAGGGGTTTTTCCACCTAAATTCTTGTGCCTACTGTGTTCTACTGTTTACTATTTTCACTGCATAAACATTAATAGTAATTGAAGATTAACTAATGATCTGAAAGATTTAAAAAGTGTTAATTGCTAAGAAATACTTATTCACCACCCCTTTCAGTATTTCCAACACAGGATGGTGAGCCAAGACTAGTCTAGGTCAGGAGTACCGACCAGTATGGGTCAGTGGTATTGAATAGAGTTATGATGACTAGTTGATGCTAAATTTTACGCCATGTTTCAAGAGTATTGACCAAGATTATAGGTTAGTGGTACTGACCAATTATGGCTACTAGTTGATGTTGACAATGCCAAGGATTTCAACTAGCTGATTTTGGTGATTTACCATTTGTCAAATATGCTACCAACAAGTCTCCATCATTGTCAAAGAAGGTTGGAAGTCCCTTTCGATAGAGAACTTCACATTTCTTTTTGAAACCTTATGTTTCTTCCGATAATGCCCTTATCTCATCCTCAACCAACATTACCAATTTGTGCTTTCTTATCATCTGGTTATCCCTTGCTACCCATTTAGACATATTGATGTTTACCCTCACCACCTCTTCCTTAGGCACTTGATTAAGAAAGTCTATAATCACTTTTGCCTTAGAGGGAGTCGCCAATAATGCTATTAATGTATTCCATTTTGTTGTGGGCTCTTCTAAGAGTCTCAATCATTTCTTGGATGAATTCCAACTGACTCCAATGCTTACTTACTATCCTTATTACCCGTCCCCATATTATTTTCTTGAATACTATAAAGGAAGGTTTGTTGGCATGCTTTCTCTTCAAAAGCTCCAATTTGGTTTCGATTCTTTTGATGTGTTCCTTGTCTCAAAGGAGTTCTATCTTGGTAACTTCTAGCTCCATAATAGGAAAAACTTCACTAGTTTAAATTGCAAGGTTGGGGTTCAAAATTTGTAGAATTTGGCAAGTTAGGTTCTAAGGTATGCACGAGACAAATTGTATGGTGACTTGTACAAAATGACAAAAATGGGTCCCCAAACTTGTTTTAAACCAGTTTGGTTATGATGACATGTGAGGACTCAATCTAGCGAGAATCTTAGATGACGTCATGTTGAATCTAGTGGGAATCTCAGATTTAGAAGGTAACCTTGTAGTTTATTTACACATCGGAATTTTTTAAATCCAAAATTAGCAAACTAAAAGTAAACGAACGTGTCAAATTAAAGGAAAAATCATTTCCTCTCGAAATCACAAAAATACTCAAGAATGAGGGTTGGGCTGCATTTTATTGACTTAGTCAAATTCAATTAAAAACTGAGGAATAATAATTTTGAAAACAATGTTGTACACAACTTAGAAAGGTTTTCAAAATTTTGAAGGAAGTTTTTGTCAAATATATATATCCACCTCTAGGTATACACTCTTATGTTTTAAAAAATGCCTCTATAAAGCTTATGGTTGACATTTTTCTAAGCCCATTTTTATAGTTATCAGACAAATCCATAAAGTTATGGGCTTCATGCAAATGTTATAAGACAAATTTGGACTTATTTATGACCATGTGAGGAACAAACATATTCTATACAATTGAAATCACTTAAAAATACCCGAGGATAGAATTCAAGTTTACATTTTCGTCAACTAAGCAGGCATTTCACATTTAGATGGTAACCTTGCAATGTATTTACGAACAGGATTTGTTAAATTTAAAGTTAAGAAACTAGAAGTAAATAATGTGTCAAATTAAAAGAACAATCATTTCCCATTGGGATCACTAAAAATTACTCAAGAATGAGGGTTGGGCATGCATTCTACTAAACTAATTGAATTCAGTTAAAAACTGAGGAATACCAAGTTTGAAAACACTCCTACAGGCAACTTAGAACAATTTTCAAAATTCTAAAGGAGGTTTTTGTCAAATACATATGTAAGTCCAGTTATATGCTCTTATGTTTTAAAAAAAGTCTCTTTAAAACCCATGGCTGACATTTTTCTAAGCCCATTTTTATAGTTATCAAACAAATCTATGAAGTAATGGATTCCATACAAATGTTATAAGCCAAATATGGACTTCTTTAAGACCATAAGAGGAGGAAACATATTCTCTACAACTAAAAGCACTTAAAAATACCCAAGGATAGAACTCAGGCTTGCATTTTGGTCAACTAAGTGGGCATTTCACATTTAGAATGTAATCTTGCAGTGTATTTACATAGCAGGATATTTCAAATCCAAAATTATTAGGAAAATAGAAGTAAACAAATGTGTCAAATTAAAATAAAAATCATTTCCCACTAGGATCATTGAAAAATAATCAAGAATGACGGTTGGGCATGTGTTTTACTAACCTTGTCAAATTCAACTAAAAACTGAGGAATACCAATTTTGAAAAAACACTTCTATAGACAACTTGGAATGATCTTCAAAATTATGAAGGACATTTTTGTCAAATACATATATACCTCCAAGTAAATGTTCCTATGTTTTAAAAAATCCTCCCTAAAGCTCATGGCTAACATTTTTCTAAGCCCATTTTTGTAGCTATTAGATAAATTTATAAAGTTATGAACTTCATGAAAATGTTATAAGACAATATAGACTTGTCTAATACCATGCAAGGAGGAAACATATTCTTTACAACTAAAATCACTTAAACATACCCAAGGATAAAATTGAAGCTTGTGTTTTGGTCAACTAAACAAGCATTCACATTTAGAAGGTAATCATGTAGTGTATTTACATAGTCAGATTTTTTAAATCCAAAATTAGGAAACTAGAAGTAAAATAATATGCCAAATTAAAAGAAAAATCATTTCCCACTAGGATCACTCAAAAATACTCATCAACGAGAGGTAGCCCTGCATTTTACTGAACCAATCAAATTCAGTTAAAAACTGAGAAATATCAATTTTGAAAACACACCTGTAGGCAAGTTAGAATGATCTTCAAAATTTTGAAGGAGGGTTTGTCAAATACATATATACCTCTAGGTATTATCTCTTATGTTTTAAAAAATATCTCTACCAAAGTCATGGATAACATTTTTCTAGCCAATTTTTAGGGATTAGACAATTCTATAAAGTTATGGACTTCATGCAAATGTTATAAGACAAATATGGACTTGTTTAAGACCATGGGAGGAGGAAACATATTCTCTACAACTGAAAGCACTTAAAAATACCCAAAGATAGAACTCAGGCTTGCATTTTGGTCAACTAAGCAGACATTTCACATTTAGAAGGTAACCTTGTAGTGTATTTACACAACGAGAATTTTTAATCCAAAATTAGGAAACTAAAACTAAACAAATGTGTCAAATTAAAAGAAAAATAATTCTTCCAATCAAAATCACAAAAAAATCCTCAAGAATGAGGGTTGGGTGTGCATTTTACTAAGCTAGTCAAATTCAGTTAAACTACTAAGGAATATCAATTTGAAAACAGTCCTTCAGACAACTTAGAATGATTTTCAAAATTCTGAAGGAGGTTTTTGACAAGTACATATATACCTCTAGGTATATGCTCTTATGTTTTAAAAAATGCCTCTATAAATCTCGTGGTTGGCATTTTTCTAAGCCCATTTTTAGAGTTATCAGACAAATCTATAAAGTTATGGACTTCATGCAAATGTTATAAGACAAATCTAGACTTGTTTAAGACCACGGGAGGAGGAAACATATTCTCTACAACTAGAAGAACTTAAAAATTCCCAAGGATAGAACTCAAGCTTGCATTTTGGTCAACTAAGCGGGCATATCACATTTAGAAGGTAATATTGCAGTGTGTTTACACAACAAAATTTCATAAATCCAAAATTATGAAACTAGAAGTAAACGAATTGTCAAATTAAAAGAAAAATCATTTGCTTCTGGGATCACTAAAAAATACTGGAGAATTAGGGTTGGAAATACTCAAGAATTAGGGTTTGGCATGCATTTCACTGAACTAGTCAAATTTAGTTAAAAACTGAGGAATACCAATTTTGAAAACACTCATGCAGACAACTTAGAATGATTTTCAAAATTCTGAAGGAGGTTTTTGTCAAATACATATATACCTCCATGTATATGCTCTTATGTTTTAAAAAATGCCTCTATAAAGTTCATGGATGGTGGTTTTTTAAAGCTCATTTTAGAGTTATTAGACATATATATAAAGTTATGGACTTCATGCAAATTTTATAAGATAAATCTGGACTTGTTTAAGACCGTGGGAGGAGGAAACATATTCTCTACAATTAAAAGCACTTAAAAATACCCAAGGATAGAACTTAGGCTTTCATTTTGGTCAACTAAGTGGGCATTTCACATTTAGAAGGTACCCTTGTAGTGTATTTACACAGTAAGATTTTTTAAATCCAAAATTAGAAAACTAAAAGTAAACAAATGTGTCAAAAAAAAAAACAAAAAACAAAACAAAAAAACAAACAAACAAACAAAACAAAAACAAAAACATTTTCTAGCGAAATCACTCAAAATAAACTCAAGAATGAGGGTTGGGTGTGCATTTTACCAACCTAGTAAAATTTAGTTAAAAACTAAGGGATACCAATTTTGAAAACACTCCTGCAAACAACTTTAGAATGATTTTCAAAATTATGGAGGAGGCTTTTGTCAAATAAATTCAGTTAAAAACTAAGGGATATCAATTTTGAAAATACTCCTATAAACAACTTAGAATGATTTTCAAAATTATGAAGGAGGCTTTTGTCAAATACATATATACCTCCAGGTATATGCCCTTATGTAACATGTTTTAAAAAATGCCTCTATAAAGCTCGTGGATGGCATTTTTCTAAGCCCATTTTTGCCGAAGGCTTCCTATTTCAACTTAAGGTGGAAGGTTTCCTATTTCAAATTAAGGTGGATAAGGATCCATTAACTTTTTTTTAAATCGACAGCCTAGATTGATTCTCAATGGAATATACTCAACATGTGCTTCGTTTGAATGCTTATCAACTATTACATTGTGTTACAGAGTTTGTTAAGATGCATTGACTTTTAATAAATTAAAAATTTTAGATTCGTGGCAAGTGGCTCCAAGCCCACTAATTTCCTAACGATTTGATATTATTCCAATTCTAATAAATTCATATGCTAACTAGATGGGGAAATTAATATATAAGCAAATTTTATTTAGCAAAATGGTCCATTTTACAATAAGATGTGTAATTTTGTTTTTTCTCATGTTAAATTAGATTTGTGCCACGTGGGTTCCGACCCAATAATTTCCTAGGGATTTGAGATTATTCCAATTCTAATAAGTTCATATTCTAATTAAATGGGTAAATTAATATATAAGCAAATTTTATTTAACAAAATGATCCATTTTACAATAAGATGTGTAATTTTTTTTTTTTTTTTTTCAAGTTAAAGTTGACCCATCCTTTTCATACATGGTTAATGAGGTAAATGTGTGCATTGCTAAGACATTCTTTGTGTTGCAATAGTTTTTTTTGTTATATTTATGAAGCCTTAGGCTATATCAACCACATCAATATTTTTAATGTGGTTGTACTAGTTGCAGTTAACAGACAAATTTATAAAGTTATGGACTTCAGAGAAATGTTATAAGACAAATCTGGACATGTTTAAGACCATGGGAGGAGGAAACATCACCATGTTAAACAGTCCATGGGAGGAGGAAACATATTCTCTACAACTGAAAGCACTTAAAAATACCCAAGGATAGAAATCAAGCTTGCATTTTGGTCAATTAAGCGAATTTCACACTTAGAAGGTAACCTGGTAGTGTATTTACATAGCAAGATTTTTTAAATTCAAAATTAGAAAACTAAAAGTAAATGTGTCAAGTTAAAAGAAAAATAATTTCCTACTAAAATCACTCAAAAATACTTAAGAATAAGGGTTGGGTGTGTATTTTACTGAACTAAACAAATTCAGTTAAACACTGGGGAATACCATTTTGAAAACACTCCTACAAACAACTTAGAATGATTTTCAAAACTTTGAAGGAGGTTTTTGTCAAATAAATATATACCTCCAAGTATATGCTCTTATATTTTAAAAATTGTCTCTATAAACATTTTTTTGAGCCCATTTTTATAGTTATCAGACAAATCTACAAAGTTATGGACTTCATGCAAATGTTATAAGACAAATCTAGGGTTGCTTAAGACCATGGGAGGAGGAAACATATTCTCTACAACTACAAGCACTTAAAAAATATCCAAGGATAGAACTTAGGCTTGCATTTTGGTCAATTAAGTGGGCATTTCACATATAGAAGGTATCATTGTAGTGTATTTACACAACATGGTTTTTTAAATAAAAATTATTAGGAAATAAGAACTAAATCAATGCGTCAAATTAAAAAAAAATCATTTCCCAATGGGATCACTAAAAAATACTCAAGAATGAGAGTTGAGCATGCATTTTATTGACCTTGACAAATTTAGTTAAAAACTGAGGAATACCAATTTCGAAAACACCCCTGCAGACAACTTAGAATGATTTTGAAAATTTTGAAGGAGGTTTTTGTCAAATATATATACCTCTAGGTATTCCTATTATGTTTTAAGAAATGCCTCTATAAAGCTCGTGGTTAGATTTTTTCTAAGCCCATTTTTATAGTTATCAAACAAATCTATAAATTTTTGGTTTTCGTGCAAATGTATAAGATAAATATGAACTTGTTTAAAACAATGTGAGGAGGAAACATATTGTCTACAACTGAAAGCACTTAAAAATACCCAAGGATAGAACTCAAGCTTGCATTTTGGTCAACTAAGCAGTTATTTCACATTTAGAAGGCAACCTTGTAGTGTATTTAGACAACAAGATTTTTTAAATCCAAAATTATTGGAAAACTAGAAGTAAATGAATGTGTCAAATTAAAATAAAAATCATTCCCAACTGGAATCAGTCCAAAATACTCAAGAATGAGGGATGGGCATGCATTTTACTGACCTAGACAAATTCAGTTAAAAACTAAGGAATACCAATTTCGAAAACACTCTTGCAAACAACTTAGAAATATTTTCAAAATTAAGGAGGAGGTTTTTGTCAAATACATATATACCTCCAGGTATATGCTCTTTATGTTTTGAAACATGTCTCTATAAAGCTCATGGCTAGCATTTTTCTAAGCCCATTTTTATAGTTATCAGACAAATCTATAAAGTTATGGACATCATACAAATGTTATAAGACAAATATGGACTTGTTTAAGACAATGGGAGGTAAAATCTACAACTAAAAGCACTTTAAAATACCCAAGGATAGAATGCAGGCTTGAATTTTGGTCAACTAAGCAGGCCTTTCACATTTAGAAGGTAACCGTGTACTGTATTTACACAACAATATTTTTTTAAATCCAAAATTAGAAATATAAAAGTAAAAGAATGTGTCAAATTAAAAGAAAAAACATTTCCTATTGAAATCCCTCAAAAACACTAAATTTTGAGGGTTGGACATGCATAAGTTCTTGAACTAATCAAATTCAATTAAAAACTGAGGAACACCAATTTTGAAAACAATGTTGCAGATAACTTGGAAAAAATTTCAAAATTCTAAAGAGATTTTTGTCATATATATATATGCTCTTAAGTTTTAAAAAAATTCCTCTATAAAGCTCATGGCTGGGATTTTTCCAAGCGCATTTTTATAGTTATAAGACAAACCTATAAAGTTATGGACTTCATGTGAATGTTATAAAACAAATTTGGACATGTTTAAGACCCTGGAGGAAGAAATATATCTTATACAACTAAAAATACTTAAAAATACCCAAGGATAGAAACCAGGCTTGCATTTTGGTCAACTGAGCAAGCATTTCACATTCAAAAGGTAAGCTTGTAGTGTATTTACACAACATGACCTTTTAAATTCCAAAATTTGGAAACTAGAAGTAAACAAATGTGTCAAATTAAAAGAAAAATCATTTCCCACTGGGATCACTAAAAAATACTCAAGAATGAGGGCTAGGCATGAAATTTACTGAACTAGTCAGATTCAGTTAAAAACTGGGAATAGCAATTTTGAGAACACTCTTGTAGACAACTTAGGAGTTTTTTGTCAAATATATATGATCCAAATTGGATCCTAGAACACTGTCTAAGCTTTATGAACCCTTTAAAAATCATGCCAAAGTTGCAAAGTCTTATAAATATCAAGCTTATTAGAGGTATCCTCATAACAGTTGCAATTTGTGATCAGCGCGGAGCAACGAGGAGGACCCTCGGTCAAGTGCGCAGACCATCGGCCCATGGTAATGTGCGCTGCCAAAAATTAGCAAAATCAGAGGCCAGTTCGAGAAACGAGGGCAGTTTAAGTCGCTAATCGCATATCGCAGGGCAAACCCCTCAAAGAAGGAAAAGCCCCGAGCGCCTGAACCCGAAATAATGGTAAAATACGGAAAAATAGCGTTCTGATTCCATCAGAAGTGGGGTCCCACAAAAACTGGCAGAATATCGGAAGGGCTTCGAGCGGTAAGCGGTTTCAACCGAGTCCCGCCCGATGCCACACAATGGGTGCCACGCGTCTGGCGGAAGAGAGAGAAAACTGCTCACATTGAATGGGTAAACGTCATGTTACTTATCCGTCTGACATGGACGATGACCGTTGGATTTGGAGGATCCAAAATCAACGGCGGAAAATGCATCTGATGGATGACCGATTTGACGGGGTCAACGAGCAGAATTGTATAGGATTTGAAGTCCAATATGGA